>OW618038.2:22602678-23202678 GCA_939531255.2 Thera britannica
GAGCACTCACACAGACTCAAAACCAGAGCCAGAGACAGAGCCAGACAGAGCTTGTGGTAGGCCTACAGAGTTCAACGGGAAATGCTATGAATACACTGAGAAAAAAAATAGGTTAAATTTCAACCTATTAATAGGTTATCATCGGTCTACCTACAGAATTAGGTAAAAACAACCAAGTGTGTTGGGTACTGCAAAATCCTCAATAAAACCGAGTAAAATAGGTAAATGTATCAGACTAGGTTAATGCTAACCGTAACCTATTTTAGTAGGTAAAGCACCATAACCTATTAATAGGTTAAATATTCATCATCATCATCATCATTATAGCACAGTGTTTTAACCAAGCATTAGGTAACAGTAGCCTTTTGTGTGCGTTGTAATAACCTACTAAATAGGTATATGTTACCTAGTTAGTAGGTCTCTGCAACCTAGGCAGTAGGTAATGGTGACCTACTTAGTGCGTTTTAGTAACCTACTTAAAAGGTATCGGGTACCTAGCTAGTAGTTCATTGAAACCTAGGTTATAGGTAACGGTTACCTATTTTGTGCGTTATTATAAACTACATGATAGGTTTCGGGTACCTAGCTAGTAGGTAATTGATACCTAGGCAAAAGGTAACGGTTACCTATTTTGTGCGTTATTATAGCCTACATGATAGGTTTCGGGTACCTGGCTAGTAGGTCATTGATACCTAAGCAATAGGTAACGGTGACCTATTTTGGGCGTTATTATAACCTACATGATAGGTTTCTGGTACCTAGCTAGTAGGTCATTGATACCTAGGCAATAGGTAACGGTTACCTATTTTGTGCGTTATTATAGCCTACATGATAGGTTTCGGGTACCTAGCTAGTAGGTCATTGATACCTAGGCAATAGGTAACGGTGACCTATTTAGAACGTTTTAGTAACCTACTCAATAGGTTTCGGGTACCTAGCTAGTAGGTCATTGATACCTAGGCAATAGGTAATTGTGACCTATTTTATGCGTTGTTATAACCTACATGATAGGTTTCGGTTACCTAGCTAGTAGGTCATTGATACCTAGGCAATAGGTAACGGTAACCTATTTAGTGCGTTTTAATAACCTACATGATAGGTTTCGGGTACCTAGCTAGTAGGTCATTGATACCTAGGCAATAGGTATCGGTTACCTATTTTGTGCGTTATTATAGCCTACATGATAGGTTTCGGTTACCTAGCTAGTAGGTCATTGATACCTAGGCAATAGGTAACGGTGACCTATTTAGAACGTTTTAGTAACCTACTCAATAGGTTTCGGGTACCTAGCTAGTAGGTCATTGATACCTAGGCAATAGGTAATTGTGACCTATTTTATGCGTTGTTATAACCTACATGATAGGTTTCGGTTACCTAGCTAGTAGGTCATTGATACCTAGGCAATAGGTAACGGTAACCTATTTAGTGCGTTTTAGTAACCTACTTAATAGGTTTCAGCTACCTAGTTAGTAGGTCACCGATACCTCGCCAATAGGTAATTGTGACCTATTTTATGCGTTGTTATAACCTACATGATAGGTTTCGGTTACCTAGCTAGTAGGTCATTGATACCTAGGCAATAGGTAACGGTAACCTATTTAGTGCGTTTTAGTAACCTACTTAATAGGTTTCAGCTACCTAGTTAGTAGGTCACCGATACCTCGCCAATAGGTAATTGTGACCTATTTTATGCGTTGTTATAACCTACATGATAGGTTTCGGTTACCTAGCTAGTAGGTCATTGATACCTAGGCAATAGGTAACGGTAACCTATTTAGTGCGTTTTAGTAACCTACTTAATAGGTTTCAGGTACCTAGTTAGTAGGTCACCGATACCTCGCCAATAGGTAATTGTGACCTATTTTATGCGTTGTTATAACCTACAAGATAGGTTTCGGGTACCTAGTTAGTAGGTCATTGGTACCTAGACGGTAGGTAACGGTTACCTCTTTTGTGCGTTGAGATTACCTACTTAATAGGTATCGGGTACCTAGCTATTAGGTAATTGATACCTATACAGTAGGTAATGGTAACATCCTATGTAGGTAACTTCAACCATATTTAAGTATTGTAATTACTAGTAATTAAGTTTCAATTATAGGCTATAGAAAAAGGATACCTTGGCCTTGTTCCAATAGTATGCTGACTGGTATCCGTGCCGTTGCCCTACTACGGTTCGTAGGTCGTTGTTAAATTCGTCATCTTATTGGCTAATTAAATATGACAATCTGAAATTAGCCAATCAGATGAGATTTTTGGCGAACAACGAACCGTAGGCTACGTATGCCAATCGGTATATATTTGAACTGGCCATTAGTCACCAGTATCCACTTTCTACAGGTTGAAACATAATTACTAGTAATAACAACACACAAATAAAGTTAACGTTATCTACATAGAATGTCACCATTATCAACTGTATAGGTAGGTATCAATGACCTAATAGTTAGGTACCCAACACCGATTAAGTAGGTTATCTTTACGCACAGTAGAGGTTACCGTTACCTACTGCCTAAGTATCAATATCCTACTAGATAGGTTAGGCACCCGACACGCAACATGTAGGTTACAATACAATGCACAAAACAGTTCACCCTTACCTATTGGCTAAGTATCAATGCTTACTAACTAGATTCTATAAACAACTTATATATTATATTAAGTAGGTTATTACAGCGTTAACTTTCGGCTACCGTTACACACAGAATGGGAAACTAGCTCTGTAGGACATCTTATTCATTTACTACATCACTATAGCCTTTTCAATTAACAAAAAAAACAAGTTTTGAATTATATTATTTTATTAGACACAATTTTAAATTTAATATTTAAGTACCTATGTATATTGGATGACTTAAACATTAATGGCTAACATTAGCTCTGTAGGACATCTTATTTATTTAGTAAGGTTGAGGTTGAGGTTCGATTCCCATACAAACTGAATTTACACAACTATGGGCGAATAAAGTATAAAATGTACACTGAAATAGCTGTAATAGGCTTTTATAACACATTTGCTCGTAAAAGGTCTCTTATTTCACCAATTTCAATATCGTAATGTATGTCATTACGTACTAGCGCGGTAATGTAATGTAAAACGCACGGGTTGTTTTTTGAATAAGGTAAAATGTACGGTTTATCGAGATGCTAAATTTATGAAATGAAACTGAATGAAACGGAATGAAACAGAATGAAACTGAATGATACAGAATGAAACTGAATGAATATGAATGAAACTGAATAAAAATGTATGAAAGTGAATGAAACCGAATAAAACTGAATGAAACTGAATGAAGTTGAATGAAACTGTATGAAACAGAATGAAACTGAATGAAACTTTATAAAAATTTATGAAACTGAATGAAAAGGAATGAAACTGAATGAAGCTGAATGAAACCGAATGAAACTGAATTAAACTGAATGAAAATTAATGAAACCGAATGAAACTGAATAAAACGGGATGAATTGGAATGAAATTAAATGAAATGACATTTACAATCTGTTAATGTCATTTCATTTCAAATTCTCTTAACTGCTTTTTGAACAAGTGATAAAAGATTTATTCGTTTAATTTTTATTTATTTCCTCGCAAATGTGTTATAAAACGTCGTATGACATACGTGCGCTTTGATAATTACAGCCTCTGCTTTCTTGTAGACCTCGCCTACGGCTCGGGCTTGCAATAACGCCTCGGCTGTAATTTTCAATAATATTCATTAACCATTATTTTATAAAGTCACGATTTTAAACTTAATATTTAAGTACCTAGGTATATTGGATGACTTTATATGCAGACACCAAGCTGTATAGGCCGACTTGAAATCTTCCCTTTAGGGGGGTATCGAAAACAAAGATTGATTACAATATTAAGGGTAATTATCTATCCCTCTAGTCTGCAATAATTAATAACGCACAACCTGGTACTAGAGATCAAAACAGTATCCAGATAATTTAAAAATACATACCCTATTACTAACAAGGGTCACACTCCGACCAAACTTATATAATTATGTGCGGACACCAAGCTGTATGGGCCGACTTGAAATCTTCCCTTTATGAGAGAATCGAAAACAAAGATTCATTGCAATATTAAGGGTAATTATCTATCCCTCTAGTCTGCAATAATTAATAACGCACAACCTGGTACTAGAGATCAAAACAATATCCAGATAATTTAAAAATACATACCCTATTACTAACAAGGGTCACACTCCGACCAAACTTATATAATTATGTGCGGACACCAAGCTGTATGGGCCGACTTGAAATCTTCCCTTTATGAGAGAATCGAAAACAAAGATTCATTACAATATTAAGGGTAATTATCTATCCCTCTAGTCTGCAATAATTAATAACGCACAGCCTGGTACTAGAGATCAAAACAATATCCAGATATAAAACAATACATACCCTATTATTATTAACAAGGGTCACACCCCGACCGAACTTATACAACGTGTATCAAAATATGTGTACTATCCTGAAGGGGGGTGAATTTCCACCCCCCGGGGAACAACTTTTGTTCAACGACTTTTCGAACTTCGATTGGTATCTCTGAAAAAAACTGCAACGAAGTTTCAACATGAACAGCTGACTTTATACAAAGTGACAACCCTAAACTCAGCTACAGAGGTAGTAGGTAGTAGCAGTTTTTATTATTATTTATTTATTATTATTAAATATTTTTGTATGGGAAACTGAAAATAGGAATTTTTAATTATCTCCCCCCCACAACTGATCACCATTGTGGTCTGAAACCCCCCACCTTCGCATAGTACACATATTTAGATACACCTTGTATAATTATGTGCGGACACCAAGCTGTATGGGCCGACTTGAAATCTTCCCTTTATGAGAGAATCGAAAACAAAGATTCATTACAATATTAAGGGTAATTATCTATCCCTCTAGTCTGCAATAATTAATAACGCACAGCCTGGTACTAGAGATCAAAATAATATCCAGTTATGAAATAAAAGGTATAAACGTTTAGTTTAGTATATGAAATTGAATAATGTATTATACAGGGTGTATAAAGACTACTTCCAAAAACTGGAGGCAAACTGAAGTACTCTTACTGTGAGTATGGACTGTTACTGTGAGTCTCACAGTTCTGGTGCCATAATAACAGGTGTACTTTAACTCTCCGAAGTTTTTAGAAGTAGTCATTATACACCCTGTATATATGCTTTACACAAAAATGAAAACACAGATCATCTAAATTAGAATCTGGAGAAACGTACACAAGGTATTGTTCCAAGAATTATTCTACTAAGCAATAGAATTCCTCATAGTGACATATAGGACGCTGTTGGACAAATATGAAAGAGTATTTGGGCAATGAAAGGGTAGGTCAGTTAATTTAAAATAGAACAAATCGTCAGTTGCTTCAACTGCATACGCTTGAAAATGTGAATCAAAGTAATCTGTATTAAACTTTAAACATTTCAAATATACTCCGCTGGTATTTTGATGGAGATAAATTGCCAAGACTTTAACAAAAACTGGATAGTTGAAATCATGATTATTCAAGCCTGTGCATAGGATGTCGTTTGGACGATAAGTGTAATTGTGGAACGTAATATATTTCACGGAATACAAAATTGAATTATTTTGTAAATTAAAAATTGTTCTGAGAGAAGTCACTTGATCTTTGTTTGGTGAAATTAATTTACTGTGTTTAAACGAATCTGTCGTGGCATTAAGAAAAAAGAAGTGGTTTTGCTGAAATTGCATTCTGCTACTTATTGTTTTACAAATGTTGATACGTCCAGCAGTCGCTCGAGCTACTGTTTTAGCAATACGATGTTTAGATTCATACCGCATTGACCATAAATGAACGAGTGGTCCAAATTTGTGCATCATACTGGGATAGTGAACTAAATGGTGAAATTTAGGCTGCAAAGTTCTTTGAGAAAGTTCCATATACAAAGTATTGAAATCGGCAATTAAGTGTTTCAGAATCGTACACAGCTCAGTATAAACTGCATCAGTCATTATAATATCTATGATTTCACGTAAGAGGACATACAAGGCATAAAAATTATCGTCGGTTCTTACTTGATCACCAACCAATATTGAAAAATAATTTACAAAAACCATACATTCACTTGCAGACATTTTCCATTGTATAGAGTTTGATTGCCACGATAGAGTTGGGGGTTTGGAGCTGTTGTCATATCCATAATTAAATTCTGAAATCCGCCTATTCAAAAATTCTAAAGTAAAGTAACCTCTATTAAGTAGTCCATTAATAATCAAAGTCATAGAGTACCCACAAACACCCTCAAACAAATCGTGCATACAGTCGACGGCAATTTGTTGGAATAAACAAAATTTATCAATTGATAGCCAAACACATTTTTCCTTAATACCCGTAAGAGAAGGATTGTTAGTTGCCAAATCTCTTTCGTAATTTTCCATGTTTCTAAGTAATGCCTGAGCTTCATAGACCTGTACTGATGTTATTTCTTTTGAAGCTTTACAAACTCTACATGGATAGTTAGCTCTAAAGCTTTCAACAAATCCTAACATCGAATGTAACCCTAAGTTGTCACCAAGTAAAGCCCCTAATTCAAATTTAACAGTACCTTGGAAATCTGATGTATCAATGTAAACTCCTACTCTTGAAAGAAAATTTAATTCTTCAATGAATGCTTGAAAAACCCTTTGGTTGCCATGTCTACTACGGTCCGACGAATGAAACAGTAGTGCCAAAAATATGAACTTGAGCCGTGATGCTAAGCGGGGAGGGAAAGTAGCCAGTGCAACATAAACAGCTCCCAGTTTATGTATGCCTGAATGACTCCCTAGAGGGTTTCCTGTTTCAAAGTCGTCGAAAAAAATCAAAAGTGGGTATTTTTTTATATTTGTATTATGATTTGTCTGTAAATTTTGCCAAACCTGTCCTTGAGTAAAATTTATTAAATGCGAGAATTGAGAACAAGCTGATATGTACTCATCCATTTCGTTAATAAACCCAGGTAGTGATAATAATTTTTGAAAAACATCTCTCAACGGTATTAATTGGGCAGTGGAAGGAACCACAGTCGGATCTCCCCCTCTCTGGGTTATTTCAAATCTGTCTCCTATAACTATTGACTGTGGCGGTATGAAAGTACCTAATTGAGTAAAATACTTTTGCCTTTTATGTACTGTGTTGAACTTGTTTGTACACGTTCTAATAGTAGTTGAAAATTTATTTACCAATTGTTCTAATTCTGGACTCTGATTTAAGCCTTGCAACTCTAGCACCAGTGCTTGATTTAATGCATCAGTAACGAAAACATCGAGTTCGGAAAAAAACATCTGAGCAGTTTTATAAGTAACAGCAGGGTCAGAATTAAACAAACTAGACATGTGTGCTAGCTGGTTGCTTAAAATGTCTTCTGGGTTTAAATTAGATCCACTGTTGTGGTTTTGAGAAACTAAGGAAAATTGTGTGTCTAAAGTGAGAAAAGAAACGTCGTTTACTTCTTCCTGCGGACCAAAAAGATGACACTTCAAAATGTGTCTTCTTAAGGAGTTTGAATCGTCAAAAAATCGAAAGCAACCAGCTTGCCCACAACGCAATCCTACACTATTTCCTGGAATCTTGCAGCAGGGTATTCTTATATGTACCATTAACTGAGATAAGGTATTACATTTTAACCTGCAATAGTAGCACGACAGCATAGTTATTTGTTTTATTTACTTATTTTTAATTACGAGTTGAGATTAAGGAGGGCCTGGTTCACGCTGATGATAGTTTTGTCTGTTGGTAAATGAACAGAGAAGATACCTTTTTGTATTAGAAGCCAAACATGTTCGCATTCCAAGGGGTATCTTAAATCGAAAGCAAAAAATGCTTTGAAGCACAAGTGCACGGCATCTAAAATATTATTGAGGCGATATAGAGGTTCGTCAATATAAACATAGGCACTGGTAACATCGACCCAAGTATTTCCAATAGCTACTACTAACGGTTGCAGTTGTCTTTTTCTATTTCTCAAGGTATTTCGTCGCTCCTCTAGCGTACGTTCTGCGTCAGCTAATGATGGAGCAAGTAAGACGAACGCCCGAGACGCTTCAGCTCGCGATGCTCTACCTCCTTTACTATTTATTTTGCCACCGCTCGAAAATAAATATGGCAGTAGAAGAATTGCGGCCGTCAGTCCATTGCTTTGTTCGCCATCTGTAATAATAATTTATTTTAGGCAACAGTAATTAAAATAAAAACAGGGCCCATATTATATTATATGCCTTATAACTAAAACACATATTTATAAAACGCTTAAAACTAGGCGACGTCGTCGATATATTATGAAGTTGCAATAAAAAATATTGTTTTGGGCTGGACCACCCAGGTTAACATTTAGGGGTATGGAAAATAGATGTTGGCCGATTCTCAGACCTACCCGATACACAAAATTTTATCAAAATCGGTTCAGCCATTTCGGAGGAGTTCGGGAACAAACACCGGACACGAGAATTTTCATATAGACCTCTTTTTAAGTCTTAGAGTTACATAGTAAATGTTCTAAGTACCTGAATCTAAGAGTCCAAAAATTTGATCTACGCTATTTTTTTGCAATTGATCTCGAAATTTGGCAGCTTTCTCTCTGGCAGATTTGATAATATTTTCTTTATATTTTAATAGCTCATGCGCCAGAGAGACTGTTGAGTCAGCCTCCGGTGGTATACAGCAACTATAGTCTGCGTCGATCTGAAAAAAAAAATACAATTAAAATATTTCTACATAACATAAATAAAAGATCAAGTGATGACCTTAAGTTTCAATTGAAAAAGGTGTTATGCAGTTGGTAGAAGATAGCAATCAAGGCAAAAGGTATATAGTATGTAATAGTATGTAGGTAGGTACTTACCAACTTCAGAGCTATGTTTTGATTTTTCAAAACGGGGATTTTTTTTATATATTCAGCGGTATTGCCCTTGGAAAAAAAATCAAAACGTTCGTTTCTGCTTTTAAGCCAGGCATCCATCAAATACTCAGTTATGTCAGACCCTTGGAAACCTTCAACAATTTTCAAGATGTCATTATGGTCGGGTTCTGGCACAGGATCTGAAAAAAAGTTTGACTTTAGCACAAACAAAGCAGGTGTCAAATTAAGGAGTTACATTAACAAACATACCAGAATTTAGTTCTTCAGAATTCACCAATTCTGAACAAATTTCCGATGAACCACTCGTAGATTGTTTTCTTCGGTTGCAGTTAATAGAATTATTTTGCCTCAACACTTTTCGATAGTTGTTCCATCGGTCCCAAAAACAGCCATAATATCGTCTGGACTTTGAGGGGAGCTGTCTCGTACCACACGCTTGATTTGTAGAACATTTGTCACTGTCAGTCGGTGAAACAGTGTAGAAGTACAAGGAAATTTCGTCTTCTGGGAAAATTTCAATTGCGTATTCTGCCCACTTTTTTATTTGAACAGGCGTCAATATACCCCCTGGAGTTTCATTGACGAGGTGCGGGATGACTACTCTAGCCAGCTTACTGCGTTCAAATTTCGACAGTTTCTTAGCAGACAGTAAATGTCTTAACGATTTATTGGCTTCAATAAGCGTGTACAGCGAATTGTTTCTGTTTAGTTTGTTCACAAAATCATCGTCAAGTTTTTCGGTGACGCATGACGTAGTTGATCGAGTCAAAGGAGAGGTAGTATTATCTTCTTCTTGTTGCGTAGGCGAGGCTCTTCCGCTTTTCTGAAAGTGTAGTTTCATTTTACTATTAAGTTTACCCTTGTCCAGTCAACAGTCCTTGTCTGACAAAAATAAATGAAAACTAGTTAGTTTGTATGTTCCCTAATTTCCTTATTTAAGGACAACTTTTTTGTTTTAAGATGAAAAACTATAATGGTTTTAAATAACAGATAAACAGTTTTGAAATTCTGTCTTCAACTTTTGATGCTAACTGTACCTACTTTATAAAGAATTATTGAAACCAAACATCTGTTGCAACAATGTAACGCAATGGATAAGCAACTAATGAGTCAAGCGTAACAAGTTCGTGGGTTTGAATCCTGTAGTGTTTTTCTTTTTAAATAGATGCGCACAGCTTTTGCTCTCAATCGGTGAAGGAAAACACATAAACAGTGTACAATAATATCATCTCGAGTTCCTTTTATGTTATTAGTTATTATAAAATATTGTCAAGTAGGTAGTGTAGTCCTCTGATTATAATTATCAAATAGACACAAGCAATCTTACATTTACGTTTTTATTTTCATTTAGTGTTTGTTTCCACTCGTTCCATTTTGTGCGAAATTTGGCCCGGATTCCAATGCCAGGAATAAGTGATTTAAGATCGTCTTCAATGAGGTATTCTAGAGCCTCGATGTCTATTTTTTCATCTGCAAACCGAAATATAAAAATGTATTTGTTATCTTGGTTCTTTATCAAAATGAACGTCAGATTTACAACCAGCGTCCTCGAAAACATGCAACCCATATTAATTATTTGAGAAAAAAATACATGCGCTATTTTTTTTTTCAAAATAAATGTCAGATTCGGAACTGACATGGTCGAAAACCGACAAAAGTTTCTTACAAACAAGAAAAAAAATATACTAAAAAAAAAATACACCAATCAAAATTTGTAGTAGTAGTCAGTAAATTTTGAGTCCGTACATTGATACTCCATGACAAACGATTTTTAACAAGGGGTCAATAAATAACACAATGGATGCAAAATGAGGCCTATGGTAGGCCACACTGGAACTTCACTGCTACGTTTCATTTTGTTTTGTAAAAGGATTACACAAAAAAACGCTAGGAACCAAGCCAAGTAGTTTGTTGCCTGTTCTTCTAGGTTGCATGAAACTGGGCACCTAGACAGGCGTTAGACTAGCTTTAAGACGTGTAATACTTATTAATATTTATTTATTTAAGGTTGTTCGATTCCGATACAAACTGAATTTACACAACTATGGGCAAACAAAGTATAAATGTACACTGAAATAGCTGTAATAGAATTTTACAGTGGTCTTTATTGCCGGCCAGTTATATAAAGTTGGAGAAAACTGTAGGATAACAGAAATATTAATAAAAAACCAAAAAAGTAATTTTTTCGTCATTCTTTCTAACGAGTACTAGCTTTTAGCATAGAGTCAATTTTGTACATCACTGTTTCAAAATAGACGTAAAAGTCTGTTAGTTTTTTTTCTGAAGCCCCGACTGCCACGACCAACGGCTGACACTCCAACTTTATATAACTGGCCGGTATTAAGGACCACTGTAAAAGCCTATTACAGCTATTTCAGTGTACATTAATACTTTATTCGGCCATAGTTGTGTAAATTAAGTTTGTATGGAAATCGTACCCCCTTAAAACAAACTATGTAAGTAGTAAGTCAGCACTGGACTGAGAAAAAACCACCATATCTACACCAAGTAGAAACATAGCATAGTTTATGCCTCAATTCAATTGAGTTGATTGAAACTGTTATTATAATTATGTCTAAAACGGGGTTAGCCAGTGCCACATACAAGAAAGCATGCTATGCCACTAAAATATACCACCATATATTACCATACCAGTGAGTAAGCTACTTGTTTCTTATAAACAATTCACCGACCCGTGGATGCCAGTTTATTAAGCGAATTTGACACCAATCGGTGTCAAATCTACGGTTAGGTTTGTTAGCTTTTGCTACACTTTTACTGGAACACTAAGCACACAAAATTGTTTGCAGGAAGATACATACTGTAAGAATTTTCTCTCTATAAACAGTGGCTTCATATTTCTGGATGTCATAAATGGCACTCGTTCGTTCTATAATGGTTTCATAATATCAAGGTTAAACAATACAGAACTTCTGAAGAAGCATTATCTTACCCAAAAACCTCAAAATAGTTTCTGATGGAACTTGCCATTTTTCTAAAAGTAATGTTAGATCTGATTCAGGTTCCATAAGTCTTGTTACTCGTAACTAAAACAAAAAAAATAGTCTGAGACATGACGATTACGCCTTAGGTATCCTAATCATTTAAATATAACTAAAAACAAAACCATTTATTTCGGACGCCATTGAGCGTCTATGAGGGATGCGAATATTGCCTCTTCAAAAGAAATAACAGGTTCCTATTACGTAGGGTCATACATTTAGTTTATTTTGTACCTTTTACCTAGGAGAACAAACCTTTTAGTGCCACAATTCACTGAGAGTTCACACAACACAAAGGAAACGAAAACTCAAAACAGCAACGCGGTCGCGAATTCGTCACACTGATGCCACGCGAGACGGAGGCGGAAATGGCGATGCAATCGATTCAACGACTCATACGCAAGCAGGGTTGCCAACTTTATTTTTAAAAACCCACCAGAAATCAACTGAAGTTAAAGATATCTCAAACCACCAGAAAACCACTAAAATAATTATATACGTACCTTTGCATTTTGCGAGTGCTTTTTGGATAATCCATGATTCTTTAAATCTACGTAATGAGTCCGTGTGGTGAACGTAGATGTTTGTTCTCTGACTGGGTGTTATATTGTATTCTAAGTGTGTATTTACAAAAAAAAAATATTTAAGTATTATATACAGTTATTTGGTTTCCATCGTACAAGCTCTGCTCTGCTTAGTTTGGGCCTAAATAGTGCTGTGTGTATTGCCCGGAATATTTATTTGGTTAGTATCAGCATTACATCCGTTAGTCGATTGTTGAAAATAAACGAGATATTCAATAACAAAAATTTACCCATAGAATCAAGATGGCAGATAAAGCAACGGATCGATTACCACACAAAACTAAATTTTTTGCTAATAATTTATCAAAATCCGAAGGAAGAAGGAAAATTTCTATTTATGATTTTTTCCGGGTGAATTACTGACTCGACTGGTTTACGTAGCATTGGCTGGCAACACTTTCGTACAAATGTTGATCAACTGAGTAACTGCATTCGATTAACTTTGTCTTTATTATCATATTTAATAGGACATACTAGGACATGGTTTTTCATTCCAAATAACAGCTCATTTTGTATGCCAGTTAAAAACGACACTGACGTTGTGAAGTATATCGTAAAAATAGAAATGGTTTTGACCCACTGACGTCATAGCATAGGCACAGCACCGCACCAAAAGGGAGAAATATAAAGGTCGATTTACATCAAACGAGCGAATGCTCATTCAGGGGATAGCCCCACTACAGCTAATTCTTCTAGTGTAAACAGGCGTAGAGCATTCCTTCGTTGTTCTTAGTGCGTTCGCAAAGATTCTATGGAATATTCTAAGAATGTTCGCTCGCTTGATGTAAACGGCGCAAGAGCGCGCGAACAGTTGCTTAGAGCGTTCTAGCGTGTTCGGACGTGCTCGCGCCACTGAGCGGTCTCTTCAAAGCGTTCTTGTGTTCTAGCTCTGCTCTTTGTTCGTTTGGTGTAAACGCTGAATACAAGTTTTCGTTTACACTAAAAGACCACGAACGAATGCTTTTGTTCTAGCTCTAGCTCTGTGTTCGTTTGATGTAAATCCACCTTAAATCAAAAGTTATTGGTTTCATGTCACATTAGAATAGTACAAACAAAGTTCATAGTTTTTAATCCTTTTTCGCTTCATCATCATCATCATAAGCCTGAAGAAGTCCGCTGCTGGACATAGGCCTCCCCTACACGTTTCCAGGAAGAACGATCCCTTTCCATCCATTGAGTTCCCGCGATCTTAACAATGTCGTCGGTCCATCTGGTGGGTGGGCGCCCTACGCACGTTTGTCGCTTAAATCTTTCTTTTTCTCAAAGTCATTGTATAAAGTATAGTACCTATGCAACTCTTGAATAAAACGGATTTGTATCGAGGGCCATGAATTACTCTCGTCGTTTAGCATTCTAACACTTGAATCACGAGCGTAGCGAGTGATTCATTCGTTAGAACCCTTCACTTGTTCGTGATTTATCTATGACCCTCGATTTAAACCCGTCTTTTATTAAACAGTGATTAAAAAGCCCTTTTAATAAGGTCAACGTCCATCTTAATACCTTACAACCTCCTTGAATAAAACGGATTTATATCGAGGGCCATGAATCACTCGCGTCGTTTAGGATTCTAACACTTGAATCACTCGCTACGCTCGTGATTCGATCATTATAAATCACTCTATACGGTAGTGATTCATTCGTTAGAATCCTTCACTTGCTTGTAATTCATCTATGACCCTCGATTTAAATCCGTCTTTTATTCAATAGTTGCATAATATACTATTTTACTTATCTGTGCGCAATGCAATCGTATTGCACACAAAGTATATGTACCTAGGTAGGTACTTAGGTAGGTACAGTCAAAAATTAAATAATAAATAAATATTATAGACAATCCACACAACACTATCTAGCCCCAAACTAAGCAGAGCTTGTACTATGTAAATACATACTTATTAGAATACATACAATATAACACCCAGACAGA
Source organism: Thera britannica (assembly GCA_939531255.2). Classification (NCBI taxonomy): domain Eukaryota; kingdom Metazoa; phylum Arthropoda; class Insecta; order Lepidoptera; family Geometridae; genus Thera; species Thera britannica. Next base: position 22,617,077 of record OW618038.2, read on the forward strand.
GAACAAACATCTGTTTTCACCACACAAATATTTGTTCTCGGTGGTGATCGAACCCACGACCTACGGCTCAGAAGGCAGAGCTACTACCAACTGAGCTGAGAGGCCAGTAATTATTTCACCATTATAAAGCTAGGTACATTATCCGTGAGTAACATAGGCTATAGTTTTTAGGGTTCCGTAGCCAAATGGCAAAAACGGAACCCTTATAGATTCGTCATGTCTGTCTGTCTGTCTGTCTGTCTGTCCGGCCGTGTCACAGCCATTTTTCTCCGAAACCATTAGAGCTAGACTGATTAAACTTGGTGAGTAGATGTATTCTGTGAACCGCATTAAGATTTTTACACAAAAATAGAAAAAAAACTATAAATTTTGGGGGTCCCCATACTTCAAACTGCAACTCAAAAAAAATTTTTTCGTCGAACCCATACGTGTAGTATCTATGAATAGGTCTTCAAAAATGATGTTGAGGTTTCTAATATTATCGTTTTTTTCTAAACTGAATAGTTTGCGCGAGAGACACTTCCAAAGTTGAAAAAAGTTGGTCCCCCCCCCCTCTAACTTCTAAAATAAGGGAATGATAAAACTAAAAAAAATATATGTTGTACATTACTATGCAAACTTTCAACGATATTTGGTTTGAACGAGATCTAGCCAGTAGTTTTTTTTTTATACGTCATAAATCGTAAACCGCAATTTACCTTTCGACGAACTACAAGAACTTGTTTCCTGTTTATTTTCTGTATATTATGTTACTTGATGCTACGGAACCCTTCATGGGCGAGTCCGACTCGCACTTGTCTGCTTTATTATTAACTAGCGACGACACCCACACCCAACACAGTGCCCGGCGCGGCGCGCGAGGGGATTTCATAGTAACTGCACTGTAATCTGTATTCTGTGATTACAAAACTATTGATATCTTTGTGAAATATGCATAGATTTTTATCAAACGTTTTTTAATGAATAAAGTTTTGTTTGCTGCTGTACCATTTTTGAGTTTTGGGTGGCAGAATCCGTAGGTAGGTACTAAACTAAAGTACCTACCTAACTAAGTACGTACTAAACTAAACTGCGCTCGCTCACCTAAATCCAATGATATTTTTTTTTTTTTTTTGTAGGTATATAGATACTACCTAGGTATCTACTATCTATCGAACAAACTCGAAAACTAATAAACCGATTTCAAAATCTTTCACCTCAATAATTAGGTAATGTTTATGTTAATAAGGAGAGTTATCGCGGGTGGCCTTTCCCATACAAAAATATGCTGTTTTAGATGGCGATATATAAACTTATTCCTATGGTAATATAGCTGTAATCATTATTATTATTGTAGCTTTGTACGTTTTCATTTTGCAACACAAATCACAATCAAATATGCACTTAATCCGCTAACAAATAGAGCGCTTCCCACCCGCCGAGACCCAGCGACGCCGGCGCCGGCGGCGCGCGGCGGCGAGGCGATTTCATAGTAACTACACTGTAATCTGTATTCTGTGATTACAAAACTATTGATATCTTTGTGAAATATGCATAGATTTTTATCAAACGTTTTTTAATGAATAGTGTTTTGTTTGCTGCTAAACTAAAACTAATAAACCGATTTCAAAATCTTTCACCTTTAGCACAGAAGAAATAAATACTTAGGCCATTAACAGGCCATAATCCCTGAGTATAACATAACCGACGAGAACCGACAACCGTTGGGGATTAAGGTTCTCGAATGGTGACCACGAACCAGAAGACGAAACGTAGAGCACCCACCAACCCGATGCGATGGACCGATGACATTGTTTAAGATCGCTAATAAAAGCGTTATAAAAACATGATCATACTAGTAGTTCGCCCCGAACTGAGATCTCGTGATGCGATCCCAAAAGCTCCGAAAAGTTAAGTATATAGGTACTACCTACTGTTAACCAGTTTTCTCGAGTGGTGGAAAAAAAGGAACTCACTAACTTTGTATGGTTAACTCAATTGGCCAATTGATTGAAGAGTTCCGTTGGACAGACCTTGGCTCCATCATCAGACCAGGTCGCTTTCACCATTTTATGACAACTAAGTATTACCTACCTCCTTAATTTATTTCAAGAAAAAAAATATTAAGAAAGAGCCGACCAGTAGAAAAACCTTGATGTCAACGAAATGCTTAGAGATGGGGGCTCTCGGATCGTTGGTTATCTTAATTTAACCTTTTATTTTGTATAGCAAAAACTGAGCGTCCTAAAAAAAAGTATACCTACCTAAACTGTTTTGAAATGTCCAAACAAAGTTCTTTCATATGACATGTAACTTGATTTTTTTGTGTCACTTTTTTTATTTTTGCACCCCTAAAAAATCCCATATTATCTTAATAACCTCTCATCCGATTTTACTCTTAAACTTACCAGTAAATTTCTCAAGTACCTACAAGCTATCGACTTATCAAATTTCATGCAGATCGGATAAACGGTTCGAAAGTTATCGCCGGACAAACATAGGTACCTACATAAATAGGTACATACATCATCATCATCATCATCATTATCAGCCTGAAGAAGTCCACTGCTGGACATAGGCCTCCCCTACACATTTCCAGGAAGAACGGTTCTGAGCCCTTTCCATCCATCGACTTCCCGCGATCTTAACAATGTCGTCGGTCCATCTGGTGGGTGGGCGCCCTACGCTTCGTCTTCCGGTTCGTACATACATACGCACATAAAATGCAAAATCGCCCTAGTTGTTTGTAAGATCTTCGTTCGCTTCACTCACTCGATCAATTATCGCGGCGTGTTTGCTTCCGCAATTAGTGTGCCAGTGTGCCAAATTTCATCCAGATCGATAAAAAATGCGTCTTGCGGCCAGCACAGACAGGCAGAGCGAGACATACCTACCTACCCCAAGCATTGATAGCTAATTTGATTTCGAAACTTAGACGCTTCGCTTGCTTGGTCAATTATTTTTCAAGTCTAACGAAACGAAACGATGTGTGGTTTCTAGCAAGTCCTGACAAGTCCAGACAAGTCCTGAAAAATAATGCTAGTGTAACCTATGTAAACATTGTAGAAAACCAGGTAGGTAGGTATGGAATGGCATCCCGCGAGGGTACGCGGGGCGAGGGGGGAGGGGATTCAGCCCGAATTGGTGGCTGGTTACAGTGTCCGGTCTATGCGTAGTAGTAACCCCTAGGTATTATTATTATACTTTTCTCTGTAGCAACTAGGCAGGCAAGTAGGTACCTAGGTACCTACTTAAATTACAAAGATTTTTAGGATAGGTAGGTATATTATATAATATCGCCATCTAGGTTTTAACAGCTAAACTAATTTGCTAGTCGGAGCATTTTTGAATCGAACCCTGATTGACGGTACCGAAACCGATTCACTGGGTATTCGTAACCTACAAAGTAGGTTACAACAACGCTCAGAATAGATGAATTTTACCTAACTAAAAGGTTACCGAAACCGATTCACTGGGTATTCGTAACCTACAAAGTAGGTTACAACAACGCTCAGAATAGATGAATTTTACCTAACTAAAAGGTTACCGAAACCGATTCACTGGGTATTCGTAACCTACAAAGTAGGTTACACCAACGCTCAGAATAGATGAATTTTACCTAACTAAAAGGTTACCGAAACCGATTCACTGGGTATTCGTAACCTACAAAGTAGGTTACACCAACGCTCAGAATAGATGAATTTTACCTAACTAAAAGGTTACCGAAACCGATTCACTGGGTATTTGTAACCTACAAAGTAGGTTACACCAACGCTCAGAATAGATGAATTTTACCTAACTAAAAGGTTACCGAAACCGATTCACTGGGTATTCGTAACCTACAAAGTAGGTTACAACAACGCTCAGAAAAGATGAATTTCACCTAACTAAAAGGTTACCGAAACCGATTCACTGGGTATTCGTAACCTACAAAGTAGGTTACACCAACGCTCAGAATAGATGAATTTTACCTAACTAAAAGGTTACCGAAACCGATTCACTGGGTATTCGTAACCTACAAAGTAGGTTACACCAACGCTCAGAATAGATGAATTTTACCTAACTAAAAGGTTACCGAAACCGATTCACTGGGTATTCGTAACCTACAAAGTAGGTTACACCAACGCTCAAAATAGATTGACATTACATATTTAATAGGTCCACAAAACCGATTCACTGGGTATTCGTAACCTACAAAGTAGGTTATACCAACGCTCAAAATAGATAAACGTTACCTAATTAAAAGGTTACTGAAACCTATTCACTGGGTATTCGTAACCTTTTTTCCAATTCTCAAAATAGATTAACGTTACCTAATTAATAGGTCCCTGATACCGATTCACTAGGTATTTGTAACCTACAAAGTGGGTTATACCAACGCTCAGAATAGACGAACTTTACCTAATTAAAAGGTTACCGAACCGATTCACTTGGTATTCGTAACCTACAAAGTAGGTTACAACAACGCTCAGAATAGATGAATTTTACCTAACTAAAAGGTTACCGAAACCGATTCACTGGGTATTCGTAACCTACAAAGTAGGTTACAACAACGCTCAGAATAGATAAATTTTACCTAACTAAAAGGTTACCGAAACCGATTCACTGGGTATTTGTAACCTACAAAGTAGGTTACACCAACGCTCAGAATAGATGATTTTTACCTAACTAAAAGGTTACCGAAACCGATTCACTGGGTATTCGTAACCTTTTTTCCTATTCTCAAAATAGATTAACGTTACCTAATTAATAGGTTCCTGATACCGATTCACTAGGTATTTGTAACCTACAAAGTAGGTTATACCAACGCTCAGAATAGATGAACTTTACCTAATTAAAAGGTAACCGAAACCGATTCACTTGGTATTCGTAACCAACAAAGTAGGTTATACCTACGCTCAAAATATGTTAACGTTACCTAATTAATAGATTACTGAAACCAATTCACTGGGTATTTGTAACCTTCGAAGTAGGTTACACTTATGCTCAAAATAGATTAACATTACCTATTTAATAGGTCCACAAAACCGATTTACTGGGTATTCGTAACCTACAAAGTAGGTTATACCAACGCTCAAAATAGATGAACGTTACCTAATTAAAAAGTTACTGAAACCTATTCACTGGGTATTCGTAACTTATAAAATAGGTTTTTCCTATTCTCAAAATAGATTAACGTTACCTAATTAATAGGTTACTGAAACCGATTCACGATTCAGAGTATTGACCTAAATTAACGCTCAAAATAGATTAATATTACCTAAACGAAGAAGGTTACAGCAACCAACTAACTGGGTAAAGGTAACCCAATAAATAGGTCATCGAGACCAAATATGTTGGTTACGCCATTACACAAAATATTACTAACGCTTACCTTCTGGCAAGGTATTTTTTACGTAATGGATATGTTTGTGTTACCCTATTACACGGTTAATTTAACACCAATATTAGGTTTATATTGTTTTCATAATGAACTAGGTAAATTTAACACAATAATTAGGTTTTTATGTGTTAACTTTAACCTTATGGTACGTTACGGTGCGCAATATGTTGTGTTTAACCTACAGCTCAATATTGACTAGGTAGTATTAACCGAATTCTTATTATTATATCAGGTTTATCACCCAGTTAAAAATTGCACTTTACCTATTTTGTAGGTTAATCAAAAAAATACCTACTAGATTACTTGTTTTTACCTATTATGTAGGTTCCGTTGTGCCATTTACGGAAACCTTTACAATAATTTAGTTGATTTTTACCAAAGATTAGGTAGTTTTGACCGATCTGTAGGTAAAGATGCGGATACATGACACATGTTATAACATAACCTCCTCTTTTTTTTGAAGTCGGTTAACAATTTAACAAATCCAGGGTTGTATTTCATTTTTATTAGGTTTTTATAACCGTTTTACAAACCTAAAATCGGTCGTTTTTACCCAAAATTAGGTAATGATGATATAGTTATATAAATATTCGATTTTAGTTGGTAAAATACTGGGTAAATAGTAAAATTTTATTGGGTTTATTTTCGTAAACCTAATAATATTGGGTAGTTTTAACCTTTATTAGGTCAAAAATACCTAATTTCATGTACTACCTAACGCTGTAGGTTGTATTTACCAAGTCCGTTTTAAAAAAGTTGGTAATATCTACCTAATATAGGTTAAAACTACCTAATTTTTGCATTTACCGTTACCTGTAGGTTAACATTAACCTAGTTTTTTTCTCAGTGTAGGTACTCACACCACCAACCAACGGAAAATGCGTCTTGGAGTCAACTGCTTTAGGTGTAAATTCGTTTGTTAAGAGTTTGATGACAGCCACACATGGATGACCGTCATGGGAAAAGAGTATTGTGACGTGTGGTCGCTGATGCGTTGATCGATTTTGTGTTTTATTTCTGGGAATTTAAGGTAGTTTTTCGGATGTTTTGGTGTGGTCTCTTATGATGAATTGAAGGCTTTGTAAGTGGCAATTTAGCGCGAAAGTCACTTCTGGTATTCGTATTGAGATAGTGCCTCAAGAGTTTAGCGGAAGACGCGCAAATGCCGCTTTGTGTCTATGCCATTAGAAGATGGGTCAGACTACATCACCAAACGTAGCTTGGCATGCGTAAAGGTACCTGTGTCTAGTCTAGGAATGTCTTGGACATTCTTAGCTTCATACATACATACCATTCCATACCACCATGATGACGATCATGGTACTATAGCAGTCATTTAGCTTAACAGACCGAAAAGTCAAAATCAAAATAAAAAAACGAAATTAAAAGAGTATTTATTCAGTAGGATCGCAAGGATCACTTTGTCTCACTAATGGCCCGAACACACCTAGTTCGCTGGCGGTAGCGATCAGTGAAACGCTGTCAAATATCGCTGTCAGATTTGTGTTTAGACAGCGAATATTTGACAGCGTTTCACTGATGGCTACCGCCAGCGAACTAGGTGTGTTCGAGCCTTAAGACCACATTGACATTATCGTTTAATCTGTTCTACCAAGCTTATTAATTAAAAATAAAGTAACAAACTATCTACAACACAATGCCTGGCAATTCTCAATCTTTAATAATACGTACCTACTACTGTCTATAAACCTCGGACTACCTCCATGTTGCTTTACCCTATACACAGGGTCCATGTGATACTGACTTACACCTAAGAACTATGTATGTACCTGAACTAAACCATGTGTATGCAATAAATATATTGAGTATTGAGTATATACTTTGAAATGTCTTAAAGCTAGGTGAGTCTAGGTGCCAGTTCCACGTGACTAAGCCTAGAACAACAAACCTGGAGTTATAAATAGGTACAAAATTAATTGTGCTGAGGAATGCTTTAATATAGAGACTAAGCCGGATATTTTAGCAAACAGTCCATGGTGAGCTTAAAGTGCTAATTTCTATTGAAATTGCTGTTGAGAATTGCGAAGGAAGTAGAAAATTAACATTTCGTTCTTGCGTTGTAATAAATTACTATTCTCAAACTTTCCAAGCTTTTCGTTGGCCATTATGAAAGTATACCTATCTATTAGGTATATTCACAATTAACATGCAATATACATGCAATAAGTATAATATACGTATACCAGTATGTATTGTTATATTTTTACCCCAAGAGATGGTCACTTTAGTGTCAATGCTCACTGTCCTTAAGTTTGCCCTAAGTACGCTCGTGACGTTGGCACTAAAACCACGTTTGAAAAAGGAACGTTCGTATTTGAATGTTCAAATGGTTCGTTCAAAAACGTCACGGCATTGTTAAGGCTCGAACACACCTAGTTCGCTGGCGGTAGCGATCAGTGAAACGCTGTCAAATATCGCTGTCAGATTTGAGATTTGACAGCGATACTTGACAGCGTTTCACTGTTCGCTACCGCCAGCGAACTAGGTGTGCGCAGGCCATTAGGGAACAAAGACTCTAAGCTTCTTGCTTATGAGATTCCAACCTCCTTGGTTGGGAATCAGAATCTAGAGAGAGATCAAAATATGTTTTTTTTTTTATAATTGGTATGGCATTTTTGGAACCTGTGTGGACTAACTTGCGTAAGCGTTTTTCCTTCTGTGGGGACTAACATAAAAAGGAGATTCTAAGCTGACAATATTTAGATCACTACTTGTCTCTTGCTTTCATATTTTATCATTTGTGATCTGCAATGGTGGTGGCGATAAGTTTCAGCCTAAATAGCTTTGCAGACATCCGCACACATTGCCGCGAACTTTGACCGTATGATATTTGACAACGATACACTAATCGCCATTGTTGGCGAGCTAGATGCACGCGCAAGGCTTAGAGAATGAAATTAAACTGATGTAACAAAATATCAATTTAGTCAAACCAAATGCTGGTAAGTATCTAAAATAATAAATACTTACTTAATTCAAAAATTGTCAATGGCCCAATAAAACCAGTAAATTATTGATCTTTAAGACCTGATCACAAGTATTTTATAGTAATACAATAAAACAAACGTGGCAACAATGGTTGTTGAAACTCGACACTACGCCGGTCTCTCCCGTTACTGGCATTGACTGAATAAAACTATAGATTGGACTTTTTAGGGTCCCGTATGAACTCAAAATCTATACATAGAAAGGAGAAGTCATCTGGCAGAATCTTTACGAAATCATACAGACTTAAAGACAGGACATAATAAAGTCAAGGAGGCCGCATTCGAAAGACTTAAGGCCTGCGCATACTTAGGCCGCTGGCGTCGGTGATCAGTGAAACGCTGTCAAATTTGACAGCGATATTTGACAGCGTTTCACTGATCGCTACCGCCAGCGAACTAGGTGTGCGCAGGCCTTTAATTGGAGAAAACTGAAAGCATCAAAAACCCTACAAGAGCTAAGCTCTTAAATTTAAGGAGAAGAATTATACGAGCTAGGTATAAAGCACACCGCTATTATCTTTCATCGGACTTCGAAAGGATGGTTATTTGATCTGTGGCCCGGGGCGCACCTCTGCAGGCTTCAGTTACAAGGTTTTGGTTGTTTTTGATTTATTTCTGTTTATTTGGGCCAGTGGGTGTTCGATCAATAACTTAATATAACGGACTAAGGCTAGAGTTTCATGTGTGAAAGGAATTAGAATACATACTTATTTTATTTTTTTAACTTACTGCAGTGGCATAACATATAGTACATAGTCAATTGACACCACAGATACACAACACAGATAATCGCACCTCGGAATATTAAATAAAAAAGAGAAATAAATATTCTGGACACCACACTATCTAGCCCTAAATTAAGCAGAGCTTGTACTATGGGAACCTGATGGCTGATAATAATACTTAGGTATTATATATTTTTTGGTAATACATTACTGCATACATATTTACGTTGAAGGAAAACATCGTGAGGAAACCCGCGGCTTAGTCAGCTCCGCAAGTTGACCATGTCTTTCCTGTGGATTAGGCTGACTAAGCTGTCAGGATGGTATAGGTTCTGGGGCAAGCCTATTCAATCTAAAATCCTGTCCCAGGCACTATAGCGTCCCGCAAATAGGGCTTGTCCCTGACGCTATATAATTCATCTACAATAGATGCAAAGGCCTGTTTACTTTTTTACATATTTACTTTTACATTTTAGGACTCAAGGGATCTGTCATCCATGAGCCTATTTTTTTTTTTTTTTTTTTATGTAACTAGCTGATGGAACAAGCATATGGCCCACCTGAAGTTAAGTGGTAACCATCGCCTATAACAAAGCAATGCCTCGTAGGTCACGCACGTCAGGAACGCGCCCTACGATGCACGTCCCTGCGTCCATCAACTGGAGGCATACAGCTATTCAGCCTCACGTGCCAGTAATTTCACCGGCACCCACGCCCTTCAAACTGAAACACAGCAATGCTGCTTCACGGCAGAAATAGGCATGGTGGTAGTACTTCCCCAGACGAGCCCATCACAAAGAGCTCTACTACTACTGCTGACATACCAAATAGATCATCAAGCCATCAGTGAACGCCACAGATAACGATGATGATATCTAATGTTTCATAATCGAAGTTTATCTATAAATCCCATTTAGCTTGAAAAAAAAAAACCATAAAGTATTAAAATCCAGTATAAGTAAAGGTCAGACAACTCGAATCACCGACAGTTTACGGAGCGAGCGCGCCCCGGCTAGGGCCCGGCTTGATTGAAAAGCGAAAGGTGAGAAGCAACGCACAGGGGGATTTGGTTACGGTGTAGTGTAGGGAAGATGGGCAGAAAAACATTTTCTTGTTGGCCAAAATTGGTCAACGTTTTGAAGAATACACAATTGTTAACTTTTTTAATAAATGTGGTAAATCAGGAATTACTTTTAATCACTCAGTTCTCGGTTTATGTTTTGTTCAATAAGTGTGTGGTTACAGAAATTCTCTTTAGGTTAGTAAAGATAAGTCAGTTTTCCTAATTGTTTGTAGTTATGGTATGTTACATCACGAAGCATTTGGTCGTTATGTATCTAAAATGTTCATGTTTCTCTTATTACTAATTCTCATAATTATAGTCTTATTAGAAATAAATAAGTTTTCTTTTTTTCTTTCTTTAATTTTAATGCTGGTAAAAAACACTGTTGAGCCTGCTGAATTCCTGAATGTTTCAGCTTGAACCCGATTTTCACTAAGAATATATAGCTTGAGCGTGTGCTGTCTTTGAAACTTTTGCTTTTGTATTATTTCATTGCATAATATGTCTGACTAAGTGAAATGGCACCACACTGAAACTTTACTGCTATTATTTTAGACTATTTTTGATTTGTAAAAGGATCATATAAAAAACGGTAGGAACCGAGCCGTAGTTTGTTGCCTGTTCTTCTAGGCTTGGTCGCGTGAAACTGGCACCTAGACTCACCTAGCTTTAAGACGTTTCAAAGTGATTCGTGTATCGTATTGAGTAAAATTTTATTGAGTTTGAGTTTGCCCGGCTTCCGGCAAATGCCATCAGTTTTATAATAATTTCAGTTTTGTCTGCATTTCTCCAGTATCCTGCATAATCCGAGATTATCCCCCGGTCGGGCTGCACGCTGCATGTAATCGATTTCCGTCCATTTCAATTAGCCACCAGTACTTACCTTAACCGACTGAGCGAAAGGAGTGTTATCTTTGTGAGTGGCTTTGAGGTTATCACTAGCTTTTGTGCCTCACAAAATAGTAGTAATTTTGTCATTTTAGCTCCTTGTAGGTAACAAGGAGCTAAAATGACAAAATGACCCATTATTATGTAGTAGTTAGTTTTACTCCCGAGCTTTAGAGAAAGGAAGGAAGTAAATATAATATCTACCTAGTTTAGTTTTCACTACAATTGCGAAAAAATTAAATAATCCAGTAGTTGAGAAACATTCTAATGATTTCGCGCCAATGTTTTTTATAGCCTGTAATAGCCGCTACGAATTTCATGCATTCTACTAATACCAGAAATCACCGTTTTAGGTTCCAATTTCAAAAATAAAATGTTGTCTCTTTTCATGGAACAGCAATAGGTAAGTCGAGTTTTTATTCATGATTATTCTACGTATGACTAAAACCTTTTTCGTTTTTGTAGGCTCATGCTCATTGTCATTTGAAAGACAAAAATAAAATAAAAAAGTTTTCCCATATAGGAAGAAATGTAATTTTTTTCTCACTCTGCATGGTATGTCACAGAGGCGGTATTTTTGGGCAAGAAGAGTGAAAAAAATATTCTAATCTGTACATTACCGACACCACAGATAAAAAAGTCGACACGCATTATTAACAAGGAGGTTTAAAACTACTGCGCAGCAAGGAGTTTACTCATCATGCCAATTGGTCTACAAGAATTTGTTTGACGGAGGTCTCATAGTCTTCATTTTATTTATTTCAGGAATGTCATTATTATTATCATATATTTTAGTACCTATTCAAGAAACATGGTTTTGTTTAATCAGAGGCTCGTCCATAAATAGTTGCTATAGTGTTTACTTCAATCGTTTTGTCAAAACAATAGCGCGTTTTATTGGCAGACTCCAAACCGTCCATTAAAAAGTTGATGGACCATTAAAATTATTTCATAAGTAGGTATACAAATTATAGTAAATACCTAATAAACAATGATTTATTGATCCTGTATGGTTTGCAACAGTTAAGTTTGTTTGATTTTTTTCAAGAGTTGCGACTGCTATACACATCGTCACTTAGCACCGAACTAAGCAATGCTAACTATTGGGCCAGTTAATTAATACAAAATCTCTATAACTATGCAGGCTCTTCTAACAAATCCTATTATTTTTAACAGATTTCAAATTAACAAAAGAGGTTCTCAATTAATTTATGCATGTGCCGATTTGAAAAAAAAAATATTTGAAAGGTCCAAAATTCCAGATTCCAGATTGGTCCCGTAGAAACTTTATCAAAAACATAGCCGTTCATAGATTTTTTTTCATGTTTGATATCGCATAATTTCGTAATTTATGAGTCGATTTTTATATTCATATATTATCATCATACAAAACCTCATCTAGGCTCAAGATGATAAAAGTAAGTGCCTTGACCGTCTGCCACCGATAACCACTTTCTAAGAAACTCAGTCTTGAGAAAAGCTTGGGAATTTGTCAAATTAAAGCTTTTGGACGGTTCAGATGCCAATTCCGCTTTAGCAAAAAGACAGTGTAAAGACAGGGTTGCTCTCAACCTGGCTAAGTAATAGTAATCTTTTCTACTAATATCCTATTAATATGAAAAATGTGAAAGTTTGAATGAATGGATGTTTGTTACACAATAACGCCATCAGAACGGCTGAGTGAATCTAAAACGATGTAAGTATTGTTTAGATTTGTTTTAGATGTATTCGATTACTCCGTTTTCATCTATTACCTACAATACGAATGGCCAACTATGAGTATCTTTATTTTTATGGGTGTACTCGATATTGTATTGAATAATATAAAAAATAAGGATCCAAGGATCTAACGTCAAAAAAAATCGGATTGAAGGCTATAGAGTCATCAGCTACCTGGTTCACTTAGTGCAAACTTTGGCTCGTTACTTCGGCTAGCTAGATAGTGCTGTGTCCAATGTTTGCAAGTATTTATTATTTATTAACAAAGGTAATTTGTTTTCTCTCCGATAAAAGCAAGTTGAGAGAATTAAGGTCTGGTTAGGAACGACCTTAAAATCCAACGCTTGTTCGCGGTCAAATATTTCGCGAAAACCACGCTTCTTCTTCATCTGACCAACACTCATTTTGCCACTCTTCAGATTGCTGCACTTAAATAAATGCTTTTTCACTAATTAGCTTGAATGCAAGTGAGAAAAGACATTTGAGATTTTTCGGGTTTTGTTGCTAAAACTTAAAATGTCTGCCATGAGTGTGAAAGAGATAGATATTACTAACTACAGCGTGTGAGAGAGAGAGGTAATTATAAATGTCGCCATTTTAATTTTGTTTCGTGAAACGGTTTACATAATTTGTGGCTTATTTAGCGCTGTTGCTTTTAACTTTTATTGCACTTGTCAAATGGAAACAATGCAAACCAAAAGTAGCTTAGGCTCGACCTGATGGAACGACGACGTTAAAGAAAAAGATCATATTATTCGTGAATCTAAGTAGTTGCATAGAAATAAGATAGTAGGTTATGTGTGTGCAATTTTGAAGTCAGAGAAGTTAAAATCATTCTTGCCTTTAAGGCATGATGTCGAAGCAGTGACTTTATTCTGGATTACGCTAGAAAGAAGACGCTAGAAAAAGTATTGGCTGAAGTGTTAGGCCTAAAAGATCTGAAGGGATACCTGCGGGCAATCATGACATGTCATTCTTTAAGACTGAGACATCATGTGCTTGTTCCATTAGCACTGTTTGTTTCTGCTAAGATATTTAGCACTTTAAAAAACTACTAGAGCCATTCAAAGTTCTTAGTATCCTGAAGACCCCTCTGGCAACAAAATTACTAATCGATTTTTAAAGCTTTTTAAATAGCTTTTTCGAAAAATGAAAGACTCAAATCAAAGTCTGAGAAACTAGGCTCTAAATTACTAGCCAATTGGAATCATCAAAAATCGATTAGCACTTACAAATGACGATATAACAACCGAGTTGGGGGTACGTTCATTAGGGTATAAGTGCAACCTACCTATGCTATTGTGAGTTATAGTAAAAGTTTATGTCATACAAAAAGGACCAAAATAATGCATAATGGGCGAGAGCGATTTTTGAACACATGACATTTTAGTGTGTTATATTAAAACTGTCTGTATTTTGAAAAAAATATGTACACAATGCCATTGCTCTCAAATGATAAAGGAAAACATTAGGCCGACTAATCTGTCAGGATGGAATACGTGCTGGGAAAGCCTATTCCAAAAAAAAAAATCTGTCCCAGGTACTATAGCGTCCCGTGATTAAGGCTTGTGAAATCACCAGTTGCCCCTGACGCTATATAAATCATCTACAATAGATACAAAGGCCTGTTTACTGTATTTTGATAAAAAGTTATAAAAAATCAAGTTTTTATAATACCTATGCATGGGAAATATAGGTAAGTATGTCTACAGTTATTCCACTTAGTTATCAATATCCGTTTCAATAGCTATTGTATTCTATTTCAATCCAATTAATAGATTCTTGTTAATTAGCGATCTATTTCAGTTATTCCAAATGCCAATCAGTCATAACGATATCTAAACAGCTGGCACACTTTTTTTTACCTAGTATATTGTTAGTTATTTCGTCGCACCAACTAGGGATTGGAGGTCTGCGCACATCTAGGCGATGGCGATGGCGATCAGCTTTCGCAGGCCTTGAATTTGTGAATTTTGTTTCTCTTCTTTCTAATAGCCCCTTCCCACCGGTGCGTGATATCGCGCACCAGCCCGCACCAGCTCGCACGACAGACCTCGGGATGGGTACGGTCTCGTGCGCCGAGGTGCGCGGTAGCACAGGAGCCCTTTCTGTGTGCGTTGCCGTGCGTCGTCGTGCGCGGTGCGTGATGATCTGTAGAACCACGCACCGTAGGAAGGCGGCATAAGCTCAAAATGAGTTGTGCGTTGTCCATTATTATTATTACGTCAGTTGGCGAGTTATAATAAAAAAAAAACATTTTTGATGCTGGCCCATCTATTAGAATGAAAGCAGAAGATGATTAGAAGTCAGTGAGGCCCAGATTCATAGACCGAACTTTGACTTTACTTTGATGGAAAGTTCTACTTTCAACCAAAAATATATTTCATAGTTCTGTCAAGCTCTTCTTTATTCAAAATGTTGAAAGTAAACTTCGATTAACAAAGCTTACTTTGCGAAGACTCTCTTGTTACAGCAAAAGAGTCTTCGCAAAGTAAGCAAAGTCACGACTATGAATCTTGGCCTCAGTCATGACAAAATATGTTATACTAACATTAATATTAGTATTTATATAACTACCACCCCGCTAGTATTTAGCAAATTTTGAAAAAAGAGGTAGAAAATGTAAAGACACTGCCTTTTAATTTTTTTTTGGATCACTAGTATACTAGTAGTAATAGGTATAGTAAGAAGTTGGTATGCTTTTAGCACTACGTGATAAAATAAAAAATGAAAAGCTTAAAAATAGTCGCTATAAACTCTAGCTTTCAAAATTAAGCAATTTGAAATGGCAATACCCGTTTCAAAATTAATACATTAATAGAAACCTATTTTATTACTATGTTTATTAGCCTAGTGTGATTGTGTATTTTTATTATTAATAGCTTTATTTTACAGCGATAGGTATTACCAACTTGTATATGAGTTTAATATAGAATTTTAAGCCAGTAATAAATGTTTAGCATTAACTGTTCGTCGAACTGATAGCCCCAGCACCATTGGATCTGGTGCTGGCTAAAGAACTAGCTATTTATCATTATCATCATCATCCGCAGCCCGACTTAACCCACTGCTGGGCATAGGCCTTTCTTTGCTCTTGCCATTCACTACGATCTTGGACTACCCTCATCCATCTGCAGCCCACGACGCTGACAATGTCGTCAACCCATCGTATTTGATTATATTTCCTGTAAATAACCACCTGTTTATTTTACCAAATTGTATCTTTATAAGTAAGGACATAGAGGCACTTATTTACACTTAAACTTATTTAAGCTTATGTACTTATAAAATATTATGTCAAAAGATAAATAGTGCTTAAACTATTGCCATTTCTTACCACTGAGTAATGACAAAAAGTGACAGGGCTAGCTTTAAGCAATTATTTGAATTGTTATGGCTGTTAGTTAAAATTGAAGAAGTACGCAGTAATTTAATTTTGTCACAAATTTTTATGTCTGTAAACTTTAAAGCCTTTTAAAAAAAAAGATCAGAGCCAAGCCGTAGTTTGTTGCCTGTTCTTTTAGGCTTGGTTTCGTGGAACTGGCACCTTAATTCACCTAGCTTTTAGACATTTCAAAATGATCCTTGCGACACAGCTTAATAAACATATTTTTGACTTTGACAAAAAAATTTAACAATAAAATCGAAAGAATACTGCGATATGACGACTTACCCAGCCATTTGACCAAGACTGTGGCACAAACCAAGAGTAATTAAAACAATTAACTATGGCTTGGAGACATTACAAATGAGGGCACAAAAACTAAGCATGATATCTTCAGGTTTGGTATTTTAGAATGAGAACGTGTTTTAGATTATTTTTTATGCAATAACTGTCGCTCACGACTTCACTCGCGTGGTACTACGGTTTCTCATTTTTTTTAAACTTCATTTCTTCACATACAACATACATACAAAGACCAATGAAGTTTAAGAAACCAATATGGCCAAGTTGCTGAACCAATTTTGATAAAATTTGTATGGGTCTAATCTGGAAGTACCTAACATCTGGGTAAAAAAAAACAAATCGGCTCATAAATGACGAAGTTGTAAGATAACAAAGATTTAAAATACACATTTTTTAAACAACTAAGCTGATGGAATAACCAGATGGCCCAACCTACAAAGCATTGCCTTGTAGGTCATGTACAAGAACACGTATCAAAAACGTGCCCTACGATGCCCCCACTACCCTGCAGATCTTCAGCCTCACGTGTCTGTAATTTCACCAGCACCCTCACCCTTCAAACCGAAACACTGCAATGCTGCTTCACTGCAGAAATAGACAAGGAGGTATTAGGTACTTGCCCGGACGAGCCCTTCACAAGGAGATCTACTACTACAAAAGTTTTTGCTACAGTCAGTGTACGGTTGTAGGCAATAACAACCGTACACTGACTAATAATGACCCTATTCGTAAGGGAACACAGAACTTTTTTTAAATCAAAGTCAGAAAGTAATAGCAACTATAATAGACGTAACAAAGATATGCTTATTAAGCCTCCGACCACCTTAAAAACATTTGACAGCAGCCCATACATTCGACTTATAACTATCTATAACAAAATTCCTAGTTATATCAAGGATCAAACAAAGGATTCCTCTTTTCGCAGCCAACTTAAAAAATTTCTTATCGATAAATGTTATTACACCGTAGAAGATTTTTTATCTGACAAATTGTAAGTAGGTAGGCACTCGTATTAGGTAGGTAGATTATATAAAAAATATTGTAATTGTTTTTGACATTTATTTAAAATTGTAAGTAGGTAGGCAGCCACTCGTATTAGGTAGGTACAATAGGTGAAGATTGTTACTATTTTTGACATTTGTATTACTGAATTGTCATACATTATAAATAAGAAGTTTGTTACTTACTTACTTAGATTTACCTATTTTAATTTAATTTGCCGTAAGGCCATTGTAATGCCCCAGCGGGGCTCATGTTCTGGACGTTATTACCCCCTAAGACCTATAATACACATGAAACAATGAATAAATGAATATGAATAAATATTGCACATCGGCTATTCTATGTAGAGCGCTATCTCTTTTGTAACGCAGCGTTATTTACAAGCTCTATGATATAGATAGAATACCTTACGTCCGTTATGTCACCTGTCATGCACAGTGTGGTGTCAGCGAGTTGACAGTTGGAGGCCGGCTTTTGGGGGGAAATGGATGGACGTCAGAGAGGTTATGGATCTAGGGTGATGTGTAATGAAAAAGATGATAATTATGATGTTCTACATACTATCCGAAGAGTTTTAATTAGTGCTACATAATCGAGGAGGGAGACTTCTTACAAGTCAGAAGATAGGATGAACCAACGGGCCTACAAGCCGTTCGTGCCGTGATAATTTATGATAAAGATATCCAACAATTTTCAACAACAATTACGAACCATCGAGTTACAATGTTGTTATAAAGAAAGAATGAAAAACAAGCTGTACACGACAAGAAATAAAACAGTAAAATGTGACAACGTTAGTAACAAAATACACAGAGCCTGAGCAGAGTTACAAACCTGGAAACGTGAAGCTTGGTTACTGAATTGTTTTGAATGATAAAATGGACAAAAAAAAAAAATGTTGTGCTGAGTTACACAATATTATGGAGCTTAAAGTTGGAAGCAAATAGACCTGGTGTGGTAAGACAAAATGGCATTGATGGAAATTGGTAAATATAGTATTTCATTAATAACAATTGCAAAGATTTGATATTATTATATATTGAAGTTGACTTGAGAAACTGAATTTTGTGAGTCGGAGAATATCCGAGCAAATATTAATTTTAGGCCCAGAGATTTAGACTGGTAGACAATGCTATTAGCATTAAGTCTTCATATCACTAAATAGTTTGTGTGGAAGTTTTAAATGAATAAATAAATAATTTTGTGGGACTAATAGCAAGTTATGGATAAGTAAGTCTGTTGAGAATTGGTCTGAGGCCACAAGTTATCTGAATTCCAAGCGAGCTTCAGGACAAAATTGAATGTTCAAACTGCCATGACAAATGGGGTGTTCCTAATAATAAATAATGGTATAATTTATTTACTCTAGTAGAGTATGAGTTCTGACCTCTCCGAGTTTGGGCTACTTCCCACATTCATGAATATGTTATTTATGAGATATTGCTTACCTTGTGACACCATTCGTTGTGAAGTGTTTCATTAGTGTGAAGAATTAATGGAAGAAGCTGGTACAGACTTAGCTAGGTACTTTACTAATGATGATTTTTTGTATGGCCTCCTATGTATACTAAAGTTATATTATCTTGATGGATGCCATTTATATCTGAATGGAACTAAAAACATAAAGACCAGAATGATGTATTCAGTTAATATTTTAAGTTCTAGAACATGGGTGACAAGTGTGACAACTGATTGAGCCAGAGAGAGACTGATGCCGCCCGCCTACGACGTGCCGGGCCATGGGCCGCTCGTGTACTGCGGCCTGCAGGGCATCGCCTCGCTGCTGGCGGAGGTGATGCCGCGCGACGAGCTGGCGCACCCGCTGTGCGAGAACCTGCGCGCCGGCGACTGGCTCGCCGACTACATCGCGAGCCACGTGGAGCGCGAGACGCGCTACCTGGTGCCCGCCTACTTCGCGGAGCGTGCGCTGCAGCTGTACCGCGAGGCGCTGGCCGCCTGGCGCCAGCCGACGGCGCGACAGGCTCGCTGTGGCGCGCACCTCGGTGCAGCTGGCGGGCGCGGTGCCAGGTGTGGCGCTGCCCTGCCCTCGCCCGCGCTGCAACCCGCGCCCGCGGTGCGACCTCACGCTGTCAGCGGAGCTGCCTCACTTCGCGGAGGGGTACATGCGGTGCTGAGGGCGCGACACAGGGAGCGCTGGCTGAAGGAGCCGCCGTGAGGGCAAGACAGGCATACGACATTGCCGCCCAATACTTGATCGAGTAAAGACATGACCAGCATACGACCTTGCTGCTCACTTATGATTAAGAGAGGGCTTGACTGGCATACGACATTGCCAGTTGATAACCCAGAGAGGACCTGACTGGCATACGACATTGCCAATTGATAACTCAGAGAGTGGCATGACTGGCATATGACTTTGCCGCCGCTCAATATTTATTTGTTTATGTGTTACTGGTATGACTTTGCCAATTGATAAACATTTGACGGCATGATTGTCATACGACTTTGCCACCGTCCAATGTTAACTGAATAAGAATCTGATTGGCATACGACATTGCCAATTGACTTGACTGGCATACGACTTTGCCGCCGACCAATATATAACTTAATAAAATAAGGATGGCATACGACCTTGCTAGTTGATAACTAAGGAAGGGCAATTATCATATGACTTTGCTGTCGCTTAATGCTTGACTGAATGAGGGTAATAATGGCATACGACTTTGCCAATTGATTATCAATAGAGACCATGACCGGCATACGACGTTGCCACCCAATTCATTATTTAATGAGAACTTGACATGTGACCTGGCTATACAATAAGGAGTGGCCGCCCTATTGGTGAACGAGTAAAGACAACTGACAAACGATATTGCAGCCCAAGTAATTATGTGAAACATAGCATACGACTTTACTATCCAACTTGTAGTTGGATAGCAAAGCTTGACTTGCGACCTTGCCGCCTAAAATTGTAATTATGTGAAGGAACGACGGATGCATGATTTTGCCGTCCAATTGTGATTGCAGGCGGATTAATAATCTTATGATTAGTTAATGTTGAACATAAATGAATGCGTCAAAGAACCAAGTGCCATTATTTTAGTGGCATGCAACAGTTTATTTATTCTTTACTGAACACAATATATAGATGACTTAGAGGCAAATAAAGTGGTTATATACAGAGGCGGATCTGCCATTTGATTTGACTTTGCCTAAGGGTTAAATAAATTGATAGCACTGAGAAAAAAAAAGGTGATAAAAACTGATCTGATGGATTGTTTCTTGCTGAAACAGCAACCATATGTGTATACTGGAATTACGGGTATGATTATTGTGGTTGGACTTATATCTCGATGGGTTGGAAACTTTTTTGTTACAGATTCATGCGAAACAAATTATGTTGCGAGACTCCTTGAGTGAGATCTGATAATTTTGTTCAATCTATGAACGTAAAACTAAGATTGATTGGAAACTATAAAACCAGCAAAAATTAAATTAACAGGTTGACAACAATAACAAGATTTAAAATACCTTTATATTAAATGCTTAGCTTTATGTTCTGACTATACCTTGTTTTAAAGCAAAATTTGAGAATGGCACAATCGAGATTCAGCCTGTTAAATTACAGAGACAAGCCCAAATATTGATCCTAAATATTTTTGTGAATTTGTACTTATGGTTATAGCTTAGGCCATGACTTTTGGTTACTTGAATTATATGCTTTGAAGACTCCTTGCGACAATTCGACTTAAGCAGTTAACTTTCGAGTTAGTAAATAGAAAAAAACTTACTATATTGAATGTGTATGGAGAATACGCGATAAACATACATAAAATGATATGGGACTGGAAAATAATTAGTAATGAAAACATCTGTGATGAATTAACTGAAGTAAACCGTTGGGACATCATGTACCTCAAAAACATAGAGTTGAGATAGTACACATTTAGTTGAAAATGGAAATTTTGAGAATAAGAACAAAAAAAAAAAAATACAAACAAGTAAACGAACAAGATTATGCTGGGCTTAACCATGACATTCTCTAAGGTACCATTAAGTATAACTTTGGTGACCTTTCTGAAGTAGCTGATAGTAATGCTCAGAGTATTTGGATAAACAATGAGTTTTATTTATAAAGTTAATTCTTCGGGGCCTCTATTGCTTTAAATTTATGTGGATGACGGATCTGAAGGTTGTGATGCCATTAATATTGGATTTAGTAAGACACCAGTCAATGGGAATAAAATATATAAAAAAAAAAGAAATAATAATAATAATAATAAAAAAAAAAACAGTTGTAAATGTGTGTGTAAGTCACAACGTGAAGGAAGTTATTCCTGTTTCAATACAATGGGTTCTCGGTGAATAAGGATTGTTAAACGTAGAAGCATCGGTCATGTTTTGACTAAGATGATTACATAGACCAAAGAAAAAAATATTGCCACTTAGCGACTAGTAACTAGGTGCATGAAAATCTGAACATGACTGATAGTTAAATCTCACTATTCCTGATACTCGTGATACCTACTATAAATAGGACTATCATTGCGATACTTCGCGATTGACGAAAATATTATACAAAACTTAATGGACATTGATGATAAAAATAATAATATTGGAATTGTTAAAGTAAGATGTTGGTACGCCAAGACTAGATAAAAGTTATTTGAGTAGGTACTACTGTAAATTGATGAGGCTTCAGTTTTAAGTTACGAGCAAAGCACTTGTCTGGGTCCTGATCTAGTTCCGTCCGATTGACTTTTCAGGCTCACATAATGTTAGCTAAGTTATTGATGATATTATTGATGATTATGATGATGCGATGTATTATAGACGACATACAGACACAGACAGGTATTTATTTGCACATTAAGAAAACATTAAAGACTAATATTGTATATTATCAAAATCATAAAGAAAGATATAGGTAATTACAAATATTCAGCGAAAGAGGTTGTATGAGCTAGAGTATGCTACTGCAGCAAATCGGCTCTGGCTCAGCATTAAGCTTCACCACCAGCGGCAGCTCAGCGCCGTTACTCTGCCAGAACCGTTAGATGTGTTGAAAGGAATGTAGGTAGGTATATTAAAAACTTAGCTGAAATTCTTGTGTACCAACAAACTATTTTGTGTAGATGAGACTAACTGACTATATTGAACGAAGGGACTTGTTCTTTTAGGATGGCCGACTGTAACGATGCCATTCTAAAAGCTATGGTTTTACTATGATCTTAACGTAGGTTGTCAATCTGTCGCTGTCATGTAAAGGTGTCAAAGTGTTTCGCGCGCATGGATCCAGGAAGAGAAGGTTATAGACAATAGAATAGAAAAGAATAGTTATTTGTTATACAAGAGTGCAAAGCTGCTTTTAACCGCGTGCTCAATTTTGTTGACTGAGCAAGCGCAGGATTCTAAAGTTTAACCACGAGCGTAGCGAGTGGTTTAAAAGTTAGAATCCTAAGCGTTGGCGAAGGAATCAAATGAGCACAAGGTGGAAAATCTTTGCACTCGAGTGCAACACGTAACTTTTCATCTCACCTTCGAGGAAATGACTAAATGAAAAAAAAAAAGAACATGGCGCGACTAAAAGTAACACACCAAGAAGGTTCCGAGTATGAGTTATTAACAAATTTAAAAAGGTTGTATTATAAACTCGGCACCATGCAGGTAGAAGTAAATAGGTTTAATGGTGTTTTGAATTCACAAATACAGCAAGAAGGTTACGAGTGCGAGTTTTTAACAAAATAAAAAAAGGTTGTATGATAAGTTCGGCACCATGGAGGTAGAAGAAAATAGGTTGTGTATTCACAAAATTATTGAACACGATATTCTAAATTCAAATTTACTTTATCCTCTAGCGGATAAAAATGGCTTTTCCAGTCAGAAATTAAACAGCAAAAACACACTTTCAGAGCTGGTGGGATGAAAAATTCTTTATTGCACACCTTAAAACTAACAGTGGAAAAACAAGTAACAATAATTGAAAACATACAAATGTACAATGGGCGGTCTTATCGCGAAGAGCGATCTTTTCCAGACAACCTAGATATAGTTGTATAGCTAGCGGTGTTTTGGTTGGTGGAATATTATAATGGTTGCGATGTTATCAATGGTGAACGAGTGTTTCATAGTTGTGTCCCAATCAAGAAACGACGTTTTACAATACGAATCTGTAGCCTACTTGGTTATTAGTCTTATTGCTAAACTTAAATGTTTTGTCAAAAGTAAATGAATAAACTAAGATTAGTTTTAAATACTCAAGTAGTAAAACACAAAGTGATAATTAGAGACTAATATTGTAAGAACTTTTGGAACCAATTATATTGGTATAATATCTAGATTTTGAATAAACTTTGATTAGATAAGCATACTCAAGTAGCAAAACACAAAGTGGTAATTAAAGACTAATACCATTAAAATTGTAAGAACTTTTGTAATCAATTATATTGGTATAATATCTAGATTTTGGATAAACTAAGATTAGTTATGCATACTCAAGCAGTAAAACACTCATTGATAATTAGAGACTAATAACATTAATACTTGTTGTAATAACTTTAAGAACCAATTAGATTGGTATAATGTCTAGATTTAGGATTGTAACACCAGGCTGTGAAGCTTAAAGCTTTTCCAAAGTGGAAAAACATGTAAACATAATGTGAACGAAATAGTTGATATTATAGGCGAACACATGGTTATTGGATTAATATAATCGCTAGAAATACTCAATAGTTTAGTTCGGAATACCAACTATTTTGTGTGGTCATAACTGACGACCACTCTGCTACTTCGTACTGGACGAAGGGACCGTCCCAAGTAGGATGGCCGACTGTAACGCAGCGTTATTTACAAGCTCTATGATATAGATAGAATACCTTACGTCCGTTATGTCACCTGTCATGCACAGTGTGGTGTCAGCGAGTTGACAGTTGGAGGCCGGCTTTTGGGGGGAAATGGATGGACGTCAGAGAGGTTATGGATCTAGGGTGATGTGTAATGAAAAAGATGATAATTATGATGTTCTACATACTATCCGAAGAGTTTTAATTAGTGCTACATAATCGAGGAGGGAGACTTCTTACACTTTCTTACGCACACTATAATACGCTCTATGAAGCCGAAATTAGATGTGCAATATGTTGTTGCCTGCTACTATACTTACTACTAGCAGCCTGTCCCGGCTTCGCACGGTTGGACATTTATTTCTTAAACACCTAGCTATAGCCTATGTTACTGACTGGGCTCTCAGCTCAGTTGGTAGTAGCTCTGCCTTTTGCGCCGTGGGTCGTGGGTTCGATCCCCACCGAGAACTAATATTTGTGTGGTGAACACAGGCGTTTGTTCTCTGTCTGGGTTTTATATTGTATTATAAGTATGTATTTACAAAAAAAAAATGTATTCAAGTATTGTATCAGCTATCTGGTTCCCATAGTACAAGCTCTGCTAGATAGTGTTGTGTGAATTGTCTGCATTATTTATTTATTTATTTTATTATTTAAACTCAAGGTGAATGTAGCTTTCCAACGGTGAAAGAATTTTTGAAATCGGTACACTAGTTTTTGAGTTTATTCATTACAAACATAGACACAAAAATACAAATCTTTCCTTTAAGTCTATAGAATATAAGTATAGATATAGATATAGATAACTGAATTCTACATTGTCATGTTCATCAGAGCTGGTAGGAAGGTCACAATTGCGCCGGCGCCGAGTTGATGGCACTAACTCATGCTCAGGCGCAAGCAATTATGCCACCGCACTGGCCTGGATTAATTGTAAGGGGGAACGGACATTGGAGCATTAAAAATGATTCAGATGCTTGTAACATAATTTAAAAAGAACAATCGGTTTCAATAATTCAAAGGCAGAAAATTAACTTTATAAAGTTTGATTGCTCAGAATTGTTCTTCCTGGAAACCTATGTCCAGCAGTGGACTTCTTTAGGTGATGATGATGATAATTATTAAATTTATGTGTCTGTTCTGCTTGCTTGCTGTTTCAAGATGATAAAACTAAACAGAACAGATACTAAGTAATACCCAAACTCACAAAAATATGATTAAATATTTCTTAGAAATTTTCTGCACCCTATAAAAAAGTAAAACGGCTTTTCTTTATTTGCAGATCAAACACGGATGAAGAAAATACATGGACTGACAATATTTATAGTAACTTTAATGTTATAGTTGTTCCAATTATTCAGAAATAAAATTTTCAATTGTTTGCTTAACTATTATTATTATACCTTTCATTATGAAGAAGAAGAATAACTTTTATTTCCAAACTCA
Source organism: Thera britannica (assembly GCA_939531255.2). Classification (NCBI taxonomy): domain Eukaryota; kingdom Metazoa; phylum Arthropoda; class Insecta; order Lepidoptera; family Geometridae; genus Thera; species Thera britannica. The sequence goes on from OW618038.2 coordinate 22,642,781, forward strand.
AAAAGACATACAGTTATTAGTACTATACTAGTACTAATGACATTTTTGTGCCTTTTATTTCCAGAAACAGCATCTGTTGAAATTGGAAATAATAGGCAACCCTAGACAATAAATAATAAATAAATATAATAATATTGTGGACAATTCACACAACACTAGGCACATACTGTGGTTTGGAGCTCTACCTGTCGCCGCGCCGCCCTGAATCAAGTAGGTATTCAAATTCAGTTAAATAGCTTGAAATTATAAAAATAATAATAAAATTTGTTTATTGCAGGTACAGTAGGTTAATACAATACACACCCATATCACACTCAAAAATAAAAATTAACATTAGAAAATAAAGTCAAACGTAAACTGATAAAATATTAATTTTACCTACCTCTAGGTACAACAGTTACTTAGAGGTTATATCCTTCAACTTTTCAGACTTCATGAATAGAAATTCCTTGCTCGCATAGTAGGATAATAAGTAGGTAGATAAGTAAGAAGTGATTTGTAGTAGGTGCATGTGTCGGTCATTCTACGAGTAGGTGGATTGGTTGAAAATCTCAGGTCATCAGCAGAGATCACCTCCCGCATCAGAGGTCGTCAGCTCATTTAATTATGTCGTATCGTGTCCGCCGCCCCTTCGATTCCCTGAAGTGAATTGAACTAATCCATTAAAATGTTGACGACCCCACAATTGCAGCCAAATGACGCTTGTTACACCTACACTATGTATATAAGTATATTATGCTGCTGTTCAACTCATAAACTACAAAATACAAATACCTAGAATCTAACGAAAGAGGTTTAGGCAAAAAACTAACCTATTTTGTGACTTATTTTGACCTCCTTCGTTCTTTGTCTTTCTATTTTTTTTTGTTATAGATAGCTACGCGTTTGGCTGCCAGCACACCTGATGGAAAGTGAAGATGCAGCCTAAGATGCAGCATGCGTCTTAGATGCGCGATGGTTTAGAAATTCCTTGATCCTCACTTGCTCATAGATTATTTAATTCTACGATTATTGAAAACTCTTTGGTTCAGCCATGGATTGCTATAATACATTATCTGTGGCATATTCGTTTCATAAAATTACCATGTAAAAAAAAAAAAGGATTTTGTACCAAAAAGGTTTGAAGGGTGTGGAGTGCCGGTGAAATTACTGGCACGTGAGGCTGAACATCTGTATGCTTCAAGATGATGGACGTAGGCAAGTGTATTATAGGGCACGTTCTTGACGTGTGAAAAAAAAAGGTTGACAACTGATTTCAAATGCAAAAACCAACAAGTTTTAATTTTCCCTATCACATGAAGTTTATTTGAATTTCACCCAAATCGAATCATTGCTTATTGAGCCACAAACATTCAGTATCTTCTCTATTTATTAGCAGTAGTAAGTAGTACAAACCGGAAGACGAAGTGTAGGGCGCCCACCCACCAGATGGACCGACGACATTGTTAAGATCGCGGGAAGTCGAAAGGAAAGGGCTCAGAATCGTTTTTCCTGGAAATGTGTAGGGGAGGCCTATGTCCAGCAGTGGACTTCTTCAGGCTGATGATGATGATGAAAATGATGAAGTAATATTAATATAACATTGGCTGTAACATTGTACACTGACAACTAGTGACCATGCAGTCTATTTCTGTAGATATCTAACGAGACTATTAATTGGTAACGTTGAGCGATGATAATGTTATTTAACGTGGTGTTGACTACTTCGTATTGGTAAATGAATCAGAATGAATCACACAATGTATTACTTTGCAATGTGACATCAAATTGGACCCGAGCCGAGCCCAAGGAACATTATTATCCTGACGTATAACCTGTATAACTTGACTTGCCTCTCAGCTCCAGTTGGTAGTAACTATGTCTTCTGCGCCGTAGGTCGTGGGTTTGATACCACCATGATTTGAGAACAATAATTATTTCTGTGGTGAACGCAGATGTTTGTTCTCTGTCTGGGTATTCTATTATATTCCAAATGTATTTATAAAAACAAATGTATATAAGTATTATATCAGCTATCTGGTTCTCATAGTACAAGCTCAGCTTAGTTTGGGGCTAGATAGTTTTGTGTGGATTGCCCACAATATTTATTTATTTATTTACAAACCGTATAAACTATGAAAACACCAATGCAGTAAACAAAGTCAAAGCAAAAAGGTTTTTTTATTTTATACTTACTCATGAAGTAAAAAAAGTATTGTATTTTCAAAGACCAATCTGAAATGACCTAAAGCTAGGTAAACCTAGGTACTACTTCCACGCGACATAGCCTAGAAGAACAGACAAGAAACTTTATGTTTCTCGGCTCGGATAATACTTAAAAAAATAATTATAAGTTTAAAAAACTTGAGAAACCGACTTCATTGTCAAACGGCTAAACCGATTTTAATCAAATTTGTTTGGGACAATCTGGACGTAAGAATAAACCTTCCAAATAAAAAAATAATTTTCTAAATCGGTTCATAAATGACGGAGGCATGCAGTTACAAACATTAAAAAATTATTAAAAAAAAATGGCAACACCGATTTTAATAAAATTAAAATGGGACCAATCTGGAAGCAGTACCTTTCAGATAAAAAAAAAATTCAAATCGGCTCACAAATGACGAATTTATGCGGTAACAAACATTACAAAAAAAAAATACAACCGAATTGAGAACCTCCTCCTTTTTGATTGGAAGTCGGTTAAAAAAAATAAGAATTCTATGGTGATCGCAAAAAGTTTGTGATACTTTTTGTAAGTTTTTTTCACAAAAACAGATTTTTATCGCTTAAAAAGCTCAAGACAAATCGTTCTCCGGGATTTCTTAATGATACGGGTTCCATCTCTTAGTTAAGGCCAATTCCGGCCCCTATAATAAAATGACCCATCACCACTCTAATCTTGGTAATAGTCGTGTGTCATGTGACCTTACTAAGTCCATTTATAGTCTGTAGTGAGCGATCGCTTGTACTCTATGGCCTATGATCCTACGCAGAAATCTGAGACTTAGGTTTATTAAATTAATGGACACATCACTTATGTGATGGCTATATTAAATAAGCTTATTTATAGTTGACTGACGACATCGAAAGTCATTGGATGAAAAAGTACCTACCTACCTTTATTGGTCGTATTGGAAATTTATGAGGAAGGGTTAAATCCAGCAGTGGATTCCCATTTAGTTTACAGTAAGAGGTCAGAAATACGTACCTACTCTCTATCCAAATTAAAAACACTTAGGAAAATTTACTCGCATTACGCAAAGAAGCAGAAGCTGGAACTGTCATCTATAGTGCGTCTTCGCTAAGTCTGCATTTTTTGAAAAATAGTGGAATTCAAAATTGTATCATCATCTTCATCAGCCTGAAGAAGTCCACTGCTGGGCATAGGCCTCCTCTACACATTTCCAGGAAGAACGATTCTGAGCACTTTCCATCCAACGAAAAAAAATAATAATAAAAATAATAAAAAAAAAAAAAAAAAAATTCAGCCAATATTCAGAAACACTGCTTGAGTCTGAGTCCAAGCATAGATAGAGGTTTTGATAATTCTCCATTGGAAAATGTCAAAAATCTATGCTGGAGTCTAGGTCGAGCCTCTAAGCTAGATTTTTGACAGTCCATTGAGAAATGTCAAAATATATGCTTGACTCAAGCACTGTTTCAGAATACGGGTAATTTTTTGAGAGTCCATTGAAAAATGTCAAAATTAAAGCCTAAAGCCCGGTTTCCACTGCGAGCGGAACGGACCCATTAATGACTCCGTTGAACTCGCAAACGCAAACTGCATACTTGTATTTCCACCAACAAATAGTCGGACGGAAAGAGCCGAGCGTGTAGAAAGAGTAGAAATGAGAAATGAGTCATTAATGGGTCCGTTCCGCTCGCAGTGGAAACCAGGCTTGAGACTCGACTCAGACCCAACCACTGTTTCTGTATATGACCCTTAGTCGTTTCAAACTGATCTTTGTAATTTGATTGACTTCGACTTTCACCTTTTGACTTTGACTCAGACTTGGGGTAAATACAGTTCTAAATTGACGCAACATCATAGATCGTCTAACGTCTCGTAAGTTTTATAAACACGAAGAAAATACCTGTGGCCTTACCACAAGCTCTGTCTGTCTCTGTCTCTGGTTTTGAGTCTGTGTGAGTGTTGACTAAATAAACCCTTCGTCGAAACGTCACACACACAGTATAATACACTGGTGAGTACTCACACAGACTCAAAACCAGAGCCAGAGACAGAACCAGACAGAGCTGGTGGTAGGCCTACTGATATAGCCAGATTACTTTCTCGTGAAGAAAGAATTTATCGTTTCTTCAGATATTGGGAAATTTATTGACATAATCCCAGTTGTGGGTGGTCTCTGAGCTGTAATCATGCGGGAGAAAGTTGATAGAGAGACAAGAATAGACCCACTTTGCTTAGTTTGGGCTAGATAGAAAGGTGTGGAATGTCCAAAAATATATTATTTATTATACTATGGGTATGCACAAACAATGCTTGAGCACAGATTAATAAAGTTACTACGTAAGCTTGAGTCTGAGTCGAGCCTCAAGCATTTTTGATACTTTCAATGGAGAACTGTCATAAAATCTATGCTTGAAGCTTGACTCAGACTCAAGTTTTTTTCCATTTTATCTGGGTAAAGAAACAGTATCACAATATATTATAATTATGGCTATAGTAAATGTTATATCTAAATTTTATTTGGCACACCGTTTACCTATACGACCGTATATATGCAGAAATTTTGTTTGTGCATACGCCATGTGTCATATACATGGTTTAATAAGACCACTCCTGAAAACTTCAGGGATTAAAGTACCTATCAATATGAAAAATAATAATCTTCTTTGAATTAAATCCACAACATCTGCTCGTATCAAATTTAGATTTCGGTCTAAAATAAACTCTAGATAGGGTTAAAAAAACCTCTCAAATGAGTTTAATAAAAAAGAAAAATAATAATTGGTGAAAAACTTCGTGAAGGAACAAAATGATGATGATACTGATGTAACAATTTTCGATAAAATCAGCGTAAAGTGTTGCAAAGAACATTATCAAGTCACAATAATTACTATGCAAAGTGTGCTATCATTATTTTAGACCATAATTATTATTCGTCCAACACATGATATAAAACTCTGATGATTGTTGAGACTGGCAACAGTAAGGTTATTTATATCAAGGTGAAATAAGCTGATTTGAACCTTATGTAGCTGGCAATAAAAGTCTAAGTTGCACTACTGTGGTCAGAGCATGATGTTGTACAGCTGATAAGTGAAGCAGCTAGTTCAGTACACGAAAAGGACTCTGCGTTACTCAATTTTAGATGCAAAATATAGCCAATGAAAATATTGTACTGTACCTACTGTAAAAATAATCCATAAGCACGAAAAATCAGCAGTACAATAGTAAAACATAAACAGCTTAAATAAGTGAACAGCTGAACTAAGCCCTCTCTCAAAATTTGGGTAAGCAAGGTTTTGCTGGTGTCATTTTACTCTACAGGCGGCAGGCAGAAGGCGGTTCACTAAGTTTATTTTTGGTTAGAAATTGAAGACATACAGCCATATTTAAAATCGCTATTGAAATTTAACAGTCGTTAAAAGTTAGCACTGTCACTGTTAGTCATTACCCAGTGGTAAGAGATGGCAATAGTTTAAGCACTGTTTATGTTTTGTCAGGATTTTATAAGTAATGCCATTAGATCGCTAACTATGCCGAGACTACCGGCTCTGGTGCTAAAGGTATATTGAAGAGATTTTGCTGCCCATCTCCCGGTGCGTTCCTCTATATCGCATCTTACGACCTAAGAGGCGATGGAAGAGTACTAACGGTCCTATTTTTATGTGCCATAACCAAAAAACCTATTATTTTTTGATAGTGAGTCAACTATTTTTTTACAGCTGTGGAGTTGATTTTTAGATTAGAACAATTGCAGGAAGTGCATGTTGATAAGCTGCTAGCTCTCAATTGAGATTGATTAACACTATTTTTGATGCCAGAGAATTAATTCTGCTATTTTCAGCGTCAATTGGTTTAATTGCTGTAGCTGTTGACTGGTTCGTGAATACACCATTTTGTTTTGAAAATTAAAACGCGCATAAAACCTTCTTTGTTGGTACCCCTGCAATCGGTTTAAAAATAGAACGTTACATTTTTAAATGGCCTAATAATTGTTAATAAAATAATTGTTGCCAGCAAGAAGGTTGGAAACCCATTACAATGGAGAGGAAATATCATTGGTTTGACTAGGATGCGCGCGTGACGAATTTATTCGGTGGTTCATAAGTTTTTGGCACTAAGTTCCAGCACTTTCTGTCAAATCTCATAGGTTTTTGACAGTAACTTCCAGCATGGCGCTCAAAAATGCGTTACGCTAAGTCTTTCCTGTAAAAGCAAGGAGTAAAAAAAAAAAACAACCGAATTGAGAACCTCCTCCTTTTTGATTAGAAGTCGATTAAAAAGTCCATTGGTAGCCAGTATGATTTTTAAGAACTACCACAGAAAAAAATAACCACTACTACTTGCGTGCTGATAACTAATAGATTTATAAATATATTTTTTTATTTTGTTAGTGTCTGAATCATTTATTTGCCAGTATTCTGTTGTAATACCATAATAATATATTTTCGAGTAATGTACAATCTTAAAAAACCTGAAGTTACTAAATTATCTACTTATTTATTACTCTCAATCTTCAACAGGTAAATGATGGTTTTAATCTCGTTACAACTCTCACATTTGAATGAATAATTATAGTAATTTGTATCGATCAAATCAATCGAGCTTTAAATGTAAAGACTTTGTATTTATTTCCTTTATCTCCCTGTAACATAATGAGGCCACTGTTATCGCCAAATAAGGTTCAACAACTTTTTTTCATTTAAACAGCTGCAAAAAGGTTGGTTAAATTAAAAGTTGACATTGCTGGCAGAACGTCAGATATGAATCTCTTTGATTGACAATGTTGCTAATGGTTTTCGTTCTAAATTTAAATGTATGACGTATCGTAATTAGAACGTTGAGGAAATTTATGGTCTCTTTTGAATGCACTTAAAATTTATTGTCTATGAATCATTTTACCTGCTTTGTTTCCTGAGGATATATTTGGTAAATCTATGCTGTACATTTGAGTAATTAATTCTTAGCATTTTTATTTGATTGACAGAGATTAATAGCCCACATTTTGTTGTGAGAGGGCCATTGTTATTTTAATACCTACGTCATAGTCTGTACGTACATAAACAGTTGATAGATACGTACATACCTACTTTAAAAACGTAACAGTAATAATTTTAATTATAAATGAACGATAGCGTTTAGAAATGAACTTCAACAGAAAGAAAACCTTTGCAATGTTTTTTATGTGAGCGATAATGTTTTGTTTATAACACAACAGACGTATGATCACAAGATTAAACTTATGATAACACATTGAATAATGCAATAGTCCGTTTTTCTTGTATTTAAACATAAATGTTTAATGTATGAGCCATAATTTCAGCCGTGCCCTTTGATCGGCACTTCTCCTTTAAGTATTTCGAATTCCCAATAAATAACATACCGCTTTGAATAAGTAGGGACCTAACAAGTGGTAGGTATACCTAGCATACCCAACCATAAGCAATAAAAATCCACTTAGCTGACACTACACCTTGTTTTCAGTTCGATAAAGTTTAAAATTGAAATGAATCTATTTTAGAGTTGGTATTATTACGTTGGCGCAACTGGTAACATAGTAGCAATTAATTCGGTAGGAGTTAATACACACATTTATCATGTCTCTTACAAATTGGGTGCCAGATCTTTGTATTGGTGCTAATGGTATTGGAGATGCGAAGGAAGCTATTTTGATTGCACGAGCTTACCGGCGATTGAAATAGGTACCTATAAATATATTATTGTTGCACAGATCTGCTGATGAAATTCTACTTCTTCGTCAGTGTAGTGCTTACCTACTTACTCTATCTATTGCAACCTTTTTGTCTGCGACGCCAAAAAAAGACACCTTTTTGTCTTTCTATATACGTCATTAATGACAGCAATCTTTTCTTTTTATCTGGCCCATGTTAACCCTAAACTTTTATGTTCTGTGCTTTAACCAAAGATGGTCATTCACAACTCAAAAAAAAAAAAACAGTATGGTCTTAAGACTCTAGCCTGCTGCAAAAAAGGAAAACAAAAAAAATATTTAACGGCTCTGCCGATTTTGATGAAATTTCTATGGGACCAATCTGGAAATATTACTTTTCAGATAAAAACAAATATACAAAAAAAGTACAAATACATCTTCATGAATGATCTTGATCACAAACATGAATGAGGAAATCGATCTTGCATTGTGTTTAATGCAAGCCCATTTATTTGTTATTGGGAGAGAATTCCCAGTCTGGTTTTATTTTTAATTTTTCACCATCTGTCACGCGCAGAGTTATCTATCGTGGACTCTACCTGGATCGCTGTCAAATACCGCAGCTTATCGCAAGCATATATAGCCTATAGATATGGCTGTAATTTTATCATTTTTATCATTGCCTAACAACAGTGTTGATAAAATTATATTTCAATCTAATAAAATACTTATCTAATATTTATTTTACCTACCACAATCGCCAAAAGTAATACGAAGGTTGAACGTGTTTCTTCATTTTAGGAACTACTTTGCAATGCTCACCCTAAAAAAGTTAATTTCACCTGTAGTCAAACTACAAGAGCAAAGATATTTCTACTGTACATATCAGAGCACATTTTCGCCTAAGGTAAGGTATATTTTATTACTTAATGACTTATCAATTCCAAAGTGTGTGGAGGGGAATTATCATGTATAAGACCTGAAATTCCTGGCCAATTTGAATTCTGTGAGGGCTGATCCGAGGTTCTACGACCTTGTTCCGGTATTTTAGTGCAGTCATGCTGCTTCTTATCCAAATGAGCTCGGTTCGCGCGCCAATACGAATTTCCGCCCAAACCATGATTGTCCCACCTCGGTACCTCGATTTTGTCTGCCTGGAACTCTCCAAACACGAGTTCTTTGTGAATCGGGGTGGAATCCAAACCAAGAATCATCGTTAAAGAGAACCATTTTCCATTGGCCATTGTTCCATAACAAATGTTCCTGAGCCCAAAGCAGTCGCGTTCCGCGATTGCCTCGTCGTAGAGCTGGCGCACGAAGCGGCTTAAGAGAATGAAGATCGACTTCATGCAGCCTCCTTCTGACGGTTTGGTCACTGACTGACTACTAATGGTCTGACTGAAGCTTTTGCACTAGCTGCTTTGCTGTGATATTGGGTTCCCTCCTGGCGAAATTTTGGAGAAAACGATCCTGTTTAGGGGTGGGTACTCGAATTTTGCCAGTGTGGCGCTCTCTTACATCCCCAGTAATACGATCATATTACTACAATCGAGAAATTATGTTTTGATTGGTGTTTAGGGTATCGGCAACCACGCGTTGGATAGCACCGGCTTGCAACATGCCTATCGCTCTTATCATTTCTTCTCTGCTTAAATGTAGACGTTCCATGACACAAAAAATATCACAAGATCCGTTAAAATTAAAAATAACTTAGATAGCACTTACTGATAACTAAATAAAAGTTAATTTATCTTAGGCAAAATTAACGTTGTTTAATCGCAGTCCCACTATATCTTTTGCCTATTGTGTTCGATTTTAAATTATTTTTAAAATTTGGAAAGGGGATTAAAAGAGGTTTAATTCCATAAACTTATAAACTTTTTCTAAAAAGCAGATGGTTTGTAAGCAAATCATTTTGAAATAGAATATCCCTAGACAAGTTTGATGTGTGTATTTTAAAAAATTACGATTTTTAGGAAGCAAAAGTTAAAGTTCATAAATGGGACATAAACTATCTTAAAGTTGGGCAAGGTCCCCCACAATGTGCTATGCCTTCCGGGTGCTCTTGGCACAATATGGACGGATTTCAAGCTTCAGATTGAAGGCTTTGATAGGGAAAAATTTACCTTGATTGTATGGGACCCTCCAGGCCATGGAAAAAGCCGACCACCAGATAAAGATTTCACTGCAAACTTCTTCGTGAAGGATGCTGATTATGCATATGAATTCATGAAGGAAGCTCAAGAAACTGAATCGATAATTATACTGCCATCAAGGGTTGGTACAAATAGATATTTTAAGAGCTTAGTACATAAGTTGTTTTCCAATCCCAGTGGCTGGCGGCAGTGCTACCGCTGCTGCAGTGCTGGTGCTGCAGGACTCATGTGTGTGGCGCTGATTTTTAACCGACTTCAAATAAACAAGGTCTTCAAATAATCAATCTGATAAAAAAATATCTCTCAAATCGGCGTATAAAATTGACGAAGTAATAGGCTTGGCAAGTTGGCAAGTTTTATCATCCGCACTTGATGTGCGGGCAGGTTTTTTCCGCAAGTAGGCCGCTAGTGGGCCCTTTTTGCGTGACCCTTGACACGTGTTGCTCGAACTTTTTGAGGTTCTACAACACGCCGGTTTCCTCACGATGTTTTCCTTCACCGTTTTGAGAGTACTGGCATAGTGCACATAAATTTTTCGACCGAAAAACTCATTGGTACACGAGTGGATTTGAACCCACGACCTTCGGATCGGAAGGCGGGGCCACTACCACTAGACCACCAGTGCTCTAAGTAATAGGCTTTACAAACATGAAAAAAAAAAAAAAAAAAAAAAAAAAAAAAATCACTTATGCTTTTTTTACAAAAAAACTCGGCTATGCTTTTTTTATTTAATGTTTGATTTTTCATAAATTTGTCTTTTATGAGCCGATTTGAAAAATATTTATCTTAAAGGTACTTCCTGATTGATCCCATAGATATTCATCAAAATCAGTTACTCAAGTTCTTATTAATTGTTTTTTAAAGTTTTGTAACTGCTTACCGTAATTTATGAGCCCGTTAACACATTTTTTTTACCTGTAAGGTTCTACTTTCAGATTGGTCCCATGCCAAAATTTTTATCAAATTCGTTTCAACAGTTTGGCCATGAAGTCGGTTTCTCAGGCTTTATTATTTCAAACTTATATTATTTCAAACAAATTCTGTGCGCGCAACGCTGCGAACATTTTGAGATCTAGACAATCTGTATGCCTACCACAAGCTCTGTCATTTGTGTGTGTGTGACGTTTCGACGTAGGATTTATTTAGCCAACACTCACACAAACTCAAAACCAGAGCCAGAGACAGAGCTAGTTGTAGGCCTACTGACCTTTGAACAATGAAGATGAAAATACTTATATTATTTCAGGCACTGGGTATACCAAAATATTCTTTACTTGGATGGAGTGCTGGTGGCACTACCAGTTTGATCCATGCTGCAAAGTATCCAAAGTCTATAAACAAGCTCGTAGCTTGGGGATCTTACTCATTCATACTTCCTCGTGAAATGGAAAATTTTAGTAGTAAGTTTCCTGATATTATTTCGAGTATTTAAGAGAAAGATTTGGATGGTTATTCATTTTGACCATATTATTTAACCCCAGACAGTTGGATGTGTCTGTGTGTGTCTGTCTGTGCTCATGCATCGTAGTTTCCTAGCTTAGCCTAGCGGATGAACCGATTTTGACTTAGTTTTTTTGCTTGAAAGCTGAATTAGTCGGAAGTGCTCTTTTAATCGGTCCAAGATGGGCGACACCACAAAACGGCAGACTATATATTTTTTCACAACTCTCTCAATATGGGTTGAAAGGGCTTGATTAGTAGAAAAACAAAGATTTTTATAATGTCCCAAAAGTTAAGAGCCAAGTGTGATTTGAACCCGCGACCTTCCCCTTGGTACGGGGATGCGCTGACCGCTGCACCATCGGATCCTACTCACACTCGACAAATTACTCCTAGGGTCTGTTCGGCACTAACCGCGACCGTGGCTCCATCTCGGCTCTTAACCTTTGGGAAAGTCAAAGTCTTTCTAACTGCAAAGAGGTTATTGAACCAAATTCCAACTTTTTATTCAGCAAGGAGGTTGGAAACCCATTACAACGGTAAGAAGTTCAAAAAGTCTAATTAGAGCGCGATGTAAAATTTAAATAACATAAAGATAGTATTAAATAAAGAATATATTTTCTAAATGACTTTATTATTATCTAGCTTCAACTATTTCTTTAAAATAACATAGATTTGAGCAAAACATTTACCATTTTTAAATTATGAAAATGAAAATAATGGCTGAATAATGCTGGCCAGCCGAAGGCCCGCCAGAGAAAAAAAAAGCAGGAAGGCGGATCAATCTTCATTTTCACCCATTTTTCTATCATGTTTTTATTTTTACTTTCCTTGATTCGTAATGAAAAGCACAGTGTTTACCTCCATTTGTATAAGCTCCATTGGCGCCCTCGCTACGCTTTGGCGCCAAACCCGTCTCGGGACTTAAATTCGTGACTTTCAATCCTCAGGTAACAATGTACTATTCATTGACTTGTTACAGAGTTAAAAGATACTGCATCATGGTCAGATCAAATGAAAGCACCTTTTATAGAAATCTATGGCGAAGAACTCCTACAGAGCTACTTTCACAAGTGGACTGAAAGAGCTATCACTATTTTCAATTCTGACAAGGGCAATATTTTTGTGCTCATATGCTGAAGGACATCAAGTGTCCAACTTTAATTTTGCATGGAGAGAAAGATCCTGTTGTGGATCCGGTGCATGCATCTCATTTATTGGCAAATATTTCTGATTCAAGGTTAGAAGACAATACGCGTGTAGATTGGGACTATACCAATGAACCGACCGATACCGATCAATGATGATTCCAAGCTCACAAATGACATAGACCCCTTAGGTCTGCGGAGAGACGTTGGTTCTCTATGCGTGCTCTATCATCTCTACAATGGGGTGGGGAGTGTTAGTCTGGTGCCCGCAGCTGATTTTTATCATCGCACCACACGCCGCAGAACCAGATTCCATCTCCACCACCTGGATGGCTGGTTTTCCACAACTGCTCGTTTTTCACGGTCCTTTTTCCGCGCACGCAAGTAAGTTGTGGAATGAGCTGCCTTCTGCGGTTTTTCCTTGATGGAGCTTCGACAAGGGGTCCTTGAAAAGGCGGGTCTATCAGTTCCTAAAAGGCCGGCAGCGCATCAGCACCACTTCTGGTGTTGCAGGTGTCTATGGGCGACGGTGACTACTTTCCATCAGGTGGCCCGTCTGCTCTTCTGCCTGCTATGGCATAAAAAAAACGTTATTTTTATAATGGCTGTTAGCTCGGTCACTGTTAGTCATTACCCAGTGGTAAGAGATGGCAATAGTTTGACCATTGCTTATCTTTTGATTTTACTTAGTAAGAGCCTAAACTTTTTGGATCTATGACAGTTTAAGAACAAGATGAACTTTTTTTTATTTCAGATTACATGTGTATCCTACAGGAAAGCACAATATTCATATAAACTACGCTGACGATTTCAACCAGAGAGTGCAAGACTTTTTATTGAAACCTTAATTGGCTGTGCTATTATAGAAGTTAGTTGGTTCAAGTTATTTATTAAATAATTTTGAGAAAATAATAAAATAGGTATGGCACGTGATTTTTAATTTGACCTACAATCCTAATATTATTAAGCTGAAGAGTGTTTGATTGAACGCGTTAATCTCGGGAACCACCATGGTCCGAATTGAAAAATTCGTCCATTTATCGAGGAAAGCTATAGCCTATATAACATCACGCTACGACTAGCATCAATGCAAAATGTTACAAAAATTTTACGTCTGTCCTTTTCTAACACGTAAGGGCTCTGCTATGTCTATCCTTTTCTATTACTATATCCATTTCTCTATATTCTAGATTTTGTCAAAATGTTCTAGAATAGAATGCTCCTATATAAACGTTCTAGAACGTTCTTTAACATTCTGGAATGCCCGGGCAATGCCGGGCGTCGCTGCTAGTTAAGTAATAACTAGGTCACTGACCATAAGTAAAATTACAAAGCAATGGCTGAATCAGCAAGCAACGACCATCGCCTTACTAAAGTGTAGCCGAGGCCTTATGGTACGCAACTACTTTTTTTTAAACGACCACCTTTGGGACTACGAGTAGGTGTGCTGTCTGGTATACCTACTCATCTTTTAAACATAAAAAAACTACGTTACTGACTGACTGACAATCAACGCACAACAACCGATTGGTGGCCAAGATCCGGCTACAGAAACGTATGGCGCCCTGCAGCAAGATAGATGGACGACATAGTCAAAGTCGCAGGGCGGAAATGAGTTAGACTGGCACAGGGTCGAGGTTGATGGGAGAAACTGAGGGAGCCTCAACATAATTATGTCCACCCACCACCCATATGTATTGTGTGACCCAGCAGTGGGTGAAATCAGCCTGTGGACTAGTTATTGATAGATTAGCGCGAAAGAAGTCACGCGGGATTCAACTAACAAAGGCCTGCATACCCAGTAGTGGGTAAAGTCGGCCTGTGGATGATGATAATGATGAATATGGCCGATGATGATGATTATTGATAGTATGTATTATTAGCGTGAAAGAAGTCACGCGAATTCAACTAGTAAACTATGCAAAAACGATACCTCGGTCCCTTTGAACCATAATAATGTGATAATTGGATACAGTTATGCATAGTGAGTCCAAGCGCCATTTTCAGTTTTTTGGGAAATTACATAAACGCGTTTTTATTGGTAGAAGATTTGCATTTGCATCGTCAGAAAGTAAATCTATGTACATCGAAGCTTATATTTGTAATTTAACATGTTACAAAAAAAAAACACTAAAAAAGGTTTTATTTTGGAATATATCGTTAAAAATGCACTTGGACTCCTAATAAATATGATGTTCTCATTTTGCAAAACGAGTCCAAGAGACAAAATAATTATTTATTCTGGAAGATTAGCTTTAAGTGCACGTGGAAACGAATTAATATGATGTACTCATTTTGCAAAATTAGTATAAGTATAGCATAAAAATGTTTCCTGGACTATTTTCCTATCGTTTAATAAAAACCCCTTGAATTTCCGTATTTACTCAGCATCTTATATTAGATATTACAGAGGATTGATAAAAATAAATAAAAAACTATTAAAATGGCACTGATAATAAAACAATATAATTATCATAATTTAATAAACAATAATAATTTAAAACAAGATAAGGACTATCTCAGATATTATCTTCAGCTTTCAGACAGACAGAATAATGATTGATGATATTATTGGTAAACACCAACCCCAAACCCAGAACATATCGGGTAGGATGTAGGATGGAGTAGGTAAATAATATATAAATCTACTCTTCTTCAATATGTTCCGGATCAAAAACCTAAATGGCCATAAACACCTTCAACAACAATATCATCTTCAATCGTGTCATCAAAAATCAAATCTTTGTCAAATGCTATAGCGTCGTTTGGGATATTATGAAACGGTGATTTTAAATCTTTTAGTTTTTTCTCTGAAACATTTTGTCCTTTCCTACCCTTTCTTTTCTTTACATCAATTTCTAAGCTTTCTTCCTCTTCCTCTTCTACTGCTCCTGCCTTGACATAATGAGGCAATGGATGATTTTAGGTTTCCTTTATCTGGTTTATTCTTAACCAATTATTATTGACCTTCTCGCCCACTGTTATCTTTTTTCTGTTGACAAAAGCTTTTTCCTTTTCTTCAGTATTTGTGATTCTTTGTTCTGCAGCTTGCCATAACTTTCTTGTAGTCTTGTGGAGTATAAAGTATTAATTGCAGTTTCAGAAATATAGGGTGCTTTTCGAGGAGAGATCATCAGGTCTATTTTTATACTTTTTTGCTATATTGTACTCCCGAAATAGGTAAGCTGTTGGAACATAATTACTTTTAAGATGTTTTATACACAGCTTTACAATAAAATATTTTTATCTTTATCTTTATACGTGTATTCTGGCCTTTATTTTTTTTATTCTGTTCTCCGCAACAATTAAGTTGACCAAAGAATTAAGTTTTTGACTTTGGTAAACTAGTATAATGTGCTTCCTTAAACATGACTTGGGTTCTTCTGCCAGCCTCTCCTTCCACCCAAACAAAGATTACGTTCAGAAGTTACAAACAACTGTCGCGTAGACTACTGATGCGTAACACTACGTCGTTTGGACTAGTAATGTATAATGGAAATGTGCTTTTTCATCATAAAATTTGGTTGTTAGTTTTAAATTGGTTGTTGGACTTGTATTGCATTTCAAAATACTTAGTTTGCTATAGAAGGCGCTTGGACTGGGTATCAAAAAATACCACTTAGAGTGAAGCTGGCTGCAAGGGTGTTTTTTCTATGGCTTAATTATGCCCTAGTGATTACGAAAATGCGAAAAAATCAAAAAATGAAATTTGGCGCTTGGACTCCTTATGCATAACTGTATCCAATTGAAGGTATTTGAATTGTTTTTGTAATCAATAATTACCTCATAATTATAGCCAGTGAAACTGCAATTTACAACAATGTAATACTATGTAACCTGTCTATAAATATTTTTATGATTTCAACTCTCCAACATACAAAATAAGGCTCAGATTAGTTTATGCAATTACATTTGTTAAATAAGCTATAATTTTCAGTTGAAATGAAATAAAGACCTTAAACAGGTAATAAAATGGTGTATTTAATGATGATAACGATGGCAAAGTGGTAAGTAACATTTTGAAAACAAAAAGAAAGTCAAACGGCTTTGAAAAGGGCTTTAAAGTCGGTAGGTAATAATTTAACCCTGTCATGTTTGACACCATATTAAGTCCAATAAGAAAGGGAATATTTTAAGTTATTCTGACTACATTCTTTAAAACTTGAGAACATCAAGGTATTTCTTATTTATTTTAACAAAAAAATTATATTAAAATTTTAAACTTTTTCATCCAACAATCCTTTATTACAATTATCAGCTATCTGCGTGGTTCCCGTAATACAAGCTTTGCTTAGTTTGGGGCTAGATAGTGTTGAGTGAAGTAATATTTATTTATTAGGCTGACTAAGCTGCGAGTATGAGGAGGATTTTATAAATAATTCAAAATTCCATGTTTATTTTCATGCCATTAAAAAAAAAGAGCTAGTGGTGGAGGTCTAGTGGTTTAGTGCCCCTCCCCCCCGCCTTCCGATCCTAAGGTCTTGAGTTCAAATCCAGTCGCGTACCAGTATGCCAGTCCTCTCAAACGGTGAAGGAAAACATCGTGACGAGACCGGCGGGTCGCAGAACCTAAAAAAGTTCGAACAACATGTGTCAAGCGTCACGCAAAAAGGGCCCGCCTTGCCTACATGCGGCAACCAGTCCGCACACCAAGTGCTTATGATGAATTTGCCAATCATTTCATCAGGCTGATGATGAGATGCCGAGTATCACGTAGTACCTTCACATACTTAAAACAATTTAAGTGTCAATGTTTTACACCTTCAGATCCAAACCACATCCAACACGATTGACGAGTAGTCCACAAAAAACGGGTAAATGGTGAAGGGTTTCACGATTTCCCGGTTTATTAGGGTTCACTGCCGTATTTACGAAACGTAAACCCTGATCAAAGATGTTTGTCCGTTTGTCTATTCAATAGTTAGGCTATTAGTTCATTTAGATGGTTTTGGGGGAGCATATATTGCTGACTTAGACAATAAGGCTAACGACCCGATTGTTCGTAAGTGCTTTTCTTATGAATTTTTCTTTCTTGTAAGATTTTAGAAGGTTTCAGCTGGGCAATTGTTGGGCTATTGCAATCTTAAGCTTGATACTAACAAATAAAAAAAACTAACAAGGAACAGCGATCGCGTATTGCCATCATTTTTCGACCAATATTAATTCAATTCAATTTTATTGCAATCGATGCTCAAAATAATGTCAAAACTGATAGATACGAGTACTACTAGGTTTTGAATGCAACAAAAAATAAGAAATCATCACAGCCCTGCTATTCCGGCAACACGGTTCGATTGACTGATCGCTGAATCCGTTCCATTTTCAAATTTTTCAAACAAAAATTGACAACTCGCATCGAATTTAGCGATTGCTTGAGTGATATGTGTTGCTAGAATTGCACCCATGTAGGCCTAAGATGACCGACGTGACATATGTCTTCGCGAGAAGAGAAAATTTTGTCGACATCGATTCGTTTGTCGATTACGGTAAGATGAGCATCACGAGAGAGACAGCTGTCGTCGACGACTCGCCTATGTCGTGAAGACAAACCAGTGATCATTTCTTCCATATTCTACCATAATCTACCATTGTATTTTTATTTTTTTATGGTTTCGTTCATTCAATTTGATACCTGTGACTGAAAAAAAAACCCCGCCAAAACTAAAATAAAAGAATAAGGAAGCAAACGGAATGAAAATGTAAGTAAATACCTATGGTACCCCTATTTATTGTTAAAAACCGATAGCACTAGCAAAATAGATTCATTGTATTCTCAAAATCGGTACATACCCATGCTGCTAGCTATACTTGTTTGTATTAATATTTCAGGGTTAGAAGTAACAGAATCCAAATAGAGTTTCTTTGCCGCTATAATATGTCCGAGCACTATGAATTTGCGGCAGGTGATTAAAGCTCACTGCAAAGTGTCCAACAAATAACAGCGGGGTGGAACCGCCTCAAGACCGACGAGTTGAGCCTAGGTAGGACGGTGACCAATGGAAAATTGTACGTTTTGATAGCAACCATACCTGTTTTGACCTGTTGCTATTTATCAATGAGGATTTTTAAAATAGGTAAAAAAATATATATATCGAGGGTGCAGTGTTAAAACCCTCGATATGTAAGTATTAGTTAAGTACTTTAATATACTCCGTAGTACATAACTACCAAGTTTTGTTTTCAGTGTCCATTGAGCCGTATCTAACTAAACTAACTCATAGAACTACATAATGTATTTTCATTACTCATACTCTGAAAGTAGGTCTGAAGTTGCCTAAGGGGCCTAATTGAAAGTAAAACTTTCAGCCCTAGGGAGAATCGCTTTCTACTGACAGCTGTCAAATTATAAAAAAAAACAAGTTCTATTTTATTCAACCATGTTCCAACTTTCTAAAGTCTTTCTAACTACAAGGAGGTTGTTCAACCAAATTCCAACTTTTTATTCAGCAAGTAGGTTGGAAACCCATTACAACGGTAAGAAGTTTAAAAAGTCTAATAAGATAGCGCAATGTAAAATTTAAATTTAAATAACATAAAGATAGTATTAAACAAATAATATATCTTCTAAATTACTTGATTAATATATAGCTTCAACTATTTATTTAAAATAACATAGATTTGACATTTACCATTTTTTAAATTATGAAAATGAAAATAATGGCTGAATAATGCTGGCGAGCCGAGGCCGAAGGCCCGCCAGAGAAAAAGAAAAAAAAAAACCGGGAAGGCGGCAATTCAATCTTCATTTTCACAAATTTTTCTTTCAT
Source organism: Thera britannica (assembly GCA_939531255.2). Classification (NCBI taxonomy): domain Eukaryota; kingdom Metazoa; phylum Arthropoda; class Insecta; order Lepidoptera; family Geometridae; genus Thera; species Thera britannica. The sequence continues at coordinate 22,662,136 of OW618038.2, forward strand.
GTTTTTATTTTTACTTTCCTTGTATTCGTAATGAAAAGCACAGTGTTTACCTCGGGTGAAAGTCTTTTAAGTCCCTCAAGCTCCATTGGCGCCCTCGCTAACGCTCTGGCGCCAAACCCGTCTCGGGACTCAAAAAACGTGACTTTCAACACTCAGGTAACAATGTACTATTATGTGCGTAGACTAAGCAGTTTGCACTAAAGGAATGATTGCAGGATGCAGGATAGAGAATACAAAAATACCTTTATGAGCATGTCCGTATATTAATGTATTTTGTTTCTTTTCAGATTCCACGGGCCATCCACAAACCAAACATTCCACCATTTGCATAACTTGTAAATAATATACCTACCTATTTTAATTTATGACAAATAAATTTATTTACATACAGAAAACTGTCTTTTTACCTAAATAATGTTGAACTAATGAAGAGGGCTTTCTTTGTAGGTGCTTATGGTTGATAAGGTATAAATATTTTTAAGGCTTTTGTAATATTCTATTCATTAACATAACGTAGAAGTTCTGCGCGTCTTTGGCCTTGCCGAAGCAGACCCGCAGGTGATGGGTCCTCTGCAGCCAAATCTCCGTTGATAACTTCTTCGTTTTCGACTCGTGCATCTTCGTCCAATGTCACCCTGTTATTAAAATATTTTTACTAAAGTATTAGATAGGTAGGTAACTATACTCAGTTTATACTTTGCATAAATTCGTAGTGTAGTAGTTCGTAGTTGGTAAACTGAGATCCAATGACACGTCTTCACTATTGAAACATTGAGTGAATCGGGTAAATGTATGAGAAGTGTTGACTCACACTAACCTAATTTGTTATTATTAATTTTAGACCTTTACAATAACATTTTAAGCAGGATAAAACATAGAAATCTATGGGTAGTTAACCTCAAATGAACTAGGTACTCACCTTCGAATGCACCGCCCGCAGCAAGATAGGCCCGTACTAGTTTTAGGCTCTAAATCGGGTTTTAGACGTTTGATGAGGTAGAATTCCCAGGGTTTTGATAATCTCCAGAGGCAATGAAACTCTACCTGAACAACGTCAAAAGGATCACATACCACATACGTCTTTGATTATTTTCCGTTGCATCTTTCTGTTTTGCTTATCGGCGTACATCGCAATAAGATGATTATAGTAAGTAATAGCCATCCTTTGAAAAGTTAGCAAAACAAAATCTAAAAGACAAGCGGAAGACTTATCTCGTTTTCATAAACTGTCGACGAGAAAATTTCCCGCGCAGAAACGTCAAAAGACGAGAAAATATGGCGGTCATCTTACCATTTGACGACAAAATTCAAAAATCTAAATTCGAATTCCGAGTAAGTCTTCATTTGACAGATGATGACGACATATTTAGGCGGTCATCTTAGCTCGTGTAGAGATATAGACATATCTCTACTTTTGACGAGATAAATCGACTCTCGTGGCGGTCATCTTAGGCCTAATGGGCGTCAATTCCAGCAACACGGTTCGATTGAGTGATCGTCGAGTGATCACTGAATCCGCACTGGGTGTCGATTCTAAAAACACAAATCACTCAAGCGATCGCGTAAATCGATGTGAGTTGTAAATTTTTGTTTGAAAAATTTGAAAATGGAACGTGGATTCAGTGATCACTCGACGATCACTCAATCGAACCGTGTTGCTGGAATTGACGCCCGATCCTCCGGGACCCTAGTACACCATGTCTTGACACGACTTGGTCAGTTTGTTCTTGCTGACCGTACATGCTCTGTTATTTAGCTGTCAGACTAACAAGTGATGTATCGTCTAAGCGTCAACTTTGAAGTCATTGTATTGAAGTGATTGCTCCCCAATAGACATAAGCTGTTATATGAATTATCTAGTTTTTACTATAAGAGTTACTGCATCATGAACAGATTGATGGAACGATTTCGTTAAGGTGCGTTCGCAAGAAGTAAACCTACTCAGATTTTTTTTTGTGATGCCAGATGTCAAAGAAATGAGTTAGTAGTTTACTAACTCATTTGTTGATAAGAAGCTTTTTAAAGCTTCATATCAACAAATTTGTTCATTTGTGTACCGTAATAAATGAGGTAAAAATAAAATTAAAACTGTATGCCTCCAGTTGATGGACGCAGGGCAGTGCATCGTAGGGCGCGTTCCTGACGTGCGTGACCAACGAGGCAATGCTTTGTTATAGGCGATGTTAGCTCAACGATGAGATAAAAATGCGTTTTTTATTAATACATTTTGAAATATAGTTTAAAATTTGAGCTTATTTTTGTGTGTTTCTTGAACTCATCATAACATGTCATTGTGTGTCCTCGATTTCATTATTTTAAGGAGGTTTTTAAAAATATATGGAGCTACTTGTATAAGTCCCAGTGCACTGTGACTCTCATAGATAGAAATAGAACATTACAATGTTAGGTTTCTTGGAGCAGTTCCTTATCACAGCTATTAAACTTGTCCGGTGATTGAGAAATATTTTATGATAAAAGCTAACAACTATAAGCTTATAAAGCCTCTTTCTTACGTAACTGGCCTTTCATCCAAGTTGGTAGTAGCTCTGCCTTCTGCGCCGGGTCGTGGGTTCGATCCATACCGAGAACAAATATTTGTGTGGTGAACACAGATGTTGTTTCTCCGTCTGGGTGTTATATTGTATTCTGAGTACAGTTGCTATATTGTATTCTAATTATGTATTTTCAAAAATATAGGTATATACCTAAGTATTATATCCGCTATCTGGTTCCCATAGTACAAGCTTTGCTTTATTTAGGGCTAGAAAGTGTTGTATGGATTAGCCATTTGTAATAATTTTATGTTTTGCCGTTCTATTTTGGTGCGATTTTAAATAAATAAATAAAATAAAGTTATTTTGATTTTCACGATTTTTTTCCGTACAATATTCTTAAAAAACTATTCTCTTCTTCTTCTCGTGTCACTGACTACTTCGAACCAAGTGTGGTGAAAGAATTTGAAGTGTGCCAAAAAGAGGCTCTAAAAACTATTCTAAAAATAGTTAATGGTTTTGACCACATTCCAAAGTAGGCTATAAACCGCTAAGTAAGATTAAGATACAATAAACTTTCCCGCAATTGCTAGGTATGTAGAAAGCCTAGGATTCAACCCTGTCAACGCTAGGGCCGTGTTAAAGGTGAAAGGCCAAACATAGGCTCCATAACAAAACCTAGCCCAAGTGCCAATTTAAAGGCAGTAACCACAACACACGAATAGACGGGAAATATATTTACTGACTGATTTGTCTTACTTTGAAATGTGCAAATAAAGGTTTTTGGTGAAAAAAGGTGCACGCATCCGATGACGAAGTGAAGAACCCATTTCCATCCAATGTGATGGACCGACGACATTGTAAAGATCGTGAAAACTTAGATGAAGTGGGCTCTGAATCAATCTACCATGGAAATTTAGGTAGTTCCAGCGGCGGAAATATTTTGGCTGATGGTGACCAGAATTTGTTTGAGCCTATTAAAAGCGCACTTCAAATCTTTTCACTGCACTGGTTCGGAAGAACTGTAACACGAAAAGAACAGTCCAGTCGTTCGACTTGTAACTTTCAAATTTTTGCGTGCAAATTCACGTGTGTACCTACCTACATGTTTAACCGACGGGATTATGACAAAGGTGAAGGGACAAGTAGCACAGTAGCCGTAAAGACAGTGTCACATTTAATCACATAAGTCATCGTTGTCGGCTTAATGAGCTTCCATATGTGATTGTGATAAGATAAAATGGAGGCGAGGCTTTGTTAGGGCTGTTTGCCAGTGTGCAGATATTTTTGAAAAAAAACCTGCTAAGCTTTGCTTAGAGAAATGTTTTTTATTACATGATATAGACCATCCTTTGGCAACAATTTCACCTGACGGTAAGTGACGATGAAGCCGATGATGGAGAAGGATGGTATAGAAGACACCTATTCAATCTTACTACAGACACGCGATTCTAATACCAATTTCAATTTGACAGCTAAAAATATCTCAATCTTATTCAAATATGTTTTCTGGCACATGCGAGGCAAAAAAAAAAAAAAAAAAAAGTTTTCTCACCAAAAAGTTTGTAAGCACGAAAAGTAGTAGATGCAAACTTTTTGGTAACAAAACTTTTTTTAGTTGTCATGCTAACAAACTTTTTGGTAGAAAAGCTTATGTCAAGTGCACGAAGAAACCTCTTTGAGGCGTACTTAATTCTTTCACCACAGTAAAACAAGAAGAAGAGCTAGCTATAAAAACTTTTTGGTAACAAAACTTTTTTTAGTTGTCGTGCTAACAAATTTTTTGCTAGAAAATCTTGTGTCAAGTGCACGAAGAAACCTCTTTGAGGCCTTTGAGGCGTACTTAATTCTTTCATCACAGTAAAAGGAGGAGAAGAGTATAGTAAAACTTTTTTGTTTTTTCCTTTGGATTATATTTATTTTTTGCACTGCAGCCCTAGAAACGCATACCAAAGTGCATTAATCATGAGAGTCCGCCCCTGACAGCTGACAGCATTGCGTGACGTCTTGCTATCACCACACCACTCCATGCCATCCCGTGGACATTGTACAACAATGTATTGCCATAGATATTTTACCATATTCTTGACAAACATTGGCAAGTATTTTTCAAAATGTAATGGTTTTAACACTATTTTTATAAATAACGGTAATTTACCATGATTAATATTTTGTGAGTTTTGACCCCCGATTATAACAGTTGCATGCACCATGATCACGCGGGTTGAACATGTGTTGAACATGTGCATGCAACTGTGCTGAAATATCAGGAGTCAAAACTCACAAAATTCAATAAAGGTAGATATCCCGTTGTTCATAAAAATAGTACTTTTCAAAATTTTATGCAACTGTTGTCAGTAGCGTAGCCATTTTTTTTAATTGCCAAATTAGGTGGTTATAATTCTTAAAAAAACTGTGGCTAGCGACGAAAAGTTCTAACTATTTAGTTGGAATTTTGATAGAAATTCTACAGGTTTTCTGTACAAATTCCATCAAAACTTGAGATTGGAATTGGAATTGAATTCCAAAGTAACTACTCACCTTTGCTTGTTAGGTAATCGTATTAAAGATCTACCTACATACTTACAAAATACTCACTATACAATTACTACAACCATAGACAAAGAATACAAAAAATACCGAAATTATTTTCCCGCTTGGTTTCCGGTTAAAAGGCCACAAAAGATAAAAACTGATTTATTAGATACACACCACCAAAAATGTAATGTATCCTGTCAACATTCTAAAACTCATACCTAATTCAACTTTTCTGTCAGAATTTACTCAAACAGCGATAAGCACACCAAAGCCCTTTGTCAAAATATTACACACACAATAAATAAAAACAATCCTCAAAAAAAACATTCTTTGAAATGTTTTAATTACAAAAATATCCTCATTTAAAGTGACACTGTGAGTGAAGCCGTATGGCAGTTTCCTAAGAAATAGTGACCGTCGTTAAACGGCCGTAATTTACGTGGGAAACATATTATTTGTTACTACGAGTACAAGACTTTAACCCAACCCTAAAGACAACCATATTGAGAGTCAGTGGTTCAAACTTGAGCATTGGGATTTAAGTAGCTACGAAACCAAAATTATTGTATTTTTTAAGAAATCTATTGACAATCATTTAAATCAGGGATTCCCAAAGTGGTCGATATCGACCCCTTGGGGTCGATATTGGTTTCCTAGGGGTCGACACAAACGGAAACTGATTTTGGGGGTCGACGAGGTCAAAAAATCGACCCCTATTAAATTAACACAAGTTTTTATTTCCAAGTTTCAAGATAGGTAGGTAGGTACTGTATTGTTTATGTTGTGTTACATGCACTAAGAATAATTAATATTTTTGTAGGAAATAGCATTGTTGTAGTAATGTAAAGTCTAAAATTCGTACAACGTACGTTTATTTTCTTAAATTTTGATGAGAAAATGAAGTCAACTTTACTCACTTAACCAAGTGCAAAGTTTTCCAATTGGTACCTTAGTACCTAGCTATTTTGTATCAATAGGAAAACTAAAGATAAGCCCCCTTATTCATAATAGTCTGCTAAATTAAAGCATTGCTAATTTTCACTCTGTCTTTTATTGACCAAAGTCGAGAGTGACCTATGCAAAAATAATACACTGTAGCAGCTGTTTTAAGTTAGCGGACCATTGTGAATAAGGGGGTTGATCTTAAAATGAGTAATTTGGCCATGGGGGTTTGAGGTAACCGTTCATTTTGGAAAAGGGGTCACTTGTCCAAAATAGTTTGGGAATCCCTGATTTAAATAAAACCCTACTACTAGTGGAATTCTTAACAACTAAATTGTAACTTTTTACATACAAACATGAACCCGCTACACTCCTATCAGAGTTGAGTGTTCTGAATGACCGTCAAACGGCCTCCAAATTTCACATTCGTAAGTCGTTCCTGTGCAAAGTCACGCGGCATCCAACAGGCATTGCATTGACTGTCAGTTAGTAACGTAAAAAGACGGTCACCGATTTCCAAGAATCCAGAGCTTCAAAGCGGTCGCTTCTAATTAAAAATCAGAGATCTGTCATTAATCATTTAATAATTAGGCAAAGAGTAGATTCAAGAGATAGAAGTAATAAAATATATTATATCCCAAATATGGATGTTTTAATTGCATATCAATTTTCAATTATCTGTCAGAATGCATCTAGAGAATTCAAAGTTACTTAGCTAAATATTATTTTACCTGAATTTATAATGAGCAGATGATATTTTGCAAAGCCTAAAGAAGCATCTGCTTCTTAGCGATGATTTTATAATTTTGATGATTGTGATGATTTTAAAATAATTACGAATGCAACAAAAAATGTTTTTTTTTTACAATTATATTGTCACTGCTACTTTTCAAGTAGTTAGTACATTCTTGTTTTATCCATTATATTTTGTATTGTAAAAAAAACAAACATGACACAAGGCATGGAACCAATTTTAATAGCAAATGAATAAAAACCCAGTAGAAATGGTAACAAAAGACGTGTTATCATCTTATTATTATTATTAAGCCTTTATTCACTGAACTTAAATTAACATCTTTATATACATTTTTTGACGTTTTTTATATAAGTTAACATAATTTATTTTTATAATACTAAGTTTAATGCACATCAGTTTCTATTTCAGTACGTCCATCCGACGCAAAGGCCTCCTCCAGCTGTTTCCATCTCTCCCTGTCCTGTGCGAGTCTCGTCCACAGTGGGCCTGCTGTCTTCTTAATCTCATCTACCCACCTCTTTATTGGTCTCCCCCTTTTACGTTTCTCCTGTCTTGGTAACCATTCTGTTACTGCTTTGGTCCACTTATCTTTTTTATTTCTAATCATGTGACCTGTCCATCTCCATTTAAGTTCTTTTGTCTTGACAATTACATCTTTTACTTTTGTCTTCTTTCTTAAATCTGTTGCTCGTATTTTATCTATTAGTCTGAAGCCAAGAACACTTCTTTCCATGCTCCGCTGACAAGTTCTCAGTTTCTGGATATGTTTTTGGGACATTGACCATGTCTGACATCCGTAGGTTAGGCATGGCAGGATGCAAATGTCTAATAGCTTTCTTTTGGCTGACATAGGGAAATTTTTGTTTTTCATTATTTCTTTGAGGGACCAATAGCTTTTCCATGAATTGATTACTCTAGTTTCTATTTCTTGATCCATTTGATCGCTAAATGCCAGATGCTGACCAAGATAAGTGTACGAGTCGACATAGTCGAAGCTAGTGTTGCCAACTACTAGCGGTGTATGTGTACTATTGGTCATAAGTTTAGTTTTTCCCTCATTGATCGTTAAGCCAACCTTCTGACTGGATTCCAGTAGATCTTGCAGCATTTTCTGCAGGTGTTCGGCAGTGCTCGTTATTAGTACTAAATCGTCAGCGAATCTTAGGTGAGTTATTATGGCTCCGTTAATTTTAATCCCATAGTTTTCCCAATCCATTTCCCTAAAAACTTCTTCCAGTACAGCTGAAAAAAGTTTTGGTGACAAAGGGTCACCTTGTCTTACCCCTCTTTTTATAGGAAAATCGTTGCCAATGGATTCTAGCTTCACTTGTGCTGAGCTGTGCTTATAGATGTTTTTTATAATCCTTATAAATTTATTCTCTATTCCTTGATTTTTTAGTGCTTGCCATATTTGGGTGTGATGAAGAGAATCAAACGCCTTGTTGTAATCTACAAATGCTAAGTACAATGGCTTACTATATTCCAGGTGTTTTTCTATAAGTTGTTTTAGCACTTGTATGTGATCCAACGTTGAGAAATTAGCTCTAAACCCGGCTTGTTCTTTGGACTGTTGTTCGTCTAGTTTCTTTGTTAGCCTCTTAAGAAGTATTTTGGAAAATATTTTGTATACATTAGACATTAGGCTGATTGGTCTGTAGTTTCCTAGTTCCTTTCTATCTCCTTTTTTATGTATTAGCACAATCGTACTATTTGTCCATTGGGTTGGTATGTATTCTGTTCTCAAAATAACATTATATAGTTGCGTTAGTACTTTAGTTGATTCAGGTATTAATCTTTTTATTATTTCGTTGTTTATGTTGTCAGGTCCAGGTGACGTGTTGTTTTTCTGGGATAGTATTGCACTGCGTACTTCGCTTTCTAAGATGTGTGGTATTTCTTCTTGGTCGTCTGTTTCCCAATTATTTTCTTCTGCCTCACATGGGTCCTTCTGCGAGTACAGTTGCTTATAAAATTCTGTAGCTACTTCCAGTAGAGGTTTGCGTTTAGTTTCTTGCCTTCCTTGCTTATTCTTTAGACTTGGAATCCATTGGGTAGATTCTTTCAATTCTTTGAGAGCTTTTTTAATGCCACCAGATTTAGCTATGTGCCTACTAATACATTCATTTCTTTGTTTTTCTTTGTCTTTTTTTAAACTGTGATTAATTTTTTTGCTTATGATGGTTATATCTTTAAGGGTTGTTTTGTCTTTTCGTTTCTCTAAAATTTCTTTTCTTTGTGCAATGAGAATTCTTGTTTCTGGGCTGATTATCTCTTTACTGTATTCTTCTTTCCTTTTACCACTGCTGAAGAGTTTTAAAATTTCCAAATCGTAATTTGTCTGCACGGGGTGGGTCGTATCGGTTGAGGTTTGTGCATTGTTGTTTGCTGCTCCTATGATACTTCTGTAGTTGTTGATGTGCTGTCTATCTTGTTTTGGTTCTTTTAGGTATATTATTCCTCTTACCATCCTGTGATTACTATAGAAGTTCAGATTTTGTATGACCGCGACATCTTGAAATAGTTTAGGTTTGTTGGATGTTACAAAGTCTATTTCGTTTTTGTATGATCCATCTGGTGAGATCCATGTCCATTTTTTAGTCATTTTCTTATTGAAAAATGTATTCATGAATGAAAGGTTATGTTCGAGAGCTAGTTGGATCATTCTTTCGCCATTTGGACTCCTTTTCCCCATTCCAAAATGACCTATGTTGTTTTCCAGGCCTGGTGTTCGAGCGCCTATTCTTCCATTGAAGTCTCCCATCAGGATTACGTTTTTGTGGGCTTCCGCAAGTAGGTGCGATAGTTCGTTGTAGAACGTATCCTTGATTTTATCATCTTTTGCTTCTGTGGGGGCATAAATCTGTATAATTGACCACTTGTCTTTGTAGCCTGGTAATTTCATGTTCAACACTGCTATTCTATCAGATATACCCAATATTTCCAAAATATATTTCTTCAGGTGTCGTTTAATCATGAAGCCTACTCCATACTGTCCTCGCGCTTCACCTTTGTAGTAGAGGATGTAGTTTTCATGCTCCTCTATACAATCTCCGTTTCTTCGGACTTCACTTAACCCAAGAATATCCCAGTTAATTTCTTTGAGCGCTGTTTCTAGTTCCAGTAGTTTCTCTGTTGTTCTTAGGGTTAAGGTGTTTAGAGTTCCTATGTATAGTTTGTTTTGTGGATAATGTTTACCCGCTGGAGGGTGGCGGTCTTTATCCCCCACGGTGACCGGCTGGCTTGGGGGAATATTTGGGTTACTCATTGTGGTTGCTTTGGTTTTCTTTAGTTTATCGTTCTGGTGCTGATGTGCATAGTTATTTAGTTTTTTGTTACTTCGGAGAGAGAGTGTGAACGTTCTCTGTTCATGTACTCGTATATATTTGTTTTACTTATTTTCTTAGGAGCTCCTTTTCTCTGTGCTGCGCTGGAGCCGGCGACGGGGTGAGGAGGAGAACTTGAGCTTACGCGTTTCCTTTTTTCCCGGCTAGAGCTTCTCGGTTCTTTTATTACTATTTTATCGTACTTCAGATAGGCGACATTGCCTTTGTTTCGCTCTTCTTCCAGCTTCGGTAGTAATTGCTTCCTTCTTTCCAACACCTCCTTGCTGTAGTCTTCTTTTATGTAAATTGGTTCTGAAAGATCCTTTCTGTTTTGAAGTATTTCACATTTCTTCCAGTGGGTTACAAAACTAGCCATTATTGGGCGTGGCTTGTCTCCTCTTTTCCCAAGACGGTGGGCTTTATTTATTTCTAGACTATCAATCTCAATGTTCATTTGGTCTTGGATAATATGCTGCACAAGTGCGTGGGTGGGCTTTCCTTCTTCTTTGCCTTCTTCAATTCCAAAGAAAATCAGATTGTTGCTTCTTTTTTCAGCTTCAAAGAAGTTAACTTGAGATTTGAGTTTAGTAACTTCTGATTTTAATTCTTCGTTTTCTTGTATGAGTGGTTTTAGCTGCTCTTGTATGTGTGCTGTTATCTTGTTTGTATCTGCATCGGTTATGGTTACAGTTTGTTTGTCCATTTGCTCTTGGAGCTTTTTTAGCATTGTTTCCATGTCCATATTTCACTTCACAGACCTTTTTGTTTGGATTGTAGTTTTTTTTTTTTTTTTTTTTTTCTCTTTTTTTTTTTTTTTTTCTTTCCAGTTATTTTTGACACTGATAGTTCGCTAGACAGCTGTCAGTTGCCGCTGTCGTTTGTGGTGAATACCACTCGTGTTGGATGAATGGTCTTAGTAATTTTGGTTGCAAAAAGTCATCAGGCCGCGGAGATTTGAACCTGCACCGGCCAATGCTGCAACTTTTACTTTGATGCCTTTACCGCTCGACCAGCGAGGTTTTAACAGAGATTGCGAATTTAAGTTACTATTCTTGCGTGAAATGTTTGGTAGTTTGAACTCAGTTTTGAACGGCACGGAAAGTTTTATCGCTACCCGTTTCAAAAAAAAACACAATTATTTGCAACTTCACTTTTAAGATTTTTATCACTAAACTGTTATTGTTTTGGATTTAAACTCATCACTTGTCGGGAAGCTACACTAAATGTTTTTTGCTAGCACTCCACAACTTTTCCACCGAAAATGATACCGCGGGCCTTCGTTTTGTCCGACATTCACTTTTCAACTAATCCGTTTTTATCTTCTTTGATCCGTTATAATCCGTTCAGATAACACTATTGCCAAGTCTTTGCAAGTTAACGCACACAATTACACACTTTCTAAACTGGATAATGTACTTTTAATATTTTAAAGTTGATTTTGTGTAGGAGACGATATTGTTTACGCGAATACAGCGCCCTCTCATGTTATCATCTATTTGTATATAAATCGAACAATCGGACATTCGAATAATTTTTCGTCCAATATAACCCGTAGGTACCTTAATTTTATTTAAAAAATCTTCTACAATAGCATTAAAGCACAATCATAATTACTTGCTTGACATTTCCAAACGGTGGTAGCGTGTGGTAATAGTAATTTAGCATACGGATGCTCGAGTAGGTATATTAATTGTAGATTGTAGTAGCTGATCCGTTCTGTACAGTTGAAACTCTATGAATTAATTTCGTTATAATATTCAAAGCAAGCAAGGTCCTGTCACACGTCACGTGTTCTCTAATTAGAAGTCAAATTGACGCATCTATTCCCGACATTCTTGTTGTAAAGGTGCCTTCAGATGTATACTGTGTGTATCTAAATACACACACAATATAATATAATAGTAAATATATATACATAACTCTTTATGAAGATTAAGCGAGTGCATGACCTGAACGGATTTTTATGAAATTTTGACAATATTTTTGGAAGAGTAGAGAGATCAAAGTCAAGTCAATAACTGTTTATTCAGTACGATGCAAGAATCACTTTGAAACGTCTTAAAGCTAGGTGAGTCTAGGTGCCAGTTCCACGCGACCAAGCGTAGAAGAACAGGCAACAAACTACGTCTCGGTTCCTACCGTTTTTTTATATGATCCTTTTACAAATCAAAAATAGTCTAAAATAATAGCAGTGAAGTTCCAGTGAAGTTCCAGTGTATTGCACTTCACTTAGTCAGACGTAGGTATGTATCAATATTACATTAATGACAATCACGAACTTAATTTAAATAATAAACTACTACTAAGTAAGTACTGAAATGACGTATCATAGAGGAGAATGGAAGAAAAATACATGTTCGATTCTCTCCATCCAAAGGTTGTCTGTAAGAGATCGCTCTTCAGCGATAAGACCGCCCATTGTACATTTGTATGTTTTAAATTTGTATTTAAGTACGGAGGGTGACACTTGACTGGACAGTGACTTTGTTTACCGACTTACCTTAATTTTTTCTGCAAAGCAATAGTTTAGTGTATTTATGCCTCACACTTGTAAATACCTGCTCAAAGTTTAAGCTTAAGATTATATTGTGTACTATCAATTAAGATAAGTGGGTATTTACTTTTCTATACTTCCAATTATTTAAGTTTTATGCATAGTATAATTAACTGTAAGTTTGTAAACCTCCGTTTTTAAATAAATAAATAAATAATAATTAAATTATTGTTACTTGTTTTATCATTGTTAGTTTTAAGGTGTGCAATAAAGAATTTTCTATTCTATTCTATTCTATGTTGTGCAGTCCCCATCCCCACCCAGTGGGTTAAGAGTAGGAAGAAGAAGAAGAAGACTACCTATACCTAAATTAAATGTCCATCAAAAAGAGAAGTCAGATCGTACGCTCATAAAGTAATTAATATATGATGTATTTTTAATAGCGAACTGAGTGTCTGCAATTATTCTAATGCATACAACCTTTTACAAGATTATTTTAACTGTTACATACAAAAATAGCTCTTAAAGCTTTAGTAACAAGAGTGTTTGGGAATGAACATGGGAAGGTTTTGGAGTAAATTCAGTTTTCTAATTTGTAGAGTGTTGTTTTTGGCATAACAAAGGAGAGTAACTGGATCACTCTATACATTTTGATCAATGCAATAATAGAGAGAGAGAGAGAGATAGAGCGCTGGTGGCCTGGTGGTAGTGGATGATCGGAAAGACAGACGCCTCGGCAAGGAATTCCACTCTTTAGCTGACCAACCAAGCGAGTATACGCAGAAATATGAAGAATTTAGTTAAATTTTACGCTTTACGGCTTTGTTTTTGTAACGCGGCCTTAAAATTTACAGGAATAATACAGATTTTTTTCTTTTATAACAGTTCTAACCCGTGTCTGTGGCTTTAAAATAGGTAAATATTCAAATAATAAAATAAATAAATAAATATACTAGACAATCCACTCAACACTATCTAGCCCCAAACTAAGCAGAGCTATGGGAACCAGATAGCTGATATACTACATAAATAATTATTATTTTTTGTAAATACATACATAGAATACAATATAACATCCAGACAGAGAACAAACATCTGTTTTCACCACACAAATATTAGTTCTCGTTGGGGATCGAAACTACGACCTGCGGCGCAGAAGGCAGAGCTACTACCAACTGAGCTGAGAGGCCAGTCAAAGAACCTTAGACAAAAAACTAGCTGACTTTACCAGCTGCTTTCCAGGTTCTGTGATCTAGTCCACTCCGTGATGTCCAAATAGGTTTAATGGATAGAACGAGCATTGTTTGTTCCATCCAAATTATTGTTAGAGTCCGCGCAAGATACCTGCGCGTGTCAGCTGGCGAAAAGTATGCAAAAAATGGAATGGAAATATATTATCCGATCACAAACGTGAATGGGGATATCGAACTTGCATTGGCTAATAACATGAACAGCATCAATGCAAAGTGTTGCAAAAATCTATGTCTATCCTTTTCGGCTTTAATATGTCCATCCTTTTCTATCACGTAAGGACTTTTCTAAACGTTTTAGAATGATCTTTGACATTTTGGAATGCCCGGGCTTTGCTGCTATTAAATAGATATAACTACGTCTAGACTCTTTCCCCTATTAATACCTGCGCCGTGATTCTTGTCACGTAAACAGGTATTTATATCCCCATTTGAAAGTCACAGCAATAACTTGAAACGAATACCCTGGGCTGTAAAGTTGGAACCAGTAGACCACAAGGTGGTAACTGAACTGCACTTTTCCTATACTAAACAATTTTATTGCTATTGCTAGCGTGTGAAGACCTATACCCACGGTTTAGGTACAGTATTAGAAAAGCTAGGTTTTACTATCGAAATAATGGAGAAGCAAATTTAAACCCAAATCGTCTTACAGTTTGTTAGATGACAGTACCCCCCAGTTTGAGCGCCAATAAAACCATCTTCGGACCGTGAAAAAAACCAAAAAGTTTGCATTATGCAAACCTTTTTTTTTTTGTGAAAAGTTTACTCATGGATACTTTTTGGATGAAAACTTTTTTGATAAGCTGTGTGAAAACAAAACAGTTGCTTGCAATTAAAAAAAAATGCATTTATTAAGTAATCTAGCAGGTATCTGGTTTCCATCAGCCATGCTTAGTTTGGTCATGCATCTGGTTAGCCATGCTTAGTTCGGGGCTAGATAGCGTAATAAATAAATAATGTGGGCAAATTGCCAATAATCTTATACCTTTAAACGAGAAAATCTTGTATACAAGGTGTATCTAAATATGTGTACTATGCGAAGGTGGGGGGTTTCAGACCACAATGGTGATCAGTTGTGGGGGGGAGATAATTAAAAATTCCTATTTTCAGTTTCCCATACAAAAATATTTAATTTCATAATGCCTAAATAAATTGACAACCGCTACAATCCTTGCAACCCCTTGACCCCTTGACCTACTACCTCTGTAGGTCTACTACTACTACCTACTACCTCTGTAGCTGAGTTTAGGGTTGTCACTTTGTATAAAGTCAGCTGTTCATGTTGAAACTTCGTTGCAGTTTTTTTCAGAGATACCAATCGAAGTTCGAAAAGTCGTTGAACAAAAGTTGTTCCCCGGGGGGTGGAAATTTACCCCCCTTCAGGATAGTACACATATTTTGATACACGTTGTATATATATATATTTAGGATCTCGGAAACTGCACCAACGATTTTCACGAAATTTAGTATGCAGGGGTTTTCGGGGGCGATAAATTGATCTAGCTAGGATTCATTTTAAGAAAATGATTATTTCTTTCCGAGTTCACTAATTAAACATAAACTGAATATGTGACTGCTCCTGCCATCTATTGGCGATTGTGAGCAACTAACTGCAAGCTTTTCCAGCAGATGGCGTTGTTAAGTAAAAAATAAACCACTAAAGATTATGACTCTTCCTGACATCTATTGGCAAATAATAATACCATTTTTTTTAATAATACGATATACAAAAAAATAAAATCCCGAGCGAAGCTTGGTCATACCGGCTCGTTTATTTTAAAAAGTGCGTTGCTCTACACACTTGTCTTCTGTATGTCAGTTCCTAGTAAGAAAACTGTAGCCCAGTAGTAGAACGCGTCGTAAACATGTGCACTAAATTATTAACTATGCTGTAAACTCAGCGACCTAAGATTTGCGGTTTGACCTAGAGATGTGCGTTAAAAAAAGGTTGCGGTACTTACGGAAAATACGGAAAGTTTCTTACAATATCATGAATATAATAATACCTATTGATGTTTGGAAGTTTGTCGTTCAATCGTAGCGTGATTATCACATCGTAACAGATAAATCTGTAATCAAAGCTTATTGAAATTGAACAGCTAAATCAAATTGGATGAAACTAAGAATACTTTAGGTACCTGAAGGGCAAGTCCCACTTAAATTACACAAAAAAAAATTGTTTTGGTTTCGCCTATTTGTCTCTCTCTATTGTATGGAGAAAACATGAGACAGCAAAAATACGTTACGTAGAAACAATCGAAACGAATTGTAATCTCATCAATTTTACTTACAAAGAGTGAGACACGTGCTCACAAGAACACAACATTTGGTAGACGAAAATGTGGTAGCAAAACTCCGACTTCTGGTAATGGAGGAACATTTTACCATCGTCTGGAAGCCACTCTAGTGAAGGTAAGGATGGTAAAGAAGGAAGGTACTGAAGAAGAGCACCAAGTTTTACCCAGATCGGTTGAAAAACGCAACTTGTAGGCGAGAGCAGACGGCAGACAGAGAGCCAGATTACAGACATTTTTGGTCGATCTCGAAACTGAGACTCATTGCTCGGTCGGTTAAAAAATAAACTTCTAAATATAATAACAAAGACATCTCTATTAGCCCTTACACATATTGCAGCGAGAACAGACAGGCAGACAGTGAGCCAGACACAGACATTTTTGCCAATCATTGAAACTGAGACACTTCGCTCGCTCGGTCAAAAAAAAACTTCTAAATACGGAAGCATGGACATCACTAGTAACACAGCCCTTACACAGATTGCACCACACTTTCTAGTACTGCTAATGATGTATTCTAGTCACAAAATTGCCTGTAAAATAAGTGGTTAGGAGGAACCGACCTAAGTAGTCACGAAAGGTGTTCTTAAACATGGAATGTGTAATTTCCAATGGGCATTTCTGTGTTTCAAAGTGGGACTTGGCTACTAAATAGGTAGATTAAGAAGAATTATGTCTGTAAAGTGCTGGTTCTTTGCTGCTTATACTACTGGCTTTGTACAGTCTGCACTAAAAATAAAACTTCACAATCCCTTTGCATATTTCGGTAAAAACATCGAAGTTATTCTTGGGACTGTTTTTTTTTACAAAAGCTTCTAACATTTAGAAATTCGTAATTGTGAGGTTAGATAAAATAAATTCGAAGAGCCAGCCTTAAAAAATACAAAAAAGTTAAAAAAACACGGCAAACAAAAAGTGTGAAACCCAAAAAAAAAAGGAAATAAAATAAGCAGCATGGTTTATTTAACCTAGACGTTTTGAGTGAAGCTAAAGCGTCTCTATTCAGCGTATGTCTCATCATTATACTACACCACCATACCAGCACCAGCAGTGAATTTATATGCTTATAATGATGGACACAAAAAATAATTTTGATCTTAGCATTTTAAAAGTTTATGTTTGACGACAACGACTAGTTATGCAAACTTTTTAGTAGGAAAACGTTCTAGGATCAAAATTAGTTCTATGGCAGTTGCTCGCGATAAATAAGTTCAGTGATTTTATATCTTTCAATAAGGTGCGAGCGAGAAGTTGTTTCACAGTTATCATCATCTTAACAAAATTATTAAGATTTGAACGGTAGCCATGCGCACGAGTCCCGAAAATTCCCAGAACACGTCAAAAGCGTAGATGTCTTGACTTCTGACTAGACGCAGCGCGCATGCGTGAAACATATTACCATACAATGGAAAATCGTGCGCATCTAGTGATGGTTAGGAATAAAATACGGGAGCAGTTTGGACGAGCTAGTATAGTTAAGTATTTAGCATAGAAAAAAAGAGGGGGAAGCTAGATGGATAGAGAGAGAGATAGAGGGGAAAAAGAGGGGGAACTATTTGCTAGTCTGCCATTGACAGCTGCGGTGGCAGTTAAAGAATTGTCACCCTCTGGCCAGTCGCATACCTCAGGAGGCGAATAGTAACAGCGCGTATACTATGGTACATAACCGAGGGAAAAAATCCTTGTACCTAACCTACCACTCAGATTTATCTTCCTCAATATTTTATCAATTTTTTTATGTTGCTTAAAAATTTTTGCCAATCTAACATTTTAATGATGAATTAAATGTCAGATAAATATTTCTTGTTCATAATTATTCTCCTCTGTCAGCTGTCATCTACGTATTCCCTCCTTTCTTATCCATGACATAGGCACACATCGTTTTGAAGTTTTGAAATATTTTTTTCGTTTTCCTCACTAAATCTTTCTATTATCTATCTTAGAGATAGAGAGAGAGAGAGAGAGAGTTAAACCGGCTTCTATACCGAATAGTCCAAAGATGATATCAGTGAGCTCAGGAACCTCTATAAGACCAGCCTCTCATGTGATATCTAGATTGTCATCACATATATTGTCATCATAACACGCACTACTCACTAGGGATGTACCAGATGATGACTAACAAAAAGCCGGATTAACTGATGATTGAATTGGATTTGAACATCAAAAAGTTATCATTCTTGATTGGAACACGAAATTAGTTTTTCCAAAAAAAAACGTAATTTTTTCAGGGAATAATGATGAGAATAGTTTTCATATTTTTGCAAAGAATGAAAATTCACAGTGAACATTAAAAATTGCAAGGATAACAGGAAAAGTATTATGAGCCAATAGCACAAAAAACAATTATCCGGATAAACGCAGACAGCCCTAATTCCCTCAAACCGGTCGCAGTCGGCAACATTTTAAATTCCCGCATTAGCATAATGCACCGATCAATATTCGATGTTTGCTCCGCCGAGTGAGAGGCACATTTACATGCTGATTGCATCCCGTACGTCCTATGACGCCACTAAACTAGCGGGGAGCGGAGAAAGGAGCGGGGAGAGTAGCGGAGCGACAAGCAGGCGTGGAGATACGCATCTAACTGCACGCTTGCATCTTGTTTAAAACAGCTGGCAGATCATGGCGGGTCTGAAGTCAGTCGTTTGGCAAATCTTTCTTTAGTTTTTGGCCATTTTCGTACAATAGGCTCACTTCAGACCTGCCACGATTCGCCAGCTGTAAAGTTGTCATGGTCAAGCAGTGATTGGGGTTGCTTACCGTACGTATTAAAGCTTATACTGAACTGCTAGTGCTAGAGAGCGAAGGAGAATTGCACAGAGGAACCAGCAAATGAGTAGTAAGGTGTGAGGGTAAATAACAAAAAGACTGAGTAAGGTCTTCCTAGTTGTCCCAGGAAACCAAACCAACATCTTAAATCGCAAAAGGCAGAGCTTCTACTTACTGAGATGTAACGCCAATTATTCTGAACTGACAAGAGACTGTCCGTCAAAAGGAGATCTACAAAAATGTGATGTTTGCCAGATTATGTATGAGAATGTTTAGTTTTACGAAATCCCTGTCCCTCTCTCCTCGCTGTTTTCGTGGCTTCATTACAAATCTTTGTAAAGGTGAACATAAATGAGTGAGACTTCCATATTCTATTGATGGTCTCGCAACGAATGCAACTGTTTTAAACTGAGATCCAATTTCTAGACCCCGCGCAAGAGATACGCGTGACAGATCAAAAAAATAAGCGAAAAATAAAAAAAATAAGCTGACTTGAAATAGTTTTCCAATCACAATTATTTTTATGAACTTGCATTAAACGAAATGCAAGTTCGATTTTGCCATTAATGTTTGTGATCTAAAGATATTATTTCCAGTTAAAAAAATTCATGAAATGCTATATTGGTAACTTAATAGTTAAAGAATAAAAGTAGTCATGTAGGTGGCAAGACATGCAGATAAGCACGTATAACTTAAATAAAATTCAAATAAAACCGATTTAATTAACCTCTTCCATACGAAAATTTATATTATGGATACTAATAACGTATATTAAATTAAATTTAACAGTTAAAATCCATTAAAATGATAAAATTATAGTTATGACCAATGTTAAATTAGCAAAGACTTAGGTGACATAATAAATAAAAGCGATGAAATCTAACTACATCCATATAAATGTAATAGTCTATATATATATATATATATATATATATACATATATCTTGTAAGTATGGATGGATGGATGTTTGTTACTCAATAACGCTAAAACTAAACGGATTTGAATGAAATTTGGCACCGATATAGATTATAGTCTGGAATAGCACATAGTCTACTTTTTATCCCGGTAAAATGTATGGTTCCCGTAGGATGGATTTGTTTTGAATTATGTATAAGAGAAAGTAGTGTTTATATTAGAACTCAAGAATGGTTGAACAGATTTAGTTGAACATTGGTGGAGAGATTAGATTGGTGCAGCTTAAAATCAGGAGTCGGATATTGGATACATAGATGCCGAAACAATAACGGGAACGAGGCAAGTGAAGCCGCGGGCAGCCGCTTGTAGTCTATAAAACTTAAGGAAATCGTTTCTACAGCCATATTGTCCATATAAATTACTGTTATTACCCAGTAAAAACTATTTTAGGATAATATCAGTCTTTTATATATAAAAATCTCATATTTGTAGGAATGTTAATGATAATAAAGTTTAAATTAGGTAAGGTTAGTTGGATAAATATTTTTTATTTCAATCAAACTCTCAGCATTGCTCTTTGGAAGCTAATAAGAAACAATGTTATGAGGAGGGATGAATGTCATGTGATAAGGAGAGTGATGAGTATGAATGTAAATGGCTATGTGGGTCATTGTGGGTAGAGGTAGGCCAAAGAAAAGATGGATAAGCAGTGTGAAAGATGACAATCATGGATAAGAAAGAAATGAATAAAGAGATAACGCTGATAGAGGAGAATGGAAGAGGAGAACATGTTGTGCCGACCGCACATAAGAAGATATAGCAACGTATTTATATACGTAAGTGACTAAGGGTTGATTTTTCCATCGACGGAATGTAAACTGGGACAACTGGACAATGACTGTTTTTTTTTATTCGATGCTGTTCAAAAAATTGAAGTTCTTATTTTGATAAGTCTAAAAAAGAGATAGATATAGTTTTATATGTTTCCTCAAACTCTTTTTTTGCATTGTCAGATCACTTCATCACTTGTCACATTTTCATGATTCTTAGAGCCATCAAATTTTTAATAAACGGTGGCCGGCATAACTTCGAATTTGATGACGTTTGTGGCAGAGTTGTTTTTCTGTTCGGAAAATGTTTATAATACTAGTGCTCTCAAACAGTGAAGGAAAACATTGTAAGGAAATCCATGGCTTAGTCAGCTCTGCACGTAGTATTGATCATGAATTTCTTGTGGATAGGCTGATTGATCTTCAGGCTAATGATAATGATGATGCAAATTCAGACTGAAGGATAGGTGGACCTATGATCAACAGTAGGATTTCTTCAGGCTAGTAATAATCATGTGATGATGGCTTCTTGGAATAAGCCCATCCAGTATTGGATTTCTTTGCCGCTTTCAGGGCTTTAGTGCCTTTATTTGTCTCAATCTTCTTCTTATTTTTCCTGCCCTTATCCCATTTAATGCTGGGTCGATATGTTTTCCTCCTCCATTCCCCTCTGCCAGCCGTCATATCTGCATTCACTCCTCTCTTATCCATGTCGTCTTTCATTTTAATCCATGTTTTCTTTGGTCTACCTCTGCTCAAATATCTATTCACATCCATACTTTATTACAATTTATAG
Organism: Thera britannica; assembly: GCA_939531255.2. Taxonomy (NCBI): domain Eukaryota; kingdom Metazoa; phylum Arthropoda; class Insecta; order Lepidoptera; family Geometridae; genus Thera; species Thera britannica. The sequence goes on from OW618038.2 coordinate 22,683,543, forward strand.
GCTAACGCTTGACCGCCATCTCACCTGATGTTAAGCGATGATGTGGTTGACGGTCCAGCGCGCTCACTTAGAAGATTCATTCTTTTTTGATTAGAGCTATTCGGAAAAATAGACGCCAAACTGAATCCTCCTCCAATACGGCCGTAAAATGATGTCCGCTGCGTCTCAAGAAGTCAGGTGTGCAGACAGGTTTGTGAGCAACGGGACATGGTACCTGCAGGTTCGCGGTCCGGTTTGGTAATGTTTGTGTTGGATATTTAATTTTGCAGGCCGCCGGAAGAGGGGTCGACGACCTTGTGTGTCAAGAGGCGAGCCGTCAATACGCCAGACAAACAGACAGGCTGGTGTATGAGGCAGGAGTAAGCGAGAAAATCACCAGAATATTTATAAAGAATAGTTGATGATCCCATGCTCACAAGCGGTATTGAACCCTAAGTCTGAGGAGAGACTTTTCCTCCCTGTGTGTGTTTTACCGCTTGTACAATGGGTTGTGTTCTGAAGAACTTTTCAAAATGATGCCCACATCTTCATTTTATCATCGAACGACTCGCCATAGGCAGAGGGCCAGCAGTTTTAGCTTCGTGTAAATAGCAGTTCTGCATACGAATCTGGAACTGCTAGCTTGAAAAACTAGCCTCGTGTATCCTGGGCATTAGATGTGCTTCAAATAATATATTATGCTTGAGACTCGACTCAAGCGTTGTTTCTGCGTATTGGCTTAAATTTCATAACTAGTTAGTCTTCTAATTATGGGAGATAGTCTTTATTCTTGCAGTTTCGATTGTAATAACAGAAAAATAGGAGTTTCCAACAAAAGGTACCATTACAACAATCGTATGCGTGACTGCTGCCGATCCGGGAAACAGGAGTACTGAAAAAGGATTCATTCATGCAGACAGCCGGTTATCGGCGCCTGCACTATATAAAAAACGGCGGGAATGAAGGCACTTACATTTTTAAAAACTTGTGTTTTGATAGTCTAACTTTAATTCGTTTTAAAATGGTCCTAGTGATTTAATAAAATAGCGCTTTGACTTTGATTTTATCAGTCTTTTACACTGTGTAGACTGCTAAGGTTTTTTGGTTTCTGCTTCAACAATAGTTTTCAATTCGTATCGATTCGACTTCAGCAATATGAAGTAGAAAACATATACAGGGTGGAATTTTGTAATGCCACCTGGAGGGAAAGTACTCTTAATACTGCAGATAGAAAATTTTACTCAAAGGAAACATTCCTTTATTCTTGAATAGAAAGCAAACTGCATTCAAAGATTTTTGAAAATTCTCTTCTTCCTCACCCGGGAATCGAACCGGCTAAAATCTGAAAAATTATACCTTGTACTTTTATTGCATCGATCGTTAGGGTCAATTATAAGGATGAAATCTCTCTAACAAACATGATAAATTAAATGAAAAAATAACCAGGAAATCTCAAAAAATGGTTAACTAACTAATTGGTTGCTTGAAATGGGCTCCATTCTCTTGGATACACAAATTTATTCTTTTAACGAATTCATTTTTTTATGAGAATAAATTTCTTCCTTTCAAAAATAATTAAAAATTTAAAAATTATTTTATTTTTTATTTTAGAAATTGCTTTCTATTCAAAAATAAAGGAATGTTTCCTTTGAGTAAAATTTTCTATCTGCAGTATTAAGAGTACTTTCCGTCCAGGTGGTATTACAAAATTCCACCCTGTATACTTGAAAAGTAGGTACGAACTACGAGCCTATTTTCATTTCAAATTTTGACAAGCGTCTCAAAAATGCCAACAGCTAAACACCATTGTTCATCAGAAACCACTACAAGAGCCAATATTACACAATCTATTGCTTCAGCTTCCCTGATTTCAGTATAAATGCGGCCAATGCCCGGAGAACAGCTTATTACCTTTTTACTAGAATCAGAGACGGCGAGAAATTATATTTTTCTCGGAATCTACTTACATGCCAGCGGTGTGAGTGTGGCTGATGAAATATGATCAGAAATTGCAATAATTTTGTATGCATAAATTATTTTTGGGTAGGTTCGCTGATTTTCGTGATTTTATTAAATAAATAAACAATAAAGTGAATTAATATTAATAAGGTCTTATTATCTTTTAGACTATTTATATATGGTGTGGTGAACATAGATATTTGTTCTCTGTCTGGGTGTTATAATGTATTCCAAGCAATGTTGTTACAAAAACTATATATAATATAATAAGTATTTTAACAACTATCTAGCCATAGTACAAGCTCTGCTTAGTTTGGGGCTTGATAATGTTGTGTGGGTTCTCTACAATATTTATTTATGCATTAATTATCTTGCATACTCTAGCATACTCAAACGCAAAGGATTTTTTATTAAATTCACTTTCTATCAAAAGCAACAAAGCTCCTTAATTTGAATTATTTTTTTAAGCATCAGTTCTATAAGGTAATATTCATCATTGCAACGCACAAATTCAGCGTAATCGTTTCCTATAAAACCTATAATAAGCACAATTTAGCTTACTTCTTCAGTCCCGCTTAAGAGCCTAAAAACCTCGTTCTGAGGTAATCGTTAGAAGATACGATGACAGACCGACAGATGCATGGTCTAGTACGTCTATAACTAGTCCAGACGCAGATTATATAGCAGTTACTACTTGAATGAGTCTCACTGTGACATCAAGTAAAAAGAAAAAAAGGTGAGCTCACTACTGCATTGTCCGGTAGCGCTGTAAAAGCCTGCGCACACCTAGGTCGCTGGCGATGGCGATTAGTGAAAAACTGTCAAATTTGACAGCGTTTCACTGGTCACCATCGCCAGCTACCTAGGTGTGCGCAGGCCTTTAGAATTGTCAGATGACTGGTGATCGTCTGACGTCTGTCATTCGAAAAAAAAAAAAGTTCACTATTGTAGTAGGCATAAAGGAGATGTTTCATAAACGTATGAAGCCTGCGCCTGGTCTGTGTACACCAAATTGTAAGATAGCTTAGCAATACAGGATTCAGTTTAAATTAATAACTATCTATAATTTTACTTCATTTCATCGTAAAGCACTGTTGGTGTAGTGGTAGCAGCGGTCCCGCCTTCCGATCATAAGGTTCAAATCCAGTCGTGTATCAGAGTTTTTCTGTCAAAAATGTATGTGAACAATGTCAGTACTCTCAAACGGTGAAGGAAAACATCGTAAGGAAACCGGCATTACTTGGAATCTAAATAGTTCGAAAACATGTGGTGAGTGCACAAAAGTAGCCTCTCTCAGACGCACTTGAAATCTTTTTATCGCACTGGTTTAAAAAAACCAGTGACACGATAGGAAGTAGATCTAAGAATAAGTTACATAATATGTAACCCACTCCTACCACCCATAATCAATCAACTGCCAAAGATATAAAGCTCATTTCAGAAAGCTCCTATCTCCCAAGTGATACAACCAAGTTTAATCTTTTTTCTCAGTTAGTTATCTGTAGAGAGCTATGCTAAGCGGCCCAATCAAAATAACTATTTCGCGGTACGCGATAATTGTACACCGAGGATTGCAGAATGGCCCCGGGCAGAATCGCAAAAACTAGGCAACACCTGCCATTCTGAAATGTTTTTTAAGACGTTTTAAGTTGGTTCTTGACTGGATCATCATCACCAGTCCGAAGAATTCCACTGCTGCACATCATCATCATCATGACTCTAAAATTTATTGCAGATGATTTCGGTGGCGTCAGTTAGGTGCTCATGAACCAGAAGTGGAACACTTCCGTTCATGTCTATAAAGACCAATACGGGAGTGGCAGGCACGGCCGCATTTGCCAAAGATGAAAGAACCCGCGCCTGGTTCTTCCATTTAACACTTAAAAGAGAAAAATGTCACCAACGCACCGCAGACCCTGTAACATTCCCGGGTTCTTTCATCTGCTACACATAGGCCTATACATTTTCAGAAAGAACGATTCTGAGCCCTCTCCAGCGAGTTCTCTTCTTCTTTTTCTTAATGAATGGCATCCATTTTATAGTCCATTTCGGATCAATTTTGCCAGTGTCGAGTAGTCGTCAAGTCGTCAGTCACAAGTCGGCCCTACCCTAATTGGCTTTGGAAAAAAGATGGCCGTTTTTTCCAAAACCATCTAAAACATTTTCTATCAAATCAGAATATCACATAAATCACTTAAATTCCAACTGCTGCACTTTGAGCTAAGACCTCAAGTAATGTTGGTTAAAATACCACCGAAATTACACAGAAGTCAAAATAACACCAGAAAAACTATTAAAATCAAAAAGCTATGTGACTTCCCAAAATGACAGAAAACGAATCTTACTTTGAACTCCAAATGGTATATTTTTGACCTAGTTATGTATTTTGACGTCTACTTTGACATACGCAATTTTCGTTTATTTGTGGTCATTTACTATTATCCATTCACTCGCCAGTGGGGTGTATGGATAGTAAATGCTTGCTTAAATGGTCATAAGGTTAAGTTGATGGACCAATGTTTGCCGAAACTAATGTGTCGTGACGGGTTTTTGGATTGAAGAGGTATTTCTCACGCTTTGCTAGAACCTGCCCGCCTACTAGCTTGTTATATGCTTCTGACATGGTACTTACATACTCAGAACCAATAGACAATAATTTCTGCTTTCAAAGTTCCATAGCAAAAGTAGTTACTATCTGTAGTAGTAACTACCGTTGTTAGTAACTGTAGTAGCAAGGTAGTAAAGCTTTAGAACGAACGTATATTTTTTTGATTTAAATTATTATTATTATGAGCCTTCAATGTCCCACTGCTGGGCAAAGGCCTCCCCCAGTCCCCTCCACTCTGTGCGGTCCTGTGCTAAGATGTTCCATTGTGGCCTGCACTTGTCGAGCTCGTCTCGCCATCTAGTTCGTGGTCTGCCGCAACGCCTTGGCTCTTTCAGCCACCACTCCGTGGTTTAAATGATTTAAATACCTAAATATTTTTTTGGTCATCAGAAACATACAAGCTACCGACAAATAAAATGCTTGTTTTAAAAGGTTTTCTTCTAAGTTCGGAACTTTAAAAATTAATATGAATTATACAAAATAGAGGCAATTAGGTTTCTAAGGATTTTCCTAAGACTCTGGGGTTCCAAACTACCAACCATCAAACTGAAACAAATAAAAAAACAAACCTGTTATTCCCCTCTGTCAGCCGTCATCTCTGCATTCACTCCTCTCTTATCCATGTCATCTTTCACACAGTTAATCCATGTTTTCGTTTGTCTACCTCTACTCACATTATCCATGCATATCCACGCCAGCACATTATATTTACACACCTTTCAGATTATCCAAGTGAATCGTACAATAACTTCCTAGGCAAGGTAATATTTCACAGTTTCACAATCCTAGGTCATGTTATGTTAATTTCGCGCCAAATTCATCAACTCACAAATCATATTGAATCCAATCATGCGCCGCCTACGGCCCACGGATAAGATTAATGAATTATTATAGAAATTGGGACATCGCTTGCTTGTAGTATCCACTAGTCATAAAGCTGGCATTGAAATTCTTACGTCAAGCTGTGAAACATTTGGTGGTTTGAAACAGCTAGACACTTGTAACTTATAATCCAAAAAAACTAGTCAGTGTTTATTTTAAGTCTGACAGCTATGGCATAAAAAAGGGTTACATTTTGTGGTTTGACGATCAGTGTTAGGACAATGTCGAGATCGAAAGTTACGCTAAGCCAACTCTTCAATTCAGTGTAGGAGCATAGGTAATGACAGCACGATGAGATTGCTGAAAACATATTTCTACAGAACTTCAATTCTAACACTAAGTATTCGGTTTTAAACGAAAGATAATTTTAATCATTCACAAAATATAAACGGTCTCATTGGGACATTTTAATTTATATTTACAATTTAAAGAAATAAGCTGAATTAAACTGAATTTTGAAGGCGCAGTGATAGCTCTATCACTTCTAATGCGCAGTTTGTCGTCAGAAATCCACGATTGTCTTCTTGACTATACCTGTGGGTAGGTTACAATGTTTACACGGAAAACATTTTGTATACATCACCACGTTTGACACTAATGAGAAGAATACAGAAACTAATTTTGGGTGGGTGTGTTTTTGTGTAACTTTTGGCTTTCGTCATTCGAATATTTATTATCGCAGCTAATATTGAGACAGGTTTATAAGATAATCCTATTTTATTTTACTTTTAGTACATGCTTATCCTTTTAGTTTTACTTTTTTATGCCCGCGTCGATTTTATTCTCCCTCGTAAAATAGTCACTATTCGAGAAAAACTGAAACTCACAGAAATATCCAGAGAGAATAGACAATATCCAAGTTTTTCTCTTTGGTTTACGAATATTTTTTTTATTACGTTCTAAATTACCTAGCCGTACAGAGGGAGTCATAGAAATGAAACACGATTCACAAGCTCTCTGAGATGCAAACTTAACATAACCTACAATCAAAAGCGTTTCCACAAACATGACTGCCCCTTATCTTAAGTGGACGAACGTACAGTCGACCACCAACCACACAATCGACGAAAAACCCCACAGAATACTCACCTTTACAACCCTGGAATTACAGATGCATTTCGCGTGGGGAGAATCGACGTGACAGATTGCTGGAACAGTCAAGTCATCGCAGCTTGTCTAAAATCTTGGTGAATGCCACTGGCACAATAAATTTCTCTATCTAAATGGACAAACACAGTTAAAGGTGTACCCACGCACGCAACAAAGCCTAGAGGTTTTACTTATTGACGAAATTCGAGCAGTCTACTATGAAACGGTATACCTTTACCGTGAAAGCCTAACCTTTAACTACGTCTCACTAATTGGAGTGGCACCACCTTGGAACTTCACTGCTATTTTTATTATTTTTGTTTTGTAAAAGCTAATTGTAGGATAAAGCTATATTAGTTATAAGGTATAGTTTTTTGCTTTTTAGGTAAATTAAACTATTTTACAGGTTTACTAGAACAGCCTTTGAAATTGTTTGTGTCGAATTGTTATCAAATGTGAATTATAGGTTTTTTGAACCCTGGATGGTTTTCATTGTTATTGTTTTAGAGTAGACCCCAAAGGTCTCATCACTAAAATGAATTTGTAAATGACCCTTTGTTTGTCCAACGCATTTGTACCAACACGTTATACCACCTACCATTTTTGGTCGAAAATATTGTATCGCCATATGAAATCAGGTGACAAAAGTGACCACCCAGAGCTCGATGGGCGACGAAAATTGGCTACCGTCAGCTACTAGGCTAACTTTTGATAGCCCGATGGACCGATGACATTGAAAATATATACACATAATATACCTATAATATATAATGGATAGTGAATAAAACACGAAATTTTTCTATTTAAATTAAAGAGGCCTAATATCCAGCAGTTAAAGTACTTCAAAGCTTTTGTTGATTTTTAAGGAATGTTCTTCATTCTTATGCCGTTTGCCGTTATGACGATGACGGTGACCGCTTTTCATAAAATGAAAATTTCAAGATAGGTGGGTAGAGCTTTTATTATTTTAAAATGTAATGTTTACTCGAATATGTTTAAACTATAAACAAAATTACGCTTTGCTTTTGGCAGAACGAAATCGCAATGTCATAAGACTTTTTTGGTCAAAATTATGTTTTAATACCAAATAAGTCGGTTCAATGGAGATTGAAAATAAATTGATTGAAAAAATATATGTTATGTACAATAAACATATTTTTTAGAAGAAAAATAATATGTATTTATTTGCACGAAGTATGGTATAATTAGATTATACGGTATGCAGACTGACTTGAAAAAGTAGGTAAAAATTAAAGTATTTTTTATTTATTTTTATACAACTAGTGGATATAACAAGTATAATTTTCCACCTGATGTTAAGTGGTAACCATACCTATAACAAAGAATTGCCTCGTAGGTCACGCACGTTAGGAACGTTTTGTTGCCTACTAATATGCACCTACTTCGTCGATCGCATTACTATTTCAACTAATTAGGTACCCCATACTCTATCCATAGATTATTGTATAGACTCTATGGTGAAGTTGACAGCCGAAACAATATTTTACAAAAGCAAGGGATTCAGTTTATCTACTTACTGTCCCATAAACATTGGACGGACATTTTTAAAGCCATAAAAGTCGTAGGTTTAGAATACACTGCGGTCTCGATTTATGGCTTTCTTTATGTAGAAATGTCGAAACTTCGAAAATTCTAATACAGGGTGTAAATTTTCTGCTAAAGAATTCGATCGTTTTTGTTTTCAATATGAAGTTATTGAGCAGGTAAGTGACTGTAACGTCAAACCTGTATATGCAGCCACGGTCGCGTTACTGCTGAACAGTCCCTAAGAGGTATTCGTCGAGTTTGATAAGGATCCGATGGCGTAGCGGTCAGCGCAGCCCCGTACATACAATGGGGTAGGGCGCGGGTTCAAATCCCGCTCGGCTTTTAACTTTTGGGACATTATAAAAATCTTATGATTTCCTTAAGTGTAGTAAAAACTATACAGGGTTATTCATTATTAACTGCAAATACTCAGGAATTAGGTTCAACAAATAGAATAAAAAATATTTATGAAAGTATTTTTTTTAAATTTGATCAAAAATTTTTTCAAGTTTTTGTATCAAAATTTTATTTTTATTAATTTCTTTACGGCTATTGCATAATGATTGCCACGGAGAACAGGACGATGACCCACCCAGGCGGTGACTGAACGCAGAGTGTCACTCACGGCGCGCGGGCGCGGATCAAAGGTCAAAATAGGTCAGGCGCCAATGATTCCTTTATCGATTTTCTCAGGATTTTCATAACAAAACTTAAAAAAAATCATTTCATAAATATTTTTTATTTTATTTGTTGAACCTAATTCCTGAGTATTTGCAGCTAATAATGAATAACCCTGTAAAATCAATAAAAAGTTAAAAAGGACGGTTACTAATTATGCCTACCGGACTATGTCACCTTTTCAAGAGTAACCTCTAAAGACAACATGTTTCTATTGACTAATGACAAAAAAGCTGTTAACGTTGTATTTAAAGACATTTTGTAATATATTTATTATTAGCATTGCACCCGCGCCGGTCGTTTCTTGTTTCATTTACACCCTGTATCATGGTGTTGTCGAACTTTAAAAATTCCATTGTATGGATTCACAAATCTAAATTATCATTAGTGGCCATTCGATAGATTGTCATGTAAATATCAACCGGTCACTGCTTCTTTTGTGCCTTTAGCATGAAGATGTATGTAGGCACAAAAGAAGGCTAGGTAGGTTTAGGTACAGTCGGTGGGACTAGAATGCATACTAATGGAAGCAATAAGCTCGTCTGTCAACTATTATTTTTTAATTTCAGATTTTTTGTTTCATAATAAAATATAACAAGTCTGTGTGTTAGAAAAATACTAAATTCATTAATTTAAAAGCAAACACGAAGTACAAAAATGTTGAATAGTAGAGGTGAACACAAAAAGGCGCCGCCATGCCATGACATTTTACCGCAGTGACTGAAACAAATACGTGTCCGCGTCATTTGTGTCCATTTGACAGCTATTTGACAGCGTTAGTTGTGAAAATGTAATTTTTACTACCTTTTGTTGTGTCAGTCCGGCATATTTTGCTGTGTTGTGTTGCTCTCTTTGGCCAAGTAAATCTCTATGTACAGAAAACGAAGTAAAATTATATAAAAATAACTATATAAACCGAATACTATATTACTAAGCTGTATTTACAATTGGTGTACACAGAGCTGGCGCAGGCTCCATAGATTTATACAACATCTCCTTTAGTCATGTCTTAAAGTTAGCTCTGTCACTGTTTGTCATTACCCAGTGGTAAGAGATAGCAACAGTTTAATACTGCTTATCTTTTTGTATATTTTATAAGTAAGCCTATACGTGTATTCCAGGAAGTCCTCATTAAATATGATCTACTATAAAAAACCTATTAAACCTGATGCATAATTATAAAAATATGAACTATAAAACCCATAAGAATCGTTAAGCAACGAAAAGAATCATTAGACCATATGCGATCACCATGGGAATCTGAGACTCAGTAATTAATTGTTATATTATTAATTTGAACCATCCATAATGTACAAGTGCATAGTCCCGGAGCCAGTTGATGGAAAAATACTACATTTAAAAAATAAGACTCAATTAATAAAATCATCATCATCATTATCAGCCTGAAGAAGTCCATTGCTGGACATAGGCCTCCCCTACAATTTTCCAGGAAGAACGATTCTGAGCCCTTTCCATCCACCGACTTCCTGGCGATCTTAACAATGTCGTCGGTACATCTGGTGGGGTGGGCGCCCTACTTTTCGTCTTCCGGTTCGTGGTCGCCATTCAAGAACCTTTATTCCCCAACGGTTGTCAGGTTTTCGAGCTAAATGACCTGCCCATTGCTACTTTAACTTACTAACTCTACGAGCTATGTCGGTGACCTTGATTCTTCTACGGACATCCTCATTTCTGATTCTATAGCATAGTGAAACACCCAGCACAGCTCTCTCCATAGCTCGTTGCGCGACTTTGAGCTTGTGTACGAGCTATATGGCCTGCCCATTGCCACTTCATTACTAATTTTTTACCTACTCATTTTATATAGAGGCTATTAGATTTTTTTTTTATGTTTCTGTTTGTTTTTGGTTAAAAATATTGTTTCAATTCGTGTAAGGTTATTATTATTATTTAGCGTTAGTTTTATTATTATTGTATTATGGTGCCACTGAAAACCAGCGCTGCAAGAGCTACCGTGCCCTTGTAGCAAATGCTGAGTGGTTTACCTATTTTGCCGTCATTTCATTTAAGTTCAAATGTACATGAACAGGTTTAAGAAAAATGTAAAATAGTTCCTTCAGGGTAGGCAACGCAACGACAGCACCCTTGGTGTTGTTGGTGTCTATGGGCGACGGTGACCGCTTACCATCAGGTGGGCTGTAAGCCCGTTTGTCTATCATTTACATAAAAAAAAAAAAAAAAAAAATGTACCTTTTAATTTTAAGTTGACGCAAAATAAATAATTTCTATTCTATTCTATTCTAATTCTACGAGCTTATATTACTTATTCAGTTTGAACGTGCTACTGAAGCGTGTTTCAAGGCCGCTAGCTCCTGGGCTGCATGCCTTTAAAAACAACGGGGTCACTGACCGATGATTACGTCATCTCAGTTACGAGTAGGTATCCAGTTGCTATGGCGATATTTAATTTCATGAGTTTTGAACTAGGAGTAATAATAAAGCAGGTGACTATAAAATCCATGTCTTTTTTGTGCTTAATTTTTTTATTTACTAGCCTTGCTCAGTTGGTAGAAGTTCTGCGCCCGTAGGTCGTGGGTTTGATCACCACCGCGAACAAATGTTCGTGGGATCAACACAGTGTTTGTTCGCTGTCTGGGTGGTATGTTGATGTTGATGTGTTTACAAAAAAATACAAAAATATTATACCAGCTATCTGGTTCCCGTTGTTCAAGTTCTGCTTAGTTTGGGGCTGGATAGTGCTGTGTGAGTTTCCCCGCGTAATCGATCAAGTTCTTGTGTTTTAACCACGATAGTTTCAAAAGTTAGGTTCATAATAGCACGTCAAATAACTAAATTATGAGTGAAACTTCATTATAACAGAGAAATTCTCCGAGGTTGGAGGTCGAACAGATAACCTTGCAAATCCCAACGGAATTTAATAATACCTACACGCCATTGCGAATGTATTTAAGACGGTAAACACCGTGTAATAACTTCTCGCTCACACACTTTGACCTTTTGAAAGATGTAAAATCACTGAACTTAATTATCGAAAATCGCAAGCAACTATCTTGTGTGCCATCTAATTTCACACAGTTTAGCAAGAAAATGTTTTTATCCTAACTCGTTATGTACGAAAACCATGGAGTAGTGTAGTCATGGAGCTCAGGGCGTCAATTCCAGCAACACGGTTCGATTGAGTGATCGTCGAGTGATCGCTGAATCCACGTTCCATTTTCAAATTTTTCAAACAAAAATTGACAACTCACATCGATTTACGCGATCGCTTGAGTGATTTGTGTTTTCAGAATCGACACCCAGATTATTATATTTCTATGACGTCGCCAACTGAAACCGTAATTAATCGTAATATATTAATATACCTATTTATTACGGTTAATTACGGTATTAGTTGGTGACGTCATAGATATATAATATTACTAGCGGCCGCCCGCGGCTTCACTTGCCCCGTTTCCGTTACTTACATCCGTTCGCCGTTACAATATATCTTTATAAATTGGAGCCTATGAAGTATTCTGATGTATAAGCTATATTACTGTAAATTTTAATTAAACCCCATTCAATCGTTTTTACGTGAAAGAGTAACAAACATCCATCTATCCACCCATACTTACAAACTTTCACGTTTATAATATTTGTAGGATGGCTTACGTGTGTGTGTCTTTACCGTATAAATCAAGTTAAACAAAATACCAAACAACAGAAACGATATACTTGTTATTGTGTGTTATAGTGTGTTCTGTGCCCAGTTTTTTATGTATACCTTCTTAGGTAGCCTGCCTGCTTTCAGTTGTCCGTACTGTGTGTTTTATTTGTCAAATAAATGTTTTTTCTTTCTTTCTTTCTTTCAAAAACGACGGAATAAAAGTGTTGTCTGCTATAGCCTGTATGTTATATCTCTAAAATCGACCTTGGAATAGCTTAGATTCTTGGTCACACTTGTACTGCAGCTTGTTTGAAGTTTGTGGTTTTTGCGACTAAATTAAACGTTACCAAAGTAAATCACTGTCCTAGTTATGTGACTAGATGAGTGGGGGAGGTACCTAAGTAATCTATATATATCTATATTTATAAAAGAAAGTCGTGTTAGTTACACTATTTATAACGGCTGAACCGATTTGGCAGAAAATTAGTGGGGAGGTAGCTTAGAACCGGAGAAGGGCATAGGATACTTTTTATCCCGAAAAAGCAACGGGAACAGGGTGTTACGGGAACGGGTGAACGAAGCCGCGGGCGGTCACTAGTTTAAAATAAAAACTGTTCAGGAACCTAGATAAATACTATCCAAATACAATTATTACAATAACATAGTGAAAATTCATTTTGGTATTACGTTTGTGTGAAAATTCCCCCTCCGCGAACTTAGGAACGGAAGGCCCCCGCCTTCCATTGCTAAGGGGCCCGCGGGAGGGGGAATGAATGAAGAGGCCGCTACCAGATGTCCACCAAAATGTCCATAAAATTTCCAATTTCCATTAAATGTCCATAAAATTGTCCATTGGACTCAAAAACTAGGATTGTAACATTATGTCGTTATATACGTATACTTAAGGGCCTACATGAGGTGAAACCGAAAATGTAAAGTAGCATTTTTTTTCGTTGTATGGACGAATCCATTTATTTTTTTTGTAAAATATTACAATTAAATGGTGTAAAAAAATTATGATTAGGCTAGAAATTCTCCTCAACTCACAGGGTTCGATAAAATTGAACGCAAAGTTTGCCAAAAACTCTCAATTTTTTTTGGATTTGAAATGGTTTTTTTCCGTTGCTGTTAGAGCCATTGCAATGAAAGTTTTGTTCCCGTTTACCTTAATAAATACGTAAAAACCTGATGTTATTGCATTTTTCTTAGTTGCCGTAGTTTTTATAAAAAAATAAAATTTTCAAAAATATAAATAGATAGGTTTCTGTACTTACTTCTCAGTACAGCCCGAGCGGCCAAGAAGGTTGGACCTATGTCAAATTTCGTGACATGACATTTCATCTCTGACTACGTAAAATATACCCTAGATTAAATCATAGCTACTACTGGTACTATAAATTTGCCACAGTGTAACATAAAACAAACTGTCACAGTATAACGAAATGACATAATACCATCTTCATCATACATTATGATCGATAACCTGTATTCACATCATCATCAGCCTGTAGAAGTATATATTTTATGTAGCATATAACTTATCAAGTACATTCAAGGGCACGTTCCTATCGTGCGTGACCAGCGAAGCGCAATGCTTTTGTTAAATACCTCCATTTTTGTAGTTGCATAAGTAGCTATCTTCCTATCTACCCAGTGCTTTCCGTCATCATCATCAGTAAGTAGAAGTCCACTGCTAGATATAGACCTCCTTTATACATTTCCATGAAAAAACAATTTGCCGATTTCCCACGATCTTTAGAATGTCATCGGTCCATTAGGTGGAGGGGCGCTCTGGTTGCTTAGCACCGGTTATATTGTCGTAGCGACCCGCTTTTTGATTCTAAAGGCGTGTGTTCAAACCCCGTCATGCACAAATTAGTTTATCTGCCAAAAAACCTATGTGCACTATGTCAGTACACTCTAACGGTGAAGGAAAACAATAAATGAAACCAACGTGAAGTAGCAAAACTTTTGAGGCACATTCATAATCCACCACACCAGCTTTAATTTTCTATTGACATGACAAGAAGAAGACTCAAAAACTATGTAGCCGATTTTAGGCCTTTATAAAAATAGTGTCGATTTTGCAAAGAGTTTGGGAGCCCATTACAATGAAAAGGAAGTATATATATATATATATTATGGACAATCTACACTACACTATCTAGCCCTAAACTAAGCAGAGTTAGTATTATGGGAACCAGATAGCTGATGTAATACTTAAATACATTTTGTTTGTAAATACATAGGTACTTGGAAAACAATATAACATCCAGATGGAGAACAAATATCTATGATCACCACACAAATATTTGTTCTCGGTGGGGATCGAACCCACGACCTATGGCGCAGAAGGCAGAGCTACTAATAAATGAGCTGAGAGCCCAGTCATAACAATAATATCATGGGTTTTGAGTATTTTTGATTGCCGTCTTTTAAATCTGGAGGTGCCTGTAATGTCCCGAATTCTGGAACTTTCTGTCAAAGGCTTCATGCACGGTGCGCTCAAATACCCAAATACCAAAATACATGTGCCTATTTCTATACACGCAGCAAGGAGTTTCCCAAGATTTTGCGTTTGACAGAACTTTGAAGAGTCAGTTGGGGTTGTCGAAACTCTTTGGTATACCTAATATTTTTAAATGCCGATAAAATACAATAATATAAGTCGAATAGACAGTGTTATTTCACAATGCTTCACTGATCTCCACCGCAATGAGCACCGAAGGCCTAAATGAGTGCAAAGCTTAAAGCCACCCATAAATAATTTCCATTTCAATTCATTTATGAATTGAAATGAAAATTATCTATGCATGTAATGTATTGTATTATGTATATCAGTTATCTAGCACCCATAACACAAGCTTTGCTTAGCTTGGGGCTAGATAATGTTGTGTGAATTGTCCAGCATTATTATTATTATTATTATTATTTATTTCCATAGGCATGAATTCTATGCACTAAGTTATACTTACTAGATTTACATACAGATCTGGAAGTATAACCTTTTAGATAAAAGAAAAATTTACTAAATTGGATCATAAAATTAAATGACGAAGGTATGCAGTAACAAACAATAAAACAAAACGGCTTAGCCGATTTTGATGAAATATTACTTTTCAGAAAAAAAAAGATTAAAAGGGAGAAGACGAAAGAGAAGAAAAAAGATAAGAATATTATTGTACAAAAAAAATTGCCCCCCTTTGCCCCAGGACCCCCCCTTTTGTGAGTGCTACCGGATGCCGTCGAGATAGGGGGTTTTCGATTAGGGTTTCGTATAGAGGGTTTCTTCCTGAATTGAAAAAACAAAAAAAACACCCCCCTCTTGCCCCTTTTTTCACCCCCCCCTTTCGTATCTTCCAAGCGGAGTGACTTGCAAGACTTTTTTTTTGGGTCATGTAGGGAAGGTGAGATTATTTTGAAAGCAAAATAAATTTTGCCCCCCTCCCCCCTCTAGACCCCTTTATTATTTTTGACCCTTTTTTTCGAGTGGAGCATTGCGGCGAGCGAATGGGGAACAGTGCGGCGAGCAAAGCGAGCCGTGCTGTGACCCCCCCCCCCCTAAGCCCCCCAGAACCCCCTCCTCCTGAACCCGGGGGGAGCGTCGCGGCGAGCGAAGCGAGCCGTGCTGTGACCCCCCCTCAAGCCCCCAGAACCCCCTCCTCCTGAACCCGGGGGGAACGTTGCGGCGAGCGAAGCGAGCCGCCACGCGACCACGCCCACCCTACTGAAATTTAGAACCCCCTCCTACTGAAATTTAGGGTGTCTTAGGGGTGTGAAAAAATGTTCACTAGACTGAGTTCAAAATTCAAAATGGCGGCTGTGCCACTTCCGGTTTTGCAAAAATCGTCCGATTAAGGTCGTTCAAACGGTTCATTCGACTGAGGACTATGATTGGAGATTGAATTTTAGGTTTTTTAAGGTGTTTGATTGGATCTTCACTTGGTTTAGGGTTCCGCCCCTGTGGGAACGCATTGAGGACGCGAGCTGCTTGCAGCTCGCGATGCACGCGACCCGGTAGTCAACGTTTGGGTTCCTTCCAGCGGTTTCGACCCGTTAAGGGTTTTGGCTTGACGTACAATTTAGGGTTCCGTATAAGGTTTTGATTGGGGTTTTACTACATTGAGCAATTTGATTAAGTGTTCGACTTTTAGGGTTCCTTAGGACTTTGATTGGAGTTTCAACTACACTTAGGAGCTTGATAATGTTAACATTTTTAGGGTTCCTTAGGGCTTTGATTGGGGTTTTACTACATTGAGGAACTTGATAAAATAAACAACTTTTAGGGTTCCTTAGGCCTTTAATTGGAATTTTACTTCACTTAGGACCTTGATTATGTAAACAATTTTAGGGTTCTTTAGGACTTTGATTGGGGTTTTACTACACTGAGGAACTTGATTCACTGATCGACTTTTAGGGTTACTTAGGACTTTCTTTACTACTTTTTGGGGTTTTACAAGTGCAAGTGTAATGTAAAACTGGGAGTAGCACACCGACACGCGAGCTGCTTGCAGCTCGCGCACACGAAAAAACTAGTTAAGGGGCTGACGTATGGAAAATTTTCATACAAACGGAATACCAAAATGATTTCTAATTTAGACAGATTTACACTATATTATTGTAATAATTGTATTTGCATAGTATTTATCTAGGTTCCTCAACAGTTTTTATTTCAAATTACTTACCTAAAATGAAATAAACACCAATCGCATTTTGCACATTTTTATGCTAAACTTATCAAGTTTTCTACCTATTGGTTTCGTACTAAAAACAACAATATCTTACGTGTTTTTTGTTAAGGAACCTAGTTTATATTGTCTAGTTACAGAATAACAATACTATGTAAAGAATACAAAAAGTTTTCAGTCATCATTTTTGGTATTACGGAACACGATCAAATTCATGGCATTTTCGAACGGCTACTATTGCTATCGCGCACGCACGGTGCGGGTGGCGGGGTGCAGGGGGAGGAAACGCTTGAAGCACACGGGACACTTCGGTTGTGTGTGTGAATCGCTCGGACTTCGGACTAGTTAAATACCTACACTGGCATAAAACATAATGCTTAGATATTTGATAATTGTTAGTTTAGGAAGGGTACTAAGTGAAGATGGGAAATACTAAGTACCTAGGTAGGTTGTAGGTTGGGTAAACGAAATTAAGGTGCAGCACTAGGTCAAAAAGTCTGCCGAAATTTCGAAAAAAGCCAACATTTCGACTAAAACAAATTATGAATAATTTTTAAATTAATTTTTTTTTTTGAAAGGAATAAATTTATTCTTTTAAAGAAATGAATTCGTTAAAAGAATAAATTTGTGTATCCAAGAGAATGGAGCCCATTTCAAGCAACTAATTTCAAGTAACTAGTTAGTTATCCATTTTTTGTAAATAATTAAATTAATTTAAGATTTCCTGGTTTTTCTTTCATTTAATTTATCATGTTTGTTAGAGAGATTTCATCCTTATAATTGACTAACGATCGATGCAATAAAAGTACAAGGTATAATTTTTCTGATTTTAGCCGGTTCAATTCCCGGGTGTGAGAGAATTTTCGAAAAACTTTGAATGCAGTTTGCTTTCTATTCAAAAATAAAGGAACGTTTCCTGTGAGTAAAATTTTCTATCTGGAGTATTAAGAGTACTTTCCCTCCAGGTGGCATTACAAAATTCCACCCTGTCTATGAAGTATTGATAAAAAGTCTAAGAAAAATTACAACAAATTATTTTTTTTCTTTATTTATTTGTAGTTCAAACAAAGCAGCCAAGTGCGAGTCGGACTCGCCCATGAAGGGTTCCGTAGCATCAATTAACATAATATAAAGGTTTTTGTAGTTCGTCGAAAGGTAAATTGCGGTTTACGATTTATGACGTATAAAAAAAAACTACTGACTTGATCTCGTTCAAACTAAATATCGTTGGAAGTTTACATAGTAATGTACAACATATATTTTTTTTGGATTTATCATTCTCTTATTTTAGAAGTTAGAGGGGGGGGGACCAACTTTTTTCTACTTTGGAAGTGTCTCTCGCGCAAACTATTCAGTTTAGAAAAAAACGATATTAGAAACCTCAACATCATTTTTGAAGACCTATCCATAGATACCCCACACGTGTGGGTTTGATGAAAAAAAAAATTTTGAGTTTCAGTTTCAAGTATGGGGACCCCCAAATTTATAGTTTTAGAAAAAAACGATATTAAAAACCTCAACATAATTTTTAAAGACCTATCCATAGATACCCCACACATATGGGTTTGATAAAAAAAAAATTTTTGAGTTTCAGTTTCAAGTATGGGGACCCCCAAAATTTATAGATTTTTTTCTATTTTTGTGTAAAAACCTTAATGCGGTTCACAGAATACATCTACTCACCAAGTTTCATCAGTCTAGCTTTTATGGTTTCGAAGAAAAATGGCTGTGACACGGCCGGACAGACAGACAGACAGACAGACAGACAGACAGACAGACAGACATGACGAATCTATAAGGGTTCCGTTTTTGCCATTTGGCTACGGAACCCTAAAAACTGCTACCACTCAACGTCCGGTGGAAATATTGATAAAAGGACTGAGAAATACTTGAACAAAATAGTTTTTTTTTTATATAACTGGAGCTCAATAAACAGAGTACCGCTCAACGTCTGGTGGAAATATTGATAAAAAGACTTGGAAAAATTTCAGCAAAATATTTTTTTTCTTTATTTATCTGGATCTCAAAAAACCGACTACCGCTCAACGTCAGGTGGAAAGATTGATGAAAGGACTAAGAAAAATTGGCACAAAATATTTTTAGTCTTTATTTATCTGGGGCTTAAAAAAACTGCTACCACTCAACGTCAGGTGGAAATATTGATAAAAAGACTTAAAATTTCAGCAAAATATTTTTTTTCTTTATTTATCTGAATCTCAAACAACCGACTACCGCTCAACGTCAGGTTATAATATTGAAAAAAGGACTAAGAAAAATGGCTACAAAATATTTTTATTCTTTATTTATCTGGGGCTTAAAAAAACTGATACCACTCAACGTCAGGTAGAAATATTGATAAAAAGACTTGTAAAAATTTGAACAACATATTTCTGTTTTATTTTTCTGGAGCTCAAGAAATAAACTACAGCTCAACGTCAGGTGGAAATATTGATAAAACGACTAAGAAATTAAAAAAAAAACTTTATTTATTTTGAGCTCAAAAAACTGCTACCACTCAACGTCCGGTGGAAATATTGATAAAAAGACTGAGAAATACTTTAACAAAATAGTTTTTCTGTATATAACTGGAGCTCAATAAACAGAGTACTGCTCAACGTCTGGTGGAAATATTGATAAAAAGACTTGGAAAAATTTCTGTAACGTTCACTAGAAGTTGCTTCATGCAATCAAAATTGAGTTCTATATAGTAATTGTGATAAGACATAAATAATTTTTTTTTCAGTTTGTTTATAATCATTACGAGCTGGTATGCCCGAGCTTTGCTCGGTTTTTTAATAATATTTTTCGATCTTACTAACAGCGCCATCTGCTGGAATAGTTAAAATAAGCTTATGTATAAGTTGATTAATAGATAAAGTTGATTATTAAAAACAATAAAAAAAGATTTTCTAAAAAAATATCCCAGCTATATTAATCGATTAATCGCCTTCGGCATACTAATTTTCATGAAAATCTCCGGAACTTTTGTCTCGAGTGTTTACGTAGAAGTTCAATAGATGGCGTTCTCCGTGACACTAATTCGTGATTTCAACTACTCGGCAAGAGATGGCGCTAAATTTTTTTATTATTAAAATAACTTTTAACCTGAGTCTTTTCTGAAAATGAAACCTAGCTAGATCGATTTATCGCTCCCGAAACCCTCTGTATACTTAATTTCATGAAAATCGTTGGCTCAGTTTCCGAGATCCTAAATATATATATATATATATATATACAAGATTTTCTCGTTTAAAGGTATAAGATATAAGTATCCACCTATAGTAGGTTAGCTTGGTACACTTTTTTCGCGAGTTTTGTGCGAAAGCCGAGGTCCATGTAATTGTAGGTCGATGTTCGCAATCGTTGGTTTTGCGAATGTAAATAAGCAGAATAAAAGCAACCTAATTGCTCAACGAATAAAGTATATTTTTAAATGCAGTCACATTATTAGACTTTCTGTACTTTGGTAAGTGAGCCGCTTTGCGTGTTTTTTATTGCTGTGTGTGTGTGATCGATGAGGTCTGGCGAACCACACCCCACCTGATGTTGAGCGGACCTCCACCCATGATCTTCAACTGTAACGTCATGACTGGTTTTGAACCCACGCCCCCCAACCGCTAGGCCGATGAGGTCTGGCGAACCACACCCCACCTGACGTAGAGCGGATACCCACCCATCATCTATTACTGTAACGTTATCACTGATTTTGAACCCGCACCCTCCAACCACTAGGCCAATGAGGTCAAGCAAACCACACCACACCTGATGTTGAGCGGACTCCCACCCATCATCCTCTACTGGAACGTCATCAACCACAACTCCATCGCTCCGCGCCGGAGTCAATGGCTCTCTCAACTCAACTCGGAGTCAATGGTTCTCTTTACTCTTCTTCAATTTGGTCCAGAACCCGCACAAACCCTACCTGATGAATAAACTCACTCGTATCATGTTAGAGAATTTCCTGGTGTCTTTTCTAAGTGCGTAAATAGCTACTCTGAAGGTTCTTTATCGGTTCAGGAATGTTGTTTTTTTTTTCACTTTATTCTTGCATTCAGAGCATGACCAATCCTTGCTTATTGAATACTAGAAAAGCGAAACAAGCAAGCAATAAGCTTAGAGGGTTAGTCAGGTAATGCAGCCACAAAAAATAAAAACATAAAATTGTAGGGTGCAAAAAGTCAACTCTCTTTGACCAGATTTGAACTCCCGCCCACCTCGTCCTCTCAGTGTGAATCCGCACGCCCTAGCCACTAGCCTATCTGACGCTTAGTAACGTTGACGAAATTAGGCAATGCATAAAAATCGTTAGCAGTGGCTGACGCACACGCACAAGCGCGGCACTATGGTTGGATTCACGTATAGAAGTAGCGCGTCACACGAGCGCCTGTGTGTGTATACTACTATTATATATTCCGTGGCGCCCGCATCAAATGAATAGAGATAGCTATATTCGGAGCAGTTTTTGCTCACGCCTCGAATTGAAGTTGCGAGCTATGTACGTCGGCCCGTTAATATTTAGGCATCCGATTTAGGCGTCGCCTAGGTTTAGTGAAAACGGGTGTTAGTAACGTTGACGAAATTAGGCAATGCATAAAAATCGTTATCAGTGGCTGACGCACACGCACAAGCGCGGCACTATGGTTGGATTCACGTATAGAAGTAGCGCGTCACACGAGCGCCTGTGTGTGTATACTACTATTATATATTTCGTGGCGCCCGCATCAAATGAATAGAGATAGCTATATTCGGAGCAATTTTTGCCCGCGCCTCGAATTGAAGTTGCGAGCTGCGTCCGTCACCCTCTTAATATCTAAACTTAAACATTACGGTATTCTAAATCGCTCCATTGACTTATTACAATCGTACTTGACTGATAGAATCCTTAAAGTTGATGTGGGCGGTGAGAGATCTTTTGGGTCAGTTATTGACATAGGGGTGCCACAAGGTTCGATATTAGGTCCTTTCTTGTTTCTAGTGTACGTAAATGACCTTCCTTTTTTGGTTAAAAAACTATGTGAAACAGTACTATTTGCTGACGATACCTCATTAATTTTTAAAGTCGATAGATAGAAGGCTAATTACGATGACGTTAACGCATCTCTGTCGTAAATACTTAACTGGTTTAATAATCTTTTACTTAATGTTAAGAAAACTCATAAGTTTTATGAAAAAATATTTTTTGAGTGTCAGTTCTAAGTATAAAAATCATAATGCGGTTTACAGAATACATCTATTTACCAAGTTTCATCAGTACATATAGCTTTTACAGTTTTGTAAGTACCATACTTCAAGCAAATAAATTATTTCTTTTCATTTCATTTCATTTTTTTGAAAAAAAAGTGACTGTGACATACGGATGGACAGACAGACAGACATGACGAATTTATAAGGGTTCCGTTTTTTACCTTTAAAAAATACAAGTGTTCATTCACCGACTACCGACATTTATGAACTTGCAACTCACTCTGGTTTTGCATAATATGAGGAAAATCTCTCTTGGTGGAAGGTTTCTTTTATTAAATCTGGGGCTATTTGCTTGTTATACTATATAAATTAGACTACTACTACTACACTACTATATAAGTTAGATTTAAAATGTAGCGTTCGTGGTAGTTTAAAAAATACCGCACAGCTTGCCATTGTTATCACCAATCCTGGATGAAAAATATGCAATGGAAACTCTGCGACGGGAATCAGCTAACATAACAATTGGGTTATATTTATTTACTGAATATCTGTCTGTGTTTTTGTCTAACGAAGCGTATTCTAGTCAACACATTGTAATGTCGTGACAAATGTCAGACCCAAGCACAGAATAAGTAATAGTTGGTATCAAATACATGAATTCACAGCTCAGGTCAGGCAACGCCATCTTTATTTTAAATTTTTCCAACTTTCCGGTCGTGTTTTGTTTTTAGACCAGCGTATAGCGGAGGCTTAAGTACTTTACCTACATGAAAGAACAGTGACAGAAAAAGTAGGCTTTACTTAAAAGGATTAAACCATAAAACAAATGTCTTAACAGTTATCGCTTAAAGTTATTACGTACAAACTTCTCTGCAAATCCGATAGAGGCGCCACTGTATAGTGAAACAAAAGATATGAATTTGCAACGAGAAGGAATGAATCAGCAATATTAGTTCTTCCACCTAAGTTGGTGGCTTTGTAATAAGCGTCCATAAATATTCCATCACTTCTTGTCAAACCATCTTGCCCATATCAGAAAAGCTAGTGAGATTGTATTTCCACCCTGAGGATGCGCTACATATCAAGATTGCTTCAGCATCGCGCCCTTAAGACGCAGACTACCGTCAAGCAACTCGTTCACACAGTTAATGTTTTTGGAGGTAAAACTATTGAATTTAGTTAAGAAAACGCAAATACGACCCCACGTTTTATAGAATAAAATTACTTAAATTAAGTTTTAAGTAATTTTAATGCTTTGCAGTGGGACAATAAATAAGATTTTATTTTTTTGAGATAAGTAGGTAGAGTACGTTTCAAAGTGATCTTTGTGATACAATAGAGTAAAGAAATTTTTGAATTAGAATTTTATATAACCTGATAAATAAAGTAGATTAATTTAAATTTAAAAATGTGGTTTCAAACTTGGATAGTACAAGCTCTGCCTAATTTGGGGCTAGATATTGCTGTGTAGATTGTCCATTATTTTTATTTATTTAATGGGTAGGTAAAATACATTTAGGGAAAAAATTAAACGCTGTCAAATTTGAACAGCGTTTCTGATCGCGATCGCAAGCGATCTAGTTGTGCGCAGGCCTTCAGGCAAATTCATGGAGGCTGCCTAAAAATGATATGTAGCACGACCCTTAGTTTTCATTTGTATTTCGCCAAGATCCTGATGAGACACTAATAGCCTATTAGGAGCGCACCACATTGTTAATCGTCCGTTCAACTTGAAAAACACGAAATCATTCAGTGAATTTTGTGTGGTTTGCCTCGTAATTGGCGGCTGTAGGCAAAAAGCGGTTGTGCTTTATAGGGCCGGGGCAGGCCTAGCCGGGTGATGACATGTGTCAAACCGGCACTGCTGACAGCTCATGGTATTAACGGCTCGTTTAGTAAGCCCCTACGGTAAAACCCCGGGTTACGGGTTCTTTTACGTAACCCAAGTCCCTGGGTGAGGGGTGGTCCAGTCCCGGATAAAGAGAGCGCTGGTGGCTTAGCGGCCTTCCTTCCATCCTTCGGGTTCAAATCCAGTCGAGTACCAAAAAACAATCGTCTTGTGATTCTAACAAGATTCTGGACCATAAATTTTTGTTTTTTCTATTTATAATTTCATGCCATATAATTAATAGTACATTGTTACCTGAGTGTTGAAAGTCACGTTTTTTGAGTCCCGAGACGGGTTTGGCGCCAGAGCGTAGCGAGGGCGCCAATGGAGCTTGAGGGACTTAAAAGACTTTCACCCGAGGTAAACACTGTGCTTTTCATTACGAATACAAGGAAAGTAAAAATAAAAACATGAAAGAAAAATTCGTGAAAATGAAGATTGAATTGCCGCCTTCCCGGTTTTTTTTTTTCTTTTTCTCTGGCGGGCTTTCGGCTTCGGTTCGCCAGCATTATTCAGCCATTATTTTCATTTTCATAATTTAAAAAATGGTAAATTGTTTGCTCAAATCTATGTTATTTTAAATAAATAGTTGAAGCCATATATTATTCAAGTAATATAGAAGATATATTATTTATTTAATACTATCTTTATGTTATTTAAATTTAAATTTTACATTGCGCTCTAATTAGACTTTTTAAACTTCTTACCGTTGTAATGGGTTTCCAACCTACTTGCTGAATAAAAAGTTGGAATTTGGTTAAACAACCTCCTTGCAGTTAGAAAGACTTTAGAAAGTTGGAACATGGTTGAATAAAATAGAACTTGTTTTTTTTTATAATTTGACAGCTGTCAGTAGAAAGCGATTCTCCCTAGGGCTGAAAGTATTACTTTCAATTAGGCCCCTCAGGCAACTTCAGACCTACTTTCAGAGTATGAGTAATGAAAAAGTTCTACTATACCAGCTGTTTAAAAGCTCTACTTTCAAGCAAAAAGCTTCGCGGATAAGTCACCAGAAGGCATCGATTACCATGGACCATCCATAGACAAGCCTGAATATTAATATCTTGTAAGAAATGGAATGCTATGATCATACTGCCATGTGTGGTATGAGCTTTAAGTTAGCACAAGCTTAAGTTTCCGCTACACAAAGAACTTGTAATGGACTTTTCTTGTGGGCGTGCCCTGTATTGCACGTGCTAACGACTCCATTACAACTGGGCGACAGTGTAATTCTGTTCAAAAAAAGTTTGATAGTAACAAATAAGTGATACTAACAAGGAATAGCGATCACACATCTTGTTGCCATCATAATTATTTCGACTACTATATCTATTGCCATACTAGTTTTACAAATCGAAGTTCCTATTTGCCATCTCATGTTTATTACGTCAACATTTAGTCTTGTTGCAATATCATTTCTTGTAATGTTTAAGCTTTTTTAACGTTTTTGTTGCAATCGTAGCTAAAAATTATAAGAAAGCTGAACGATGCGACTAGGTTTTGATAGTAAGAAAAGTTACGCAATCACCCTACAGATGTTCTAATCGTATTTTCCACAAAGTGAAAATGAATCAATACACCACCAAACAGTATACTCGCATGTGTTCCGATTTCAAGTGTTGGATGCACAGGCAAATAGGACTAAACTTTTCCCATTTAAACATAATAAGAACTTGTCTAATATGAGAAAAATTAAATATCTTATAAGAAGTTCAGTCTTGTTGGTTGTTAATGATACCCACACATTATGAAAAGAGATTTGTTTCTCTAAAGCCTTTCTTTGGTGGTGATTAGTGAAACAACGCAAATATGGCATCGATATTTGGCAGCGTTTCACTGAATGCTTAGATAGTTATGTGCAACCCTTCATGGGTGAGTCCGACTCGCACTTGGCCGCTTTTTCTTTGTTTCTAGGTTACCTGAGCTGTTTCCTACTGTACCATATAGTTTCTTTGTGTTTAGGTAACTATTCAGCTGTATCCTACTATGTAGTTTCTATTAAAAAAACCCTTTTCGAAAATGTATGTCAGCTATTTTGAAATTCATATCCAAGATTTCGAATAATAATTACTTTAAAAGCTCTTACACTGCTATTAATTTCGCCATCCGCAATGCAATATTGTATTTCGAATTGAGCACACAATTAGCAATATATCAACAACTGGGAGAATAATTAAAACAGTTAGATGAGACCTCCTTTGACCCTCTAGACCTCATTGCTGGGGAGAGTGGGCAACTCTTGTTTAACTAAATACGAAAGTTCAATACTCAATTTCGTGTATTTTATTGTAGAGGAGAGTGGACAACACTGTCCTACTGTTATTATAAATTCGTAAATTTGTTATTTGAATTTTGAAAATTTGTTATTGAATTTTAAATTAAATGATTTGAAATGAAATGAAATGATTTATTGTTTGCTTGAAGTATGTTTTGAATATTAAATAGTAGGGGAACGTTCAATTGAAATTATTACGGTTTTGGACAAATATTTTCATTAAAATTCAAACTATAGATACTTTTTTGTGTCACTCGTTCTTTCGAATCAGTGTGGTGAAAGGATTTTAAGTGCGCCTTTTTTTTCTTATTTTATTGAAAACCTGTAATAGAAAATAATATTTCTTAGGTTCAGTAATTCGTTTTCGTAAGTCAAACATGACAACACATTTTGTGTGTTGTCATGTTTGCCGTCCACTGACGGGATTCGATTGTACAACATTATTCAACCCGTTCATCTAATAATAAGTAGATAAGGTATTCAATCTAGGACTGGGTACTGAAAATAGAAAGTTTTTCATAAACTTAAAAAAAACAGGCCCTCTAGGTGCTAAGGCCTAAGGAGGTTTGCCTACTTTTACTGACAAGGGAAGGGGAGGGAGGGGTTTAATAATTATTGTACAAAATCTGCTTACGTAATACATGAATGGCCCCAAACCAGTATTAGCGATATTACGAAGACTATTGATTGCAGAGTGTGCAACTGCCTCCAAAAAAAAATTCTCAGGTCTCAGTTCACAGTGTCTCTTTTATAAACTACATTCCCGATGCTGTTCGGGCTGCCACGGACTCGGCTTCTTAATTACTAAATGTCTGCTGATATTTTATTATGTAGAAAATAACTCCTCTATCGATTTATAACGATTGGTACAAGTCGCGCTTCCACACTTTATGAGCCCAGTTCACGGGTCGCCGTATTTACGACCGCCGGGTCGCGGGTACTATTAATGTGCTCATACATTATACGACAAACTGGTTTGGTAAGGTTCGACTTTTGGTCTCAAAGCAATAAGTTTGAATCCGAATCTTCATTATTTGACGATTTATTTGGTAAATAGAAAAAACAGTCATATTTTTAATTGTATTTATTGTTACTAACACTTTAACTTTGTATAACAAATTATGGATAATTATGATCTGAAATAAATGAATTGAACTTGATATTTATCTATATATATATAACTCAAAGGTGACTGACTGACTGACTGACTGACTGACTGACATAGTGATCTATCAACGCACAGCCCAAACCACTGGACGGATTGGGCTAAAATTTGGCATGCAGGTAGATGTTAAGACGTAGGCATCCGCTAAGAAAGGAAAATGGAAAATTATTTACCGAAGAGGAGAAAAAGGGGAAAAATGGTATAAAGAAAAATCAACGCACAGCCTAAACCGTTAGCCCTAGAATCATGAAACTTAGAAGGTGTGTTCCTCTAATAGAGCAGAGGTGCGCCAAGAAAGAAGATAGGAAAATTATTTTCCTGAAAGAAGAAAAAACGGAAAATGATTTTAAGAAAAATCACAAAAAATAACTTTACAAAATACGTAAAAAAACATTTAAAAAAATTCAGCTACCGCATTATCTGGCACCAGGTTCGATTACACACAAAGGTTCACAAAAAAACCGATGATAACCACTACGACAAAATCGCGGGAAACATCTATCATACTTAAACTAAACACTGTTGAAAAAAGTCGGCTCCAACAGCACTCACCTTAAAATTCAAATACACTAAAGTGGAGGCTCAAATCTATGGTAACTAGCAGTTGGTCATGTCAAATAAAAAAAACAGATTCTATTATACACTAACGACGAATACGATAGCCCAAATTAGCCACTTCAACAAATTCACGAAAGTTCTTTACAAAATACGCAAAAAAAACATTAAAAAATTTCCAGCTACCGCAGCATCTGTCACCTGGTTTGAATACACAAAAATTTTCAAAAAAACTATGATAACCACTAAGACAAAATTGCGGGAATCATCTATCATACTTAAACTAAACACCGCTGAAAAAAATCGGCTACAACAGCACTCGCCTTCAAATTCAAATACACTCTAAAGTACAAGCTCGAAACTATGGTAACTAGCATTTGTTCATATCAAACTAAAAAAACCAGATTCGATTATACACCAACGAATACGATAGCCCAAATTACCCCATAAAAGAAAATCACGAAAAAGAGCTTTACAAAATATGATAAAAAAAACATTATACAAAATACGCAAAAAAAACATTAAAAAAATTCCAGCTACCGCAGCATCTGTCACCAGGTTTGAATACATAAAAAAAATTCAAAAAAACCGATGATTACCACTAAGACAAAATTGCGGGAATCATCTATCATACTTAAACTAAACACCGCTGAAAAAAATCGGCTACAACAGCACTCGCCTTCAAATTCAAATACACTCTAAAGTACAAGCTCGAAACTATGAAAAACCAGATTCGTTTATACACCAACGAATACGATAGCCCAAATTAACCACTAAAAGAAAATCACGAAATAAAGCTTAACAAAATATGCAAAAAAAACATTAAAAAAATTCCGCTACCGCAGCATCTGTCACCAGGTTTGAATACACATAAAGGTTAACAAAAAAACTGATGATAACCACTTAGACAAAATCGCGGGAACCATCTTTCATACTTAAACTAAACACCGCTGAAATATACTTTTCATTACTCATACTCTGAAAGTAGGTCTGAAGTTGCCTGAGGGGCCTAATTGAAAGTAGAACTTTCAGCCCTAGGGAGAATCGCTTTCTACTGACAGCTGTCAAATTATTAAAAAAAACAAGTTCTATTTTATTCAACCATTTTCCAACTTTCTAAAGTCTTTCTAACTGCAAGGAGGTCGTTGAACCAAATTGCAACTTTTTATTCAGCAAGTAGGTTGGAAACCCATTACAACAGTAAGAAGTTTAAAAAGTCTAATAAGATAGCGCAATGTAAAATTTAAATTTAAATAACATAAAGATAGTATTAAATAAATAATAATTATATCTTCTAAATTACTTGATTAATATATAGCTTCAACTATTTATTTAAAATAACATAGATTTGACATTTACCATTTTTAAAATTATGAAAATGAAAATAATAGCTGAATAATGCTGGTGAGCCGAAGCCGAAGGCCCGCCAGAGAAAAAGAAAAAAAAAAACCGGGAAGGCGGCAATTCAATCTTCATTTTCACAAATTTTTAAAACCCAAGATTATCACTAAGACAAAATCGCAGAAAACACCTATCATAGCGAAGCTAAGCACCGCTGAAAAAATTCAGCTACAATATAACTAACTAATATAATAGCACATGCCTTTAAATTCAAATACACTCTAAAGTACAAGCTCAAAACTATGGTAAATAGCAGTTGGTCATGTCATTTAAAAAAATCAGTTTCGATTATACACCAACAAATACGATAGCCCAAATTAGCCACTTAAACAAAATCACGAAAAAGAGCTTTACAAAATACGCAAAAAAACATTAAAAAAAATTCAGCTACCGCAGCATCTGTCACCAGGTTCGAATACACACAAAGGTTTACAAAAAAACCGATGATAACCACTAAGACAAAATTGCGGGAAACATCTATCATACTTAAATTAGACACTGCTGAAAAATAAAACAACAGCACTTGCCTTCAAATTCAAATACACTCTAACGTACAAGCTCAAAACTATGGTAACTACAGTTGGTCATATCAAAATAAAAAAAAAGAACTCAAATATCCACGTGGACGAAGTCGCGGGCATCAGCTAGTCTACTATAATAGTTTTTGGAACATTCGATAGAATAATATAACTATGTCATACAATCGAAATAAATTCGATCTATCGCGATAACGAGATGTCAGTTCAAATGAGATGATAAAAATAAAAAATTTGAAAACATGTGTGTCAAGTTCACGAATGAGGCCTCTTTGAGGCGCACTTTTATTCCTTTCACCACACTGCATTACCACTGAAAAAAACTAGTGACACGAACTTCGGCATAAAAATCTCAATATCACTATTACCTCTACACATGGGTACAGTGGCGGTATGAAAATGTTCGTCAGTTTTCAACTTGATTCGTTCAACGTATCGCGAGCACATTATTACCGTTTGAAACTTAATAGACAGAATACACGTCACAAATTATGTCAAAATGTGTTCATGATCAAGGCACTGGTGCAAGCGAAAACCGACTCTAGGGTGACGAACATTTTCATACCGCGACTGTACAATAAATCACATTATTACACTTTAATTCCAACTGCTCACGATTTGTGATAGGACCTTTGTTAAAATACCACCGATATTAAATAAGTTTTTAGTAGTAGTAGAGCTCTTTGTGAAGGGCTCGTCCGGGGAAGTACTACCACCATGCCTATTTCTGCCGTGAAGCAGCATTGCTGTGTTTCGGTTTGAAGGGTGTGCGTGCCGGTGAAAATACTGGCACGCGAGGCCTCTATTTGTATGCCTCTAGTTGATGGACGCAGGACAGTGCATCGTAGGGCACGTTCCTGATGTGCGTGACCTACGAGGCATTGCTTCGTTATAGGCGATGGTTACCACTTAACATCAGGTGGACCATATGCTTGTTCCATCAACTTGTTACATAAAAAAAACACAAAAGAACTCAAAATAAACTAAAACAAGTGATTAAAATGAAAAATCTATGTGACTTTCAAAAATTACAGAAAACGAATCAAGAGACTTTTAGAGAGTCGCTAAAAAGTGTCAGGTATTATAAACGGGGTGTTTAATATTATGGCTACACGCGCCGAAAAAAACGCCAATTCAGTAAAACCACTCAAGCCCTCGTTATGATCACCATAAAATATTATACAGCTTAAATCGCACTAAAAGAAATCCCGTGAATTTCACACTTCTCGCCTTTCCCAACTTCGCACATCAATAAATATCATCAACGGATACTCAAGCATCGTAAATATTCTGCTGAAATTATTACTTGTCTATATTTCAAGCCCACGCGGCATGGTTAGCATACTTAATTAAGAGACTGACAACCGTCAAACAGATAGCTCGTATATTTGATGATTTAAATTCACTGAAAAATCATTCACGAAGTTTAGTTATGACAACGTCTTATAATTCGATAGAGCCGGCTGCACGAAAAAACATGACGCATGGGCGTTACCTTGCTCTGAGGCGTTCAATTTAAGGCATGAAGTGCAAGCGAGAGCGCGGAACGAGCGACAAAGAGGCACAATCGGCCTCCGCATTCGGCAGCGTCCGACATCAGTCTCTCTCCTACTTGAGTGAGCGATGCGTCCGCGTGGACAGCTGTATGACGTTGTCACGTTCAACCATCGTCAGTAAACCGACTTTTTATCTGTAATTCTGTAAACTATGTAGGTTTTCAATAAACCCAATTCGGAATTCAAATTCAAATATGTCTTTATCCAATGGATCATTTCTAAACGGTCTTAAAGCTACGTGAGTCTAGTCTAAGTTATTATAAGTCTGAGATTTTGATTGGATTCGCAATGAAACAGCACAATACTATTAACACGCTGACCAACATTTATAATAGAGAGAGAGAAACTAATTGTAAGGTTTTGAGAAACTAACGAAGAAACTGCAAGGTTTTAATTAAGATTTTTATTATACTGACCCGTTTATATAATTAAAGTCTTGGACTGCTCTCTCAGCTAAGTTGGTAGTAGCTATGCCTTTTGCGCCGTAGGTCACGGGTTCAATCCCCACCAAGAACAAAAATATTTGTGTGGTGAACGCAGGTTTTTGTTTTCTGTGTGTGATACCTAATTCATTCTTAGTATTTATTTCCAAAAAAAATATTTAAGCATTTTATTCTATCTGGTTCTCATAGTACAAGCTTAGCTTAATTTAAGGTTAAATAGTGTTGAATTGATTGTATACAATGTTTATTTATTATTAATTTAACTTATCGAAAACCGCGAGTTTGCAATTATCAAGATATTATTATGTAGTTGCTCGTAATTTTAGATAAATAACTTAAGTGATTTTACATATTTTGTAAGGTCTAAACGTGCGAGCGAGAAGTACATTGACGGCTGTCTTTGCCTTAAGTCTATAACGAACAAACAATTTGCAAGTTATAGACAAAGATGATGATTACGATAACCGTTCGTCAAGACGCAAACGCATCGCCCAATCGAATTAATAGATACGTCATCTTCACGGTTCCAAATTCAAATTAACAATTCGAAAATCGAACCGAAAAAACGACGTTTTAACGGACCTTTTTTGAAAAAACTCAAGGTGCTGACTTGACGGAGCTATTGGGCACGCACCTGCTATAAGGCTCGTACACACGAATGTGTATTTGGTAAAAATATTTAATCTAAGGTTAATACTCAACTTGGTTTCATAGTATTTACTTTGGTATATTAGCTTTCAAGTGATATTTATGTAATGTTCTCCTTGTTAAACATTTTTTTTGTTAAAAAGTGTTTGCTAATATTGAAACTAATTCACGGGTATTTATCGCGTAAAACCTTGGAGGAATGGAGATGTCAATACAGGGCTTTCCCCTCTGCTGGTCATATACCGACCTCGATCATATCCTTTATATAAAACTGTTTTACTCGCAACTGCAGCCATTGTGTGTCGTTTCATGTCGCGAAGTGGAGCTCTGCGAAAATGGTGAATTGCATGGTAGTTTCTTGTAAAAGACGATCAGAGACATCAAACTTCCGGGAACATGGTATTTCCTACCACAAGGGAGTATTATTTTGTCAATTGTGTTTGTAATTTTGTCGAATTTTAGTTCAAAAGAAATACCGGTTGCGACAGATTAGCGACAGTATTACTACAGTATTGTCAAAGATTATACCTTGGTAGAAGGCATAGTGTTGGGAAAAGTTGAATGAAATTGATGAATGAATAAAATAAACGTTAAATTATTAACCGATTTTAATTTAGTTTTTTATTTGTTTGAAAGGTGAATAGTCGGGAGTGTTCTTAGCTATTTTTGATGAAAATCGGTCCGAGATGGCTGCCGCCACGAAATATCGGATTACATTTATTCACAAATCCCACAATATGGTTATCCTAGGTACCAGTCATCAAACCCTCTCCTCATCAATGTATAAAATAGGACATGACATCATACTCAAAAATAAAGTCGTGGGCGTAGTGAAAACATTTTTTTTGCCTATTTTATATTTCTTTTACGTCCTGTGCAGGCTTCCAAAAAACCCTGTTGCTTGAAGAGTGGACAAAACTTTTTGGCCAAAAAACAACTTGGCATGCAACAAGAACGAGTGTGATTTGCTCGGAACATTTTACAGAAAGTTCTCAAACTCGGGCAAACAAACATCTGCGTTCACCACACAAATATTTGTTCTCGGTGGGAATCGAACCAACGCCTCCGGCGCAGAAGGCAGAACTACAAACTTCGCTGTGGTGTGAAGGCTGACGATGTAATGTGATTTCACTTTATATATATTTTTCAATTATTCAGTAAAAGACTAAACTTATGTGTACTATGTTATAACATGTTAAGAACTATTGATTCAAACTTATAACCATTAATAAAACATAACAATTAAATTCGGTTCTTTTATTTTCTGACTGTTACAAAATGTGAAACCTGTTGTGCATAACTTATTCATAACACTCACTATTACCTGTACCTAAAAACCCATTTCATTCATTAGGTATTTTATTCATCGTTCAATTTACCGGTCTTACTGAATGCCCATCACTAGAGATTATCCTAATGTGAGTCTTGACACTGCGTAACTACGTTATATTTTTTATCTGTGTGCAAATTTTAAGATCGTGTGCGGGATTGTCAATGTGTGTGTTTACATGAATAGGATTTTGCTATGCGCGTGTGCCATGCGTGTTTACCTCGTCCCCCGTCAATTTTGGCAGAAAATATTGTTCGTGGATTTAAACGTTGACGCCTCCATTTCTAATTCCTCCAAGCGTAAAACACGCGCTAACGCTGACGCAATAAATACCCATGTACCTAATACCTAGTTTCAATATGTGTTGTGATCGCGAAAGTTACTACTAATGACGTACTGAACGTTTTTTGTATAAGTTCGAATTTTTTGAACTTACTAAGTTATGGCCGTGTAGTTAGAACGCACGCATAATCAGATTACTGTGGTCAAAATTAAAAATCTATATTGATCTCAATCAATTTTTTTGAGACTATTACATTGACGTTCATGGCCTAAATGAAAATGACCACCTTTTTTATCAGCAATTAAAGAAAACATATATCAAACTTTTAGGTTGAATTTTTGTGACGAGCTTGATTCGATAAGCGAGGATGAACATGCGTGTGTCACCGCCCTTATTAAGTTAAGTTACACCATTGTATGGTTATGCTCAAATTTATCGTAACAGGTGTATTTGTAAGTGAATTTATTCGTAAATATTTGAGAACTAATTAAAGCAAGATTTTATCGATTGTAATTCTTAGTTATTCTTTTTATACGCAGTAAATTCGATAAGCTTAAGTAGTGAGTTGGGTAATCGTTGTTTATTGTAGATATTTTATCTTTGATTAACGCTAAGTATGGTTTACTACATTTTCACAATACGCAGTTGTGTAGTAAATAAGCTTTGTCGCGTTTGTAGCAAGCTGGCTGAATAAATTCTTTAAAGATACTTCGATATTTGAAATTAATGCTTTCTTATGCTTTTTTCTGCCGTGCAGCAGCATTGCTGTGTTTCGGTTTGAAGGGTGTTGGTGCCGGTAAAATTACTGGCACTTGAGGCTGAACATCTGTATGCCTCAAGTTGATGGTCGCACGGCAGTGCATCCTACACTGAGAAAAATGTAAAGCTGAAAAGATCGTAACGAAGGTGGATTTATTCGTAATGAAGGCGAAAAAACGACCAAGCGTACTTGGACGAAAAACGCCTTCCTAAGTTGGAGGCGTTTTACGCCTTAAGCGTGAGGCGCAACAAATAAGCAGCAATATACTCTCTAATGTGTGTTTTGAGACGTATTTTTTTACAGATTAGCCTTAAATAAAAAGCTATTAACGTGGTAAGTGAGATAGGATCAACGAACTGACGATGGGATTTAACCTCCGGTAAGGCGATATAAACGGTAAAGAAGGTGCTCGGGTCACACACGTTAATCTTTCCTAGAATAAAATCCGACGTATCATTGTGCCCCAATTAACTTCTAGTAAAGCGTTTTACGCCTTTTCTTACTGCGGTTTAATTTGTTCACAAAGTGTTTTGAATATTTATTGACTGCTTCCTAAGTCATAATAGACTTTTAGTAACGTGTTTTATACCTTTATTCGCTGCGATTTAACCGATCCACTAAGAGTTTAGAACGTTTCTTAAATCGTAATTCGCTTCTAGAGAGGCGTTTTAAGTCTTTACTTACTGTGG
Organism: Thera britannica; assembly: GCA_939531255.2. Lineage (NCBI taxonomy): Eukaryota > Metazoa > Arthropoda > Insecta > Lepidoptera > Geometridae > Thera > Thera britannica. The sequence continues at coordinate 22,719,318 of OW618038.2, forward strand.
GTTTAACCCGTCCACTAAGCGTTGTCAACGTTTACTAAGTCGTAATCGACTTCTAGCAAGGCGTTGTACGTCTTACCTTACTGTAGTTTAATCTGTTCATTAAGCGTTTTCAAAGTTTACTAAGTTGTAATCGACTTTTTGTAAGGCGTCGTACGTCTTACCTTACTGTAGTTAAACCTGTTTACTAAGTCATAATCGACTTCTAGTAAGATGTCGTACGTCTTACCTTACTGTAGTTTAACCTGTTCATTAACCGATATTGATGTTTTTAAAGTCGTAATTCTCTTCTAGTAAGGTGTTTTACATCTTTACTTACTATGGGTTTTACCTAAGCATTAAGCGTTTTCAACATTTACTAAGTCGTATTTGCCTTCTAGAAGTTATTTTAGAATGTTTCATACGATTAGGCTAGCCGTATCGTACGGTAATTTTTTCTTTCTTTACGAGCAGAAACGTTTTATGAAGACCGGAAAAAAGCTTTTTAACGGCTAGTAACGCTGTTCTCTAAGGGCATGATTGACTTGCTTTACTATCATTTAGTTCATAATAAGGGCATTGGGCCGCTCAAAGTTCACTCTAAGGTAACGCGGGCCAATATCCTTCACATGAACTTTATGATAATAGATCAGCCAAACATGCCTTCAGTGAACAGCGTAGCCTGCTGCCTCAGAAAGCTGTTCTCCCAGTCTTTGTAAGCTTCTGAAATTAATAGAACAAAAATTTATAAGGCACCTCAATAATAACTGATTACAGGTTACCAAAGATATGTACTAGATAGACTAGTATTTTCTCAACCCAACAGTTTAACCTCAACCTAGCCTAATAAATAAGCCGATAGCTTTTGCTTCTTATAGAAATAATAGTGGTATTGCAATAAAACCATTCAATAAAAATCTATAAATCTGTACTAGAAAATCAATTTAGATAGGTAATTAACTATTTAAATACTTAAAACAAGATAAAATCGTCTTGGAGAATGCCTTTTTCGTTGTAAAGCTTTTGTATGCGTGCATTTGCTGTTATTGCCCACTGGCTAGCTCCTCTCACGGCGTAGCTCCTTCCTCAGCAACCGTTATTGCAAGTGAAGCCTACTCAACCGGATTACAATATCTGAAATAAAATAATGTATTTTTAGGAAATAGTTATCGCAAACAAAGTAGAGCATTCTATGATGGTAATTAGTACAAGTAGGTATTTTGTTTATCTAACCAAACTACGACCACAGGTCTATTAGAGGACAGGTCGGCCTGGCATTGCAGGTTCTAAGTCAGAGAGATCGTTTGAATCACTGATAGCAATTGACAAATACTTACAGCTATAATCCTTTTTAAAAAGTTCTCCAATACCGCGTGCCCATAATTGAAATCACTCCATTGAAGTTTGGTGTTTGGATTTACTTCTAGCCCAGAGTCCAATAACAAATGGGCCAATTATTTTCTTTGTTTGGAATCCAGGAAGCCATTAACAGCCTGTTAAGTAGCCCGTCCTCTTTGCGTATTATGTAAAGTACACCTTATCTGAAAAAAATAAACAATTTTCTTAAGTTTAAAAACTCCTTTGTACCAATATACAAAATTAAAAGTTCAAAACTGAAAACACTAAGTACATATTTTTATAAATCATTTATCGTTCGTGTTTCCAACACAACCAGAATCTAGGGAGTAGGTAGGTACCTAAACTTGTCAAATACAAAACATGATTAGGTTCAAAAACATAAGGGAATAACTGAGTTTGATTCAGGTACTCTACTTACCTCGAAATGACGTATCAATCAGGTGTGTGCCCCATTTTGTTAATAAATCTGTGGGATTCTGGAAGCACGAAGATGTTTGTCTGGTTGGTTTCTGCTGATAGGTCTGTCTTGGACCTCTCTACATCTGTTTGTTTGTGCTTCCATACACAGACACAGCCAGCAGCGTTCAGAAAATGAGGGAAAATAAAAAAACCCGCTAAATTAAACTTTGAATGACTCAGAACTAAACCAAACACTCCGTCCAAAGTCAAACCAAACTGACGAATGAAACAAGTACGTGCTCGTGGCCTCGTGGGCAGTGCTGCCAACTCGACTACTGCAGATTATGCTAGTGGTGGGTGTTAAAAATAACAAAATAATAATAAATAGATATTCAAGACAATCTACTCAACACTATCTAGTCCCAAACTAAGCAGACCTTGTACTATGGGAACCAGATAGCTGATATAATACTTACACACATTTTATTTGTAAATACACCTTAGAATAAAATATAATGCCCCAACAGAGAAAAAAATAACTGTGTCACCACAAATATTTGTTCTCGGTGAGGATCGAACCCACGACCTACGGCGCAGAAAACAGAGATCCTACCAACTGAGCTGAGAGGCCAATCAAAAATATGCTATACGTAGTATTTAGGCCAAAACTGCATTACTAACTGCCTGTGTCATGTGTGTGTCGATTGGCCTATGCTCCAAGCATAGTTCGTGTAGTTAGCACACAGCACAGAGCAAAAGTAGGTATTGAATCTCGTTCGTCAGGGTTCCAACCAAAAAGCGAGTAAACTCAGGGAAAGATTCTAAATGGGTGTTTTCACGGATATTTGATTTGTTTGATTTTTTTTATGTTTGTTACCACATAACTCGTAAACTCATTTGAAAAATTATATCTTAACTTTACTTTCAGATTAGTCTCATAGAAATTTCATCATAATCGGTACGGCAGTTTTGACGTTGGGTTTTCAAGTTTATATACTCTCTCTCATACAGTTACAGTTATACGAACCAAGGTTATTTGCCTTGTAGCTGGCAGCATTATTGAGATTTTCGTTGTACCTACGACAAATGCCTTACAAAGGTGTATCTCTCAGTAACTAGAGAGTTTTTTTAAACTTAACCCACCAATTGACTGAAATATTAAAACTGAGTAAAATATACTTTTCTTCCACCAAATTATATGCAAATATTTGCGAACATTCCACTCAACACAATCTAGCCCTAAACTTAGCAAAGATTGGTAATATGGGAAACTGGTAGCTGAGACCTATATAAATTCCTAAATAGGTATCAAATTTTTGTAGACACTTGTTTGGGTTCTTCGCTTGATCTAAGTAGATACCTACCTACAGGAGAACCGGGTTTGTGTGTAGAAGCGAGGGTTCTGCCTTTGAATAGCAAATTGAAAATATTGCTAAATTTACGGTTATATTAGTCAAATATTTATGCCGTTATAAGGCTTTTTTAAAGTTTGACTATATAATATCTCAAGTATCATCCGCCCTATCTTAAGGTGAATATTGTTATATCTACGGTTTCATTTACTGAATATGAAAGTCGTTAAATGAAGTTATATCACCGTTTGGTTAGTCTTAACTCGATCGTATTTCGCCTTATGATACGGTAAATATTGCCAAATTTACGATTAAATTGGCCAAATATGTATGGCGTTATTAGACTTTTCATTAAATAGTAACTAAAGTATCATCCGCCCTACCATAAGGTGATTGTTGTCTTATCTACGCTTTAATTAACTGAATAAGTAAATCGTTTTATGACGTTATTCACCGTTTGATTAGTCGTAACTTGATCGTATTTCGCCTGATGATAAGACTAATATCACCAAATTTACGGTTATATTGACCAAGTATGCACGTCGTTCTATGACGTAATGTTACCGTTCAATCAGTTGATACTTGAGCATTATATCGCCTTATGATAAGGTAAATATTGCAAAATTTACGGTTAAATTGGTCAAATATGTATGCCGTTATATAACCTTATGTTACCATTTGATTCGTCGTACCCTGAGCATATTTGGCCTTATAAAAGGGCAAATGTGGCCACATTATACCTTCATGTTGCCGAATTCATAAGCCGCTGAAAGACTTTGAGTTTACGTTAAAAATTTTCTGACTTAAGTATATTCTGCCTTATTGTAAGGTGAATATTGTCATGCTTAAGATTATTTATGCCACTTTCGAAAGCTTGTTTATGACTTAGGTTTAAGTTTGTTTAGTTTTTATTAAAGCATATATCACCCTAATTTAAGTTAAATTTTACCTTAATTACGGTGATATTCACCACATATTCAACGTCGTAAATTTAAAACGCTTTCAATAGTCCATTACTGCTGTATTAACAGTATTTGGTTGGATTCCAAGACTACCTTACGGTAAGTCATTTGAGACGGTTCGTGTTTATCATAAGAGACGTACCATTTTATCGCAAACGAGTAGTAAAGTCAAATTAACCGTAAGCGTTATAAAATCGCCTCGCGTCATTACAATTCAGCCGTCAAAGGTGGAATTCATCTTAGGCCAGAAATCCATTTTTCTCAGTGTAGGGCACGTTCCTGACGTTGGTGACCTACGAGGCAATGCTTTGTTATAGTTATAGGCGATGGTTACCACTTTATGCACACATCAAGTAATAAATAAGCTTGTTCCATCAATAAGTTGTATAGAAGTATCAATTATCAAACTTTTGATTTACACAATCTACACACAAAGGAACTGAATTACACAATCACTCAGCTTGTCATTTTAAAAACAGAACGCTTATACTTCCCCTTCTTTTTAATGAATGGCATCTGTCCATTTTGGATCAATTTTGCCAGTGTCGAGTAATGAGGATATATTACATAGATAAAATACTTTTTCGTCAAGTCAAGTCAGTCATAGACAAGTCGGCCTACTTGGCTTTGAAAACAAAGATGGACGTTTGTTTTCAAAACCATCAGAAACCTTTTCGGTCACAATAAGAATAACACATTACACACTTTAATTCCAACTGCTAACACTTTGAGCTAAGACCTCAAGTAATGTTGGTTATAATACCACTGAAATTACGCAACAGAACTCAAAATAACAATAGAAAAACAATAAAAATAGAAAAGCTATGTGACTTCCCAAAATGACAGAAAACGAATCCAGAATGCTTATAGCGATGCTTAAAAAAACATCTCTTTATCTGACGTCTGTCAATGATGACATTACAAAATGTCGTAAACGTAGTTTTTTCGAAAACCGCCTCCATGAATGAGCCTCATCTCAAGTGTTGGCAAAGGGCCTTATTTTTATTGGCCAAACACCCGCCCACTCGTGTTACGGTTCCACCAATAAATAAACGGTTCGTTAAGGTAACTGGCGAGTTTATTTGACGTTTAGTGGTGCGGTGGGTTGACTTGACACGCCAGCTGAACTGAGACACGATAGCTGCAAAATGTAAGTTTAAATGTCTTTAGAAACCAACTTCATGGCATGTCTAATTTTAATTGAGTTGGGGGAATAAGATCTACACTGACTTCCCGCAATGGGGTGTATTGTGCATTGTGGCCAAATTATTGTCATGGCTGAACCAATTTTGATTTTCTATGGTACAAACCTGAAAGTAACCTTCCAGATAAAAAAGAATTGACTAAATCGGCTAAGTTATGCGATAGCAAACATTAAAAAAAATACAATTGAATTGAGAACCTTTTGACGTGATAACGTCTTATAAATCGATGGAGCCGGCTACGGCTGCACGCACGGAAAAACATGACTCATGCGTCGTTACGTCGTTTCGTCGTTCCATTTACCTGAGCCCGAGCCCGGGTCGGGTAATGGGTAAGGGTAAATGAGGGTAAGGGTAAGGGTTCGGTCGGGTTCCGGGTCCGGGTCCGAGAGTTCGAGTCCGAGTCCGAGTCCGAGTCCAAGTCCGAGTCCGAGTCCGAGTCCGAGTCCAAGTCCGAGTACGAGTCCGAGTCCGAGTCCGCGAGTATTTTCTTATGACGTTATCACGTTCAACTATCGTCAGTAAACCGACTTTACAGACAACCGATTTTTTTATTTGAATTCGGTTATGAAAAATAAATGAAAAATTACGGGATAATGGCTTTGTGTGAATACATAATACTGAAATTTAAAAAAGTCTAAATGTTTGTAAATTTTGAATAGTTAGAAGTATTTTATGGTGGCCTTTATTTTTCCCTTTGCCTGTAAAACCAAGATGGTGTACTTCAATAGAATTCCGTAAGTGTCAAATTTCGTGCACACACGTTAACTGTATATCATACTTATATCGCAAACAACACTCTTTGCTTGATCAAACAGCTTGATCAAACTCGGTAGGCTGAATGAACAACTTGAAACAAATAAAAAAAAGAAGAAAGAAAATTCGTTTTATACTACACTTGCTTGGAAAGTACCTTGATACTTTATCAAATTTACGGTAGAAAGTACGTCATTGCATATCGAACAAATATGCGGGGAGAAAACGCATCTGAGCGGGAGAGAAAAGTATATGAAAATCCATTTCTTACGTGGTTTTTATTTTTTATTTTGGGTAAGACTATGCGCCGGTAACCTAAATGTCAAAAGCCAAAAAGTTTTTACAGTGAGTTTTTATCTCAAAGTTCGCAAAATGACACTGGCCACTAGCTGTGTGTTGGATGGTGTCGGGCTGGCAGTGCGACCCTGCGGCGGCAGGATAAACAATTTGAAAAAAGAACATGTGAAAATTGCAGACGCCATTTCCAATTTGTGTGTTTGTTTGAGGATTCAGTTTTCGTAGAATTTATTTTCCTTGTAGGTGTAGTATAAAGCACTATGTATCACTCGAGAGAAACTGCGATTCCCGATCTCGGGTGTTTTAAAGCCCTCGCCTACGGCTCAGGCTTCAAACGACACCCTCAACGGTAATCGGTCACTTTCTTCTCTCGGTGAACAATGTACTATTTCATTTATTTTGACCGAACTTACCACTATGTCTATTTCTGCCATGAAGCAGCATTGCTGTGTTTCAGTATGCCGTTGAAATTGCTGGCACGTGAGGCTGAACATCTGTATGCCTCGAGTTGATGTTCCTGACGTGCGTGACCTAATGCAATGCTTGTTTGTTATAGGCGATAATTACCACTTAACATCAGGCCATAATATGCTTGTTACGAGTATAATATCAGGTAGTCGATAAAAAGTTTACTCACTCAGACTCTCACTAATCACAACATAATCTTCGAAACTATGATACCTGTAGTTTTTATAATGGCACACAGGCACAGAAGATATAACAAGCACAGGGCAATTCTTGAGCATTTTTTTTTACCTTTCAGATAAAAAAATAATTTCAAAAATATATTTATTTTTATTTTCATTGTAATTATTTCAAATCGGTTTACAAAAATGACAAAGTTATGCCTTATCCAACTATAAAAAAAAATAAAAAAAATCCACGTTTTTATTTGAAGTCGGCTAAAAATAAGATTTACGCCAACAAAGTTGCATGGGAATCTGCTAGTAGGTATAAATAAAGGCATACACAACACAGACTAAAACTAGTATGGTGTGCAAAACAATTTGCCCGTCCCATTCAGTTTGCAATTTCAATACATCGTAACGCGTGATTTGTTACTAGCACTTTGAATGGTTAATAACGTTAGAGTCAGTAGAACAAACAGCTTGGAGGGATGTGCATTTTATCATGGCGTTTGAAGTGTGTGCCTAGTTTATAAAGGCTTCTTTTTTATATAATATACAACATTACATAATATTGAATATAAATATACAACTAGCATATGGCCCACTTGATGTTTCGGGGTAACCATCGCCTATAACAAAGACTTGACTCGTAGGTCTCGCACGTCAGGAACGTGCCCTACGATGCACTGCCATGCGTCCATCAACTTGAGGCATACAGATGTCCAGCCTCACGTGCCAGTAATTTCACCGGCACCCACACCCTTTAAACTGAAACGAGCCACACACAAAGAGCTCTACTACTTCTAATCGGGGCTTGTCATGATTGTGTTTTTTTTTCAATTATGGTTTTAAACCAAATTTAAATAATTTGATGTACCTACCTCTGATTACACTCTTAGATATCCTTAAATAAATCTTGAACTAGTACATGTTTCTAAGACAGGGGTTACGAAAGATATTTGAGTGGGACCCCCCTTTTGTGGAAAGATAACATGGATAAGCAGAAGTGAATAAAGAGATGACGGCTGATAGAGGAGAATGGAAGAAGGGAACATGTTGTGCTGACCCCACATTAAGTAGGATAAGGGCAGAAAGAAGAAGACCCCCTTTTTGGTTTTCTTCTTTCCGAAAAACGAACTTTCGGAAAATAGCTTTTACAAGGGCAATCCAGAATTTCAATGTGGGGAGCCCTACGAGTAACCCTAAGTTGCCATGATAATTATGAAAAATCAAAAAGCTCAGCGAAGCGAGCAACAATTTTTGCGTGTTATACTAATATAACTAATATAATAGTTATACTAATATAATAGTATAAATATCCTGAAAATGTAATTGAGAGGTCTATGACCAGTGGACTTCTTCATGCCGTTGATGATGATAATGATCCATGATTTAGACACCCTGCTTATAGGTGAAAGGAATACCGCGAAAATAGATACGGCTTTGCTAATTAAATTAATTGTTCTCGATTAGGAATTAATTAAGGACGTACAAAATAAATTAAGTACTAAATTAATTAGGGTCTAGGAATGTACAGGCAGGTCTTGCAAATATTCTTAGTAAAGAGTTGGGAAATAAGGTGTTTTATTACAAAATAGGTTTCATCACTTTGTTTAAAAGGTCAGGGGTTTAGTCTCAGAAGTTCTAATTGGTATACCTACATATTTTGTAAGTTTGTCAACATGGTTTTTATTCTCTAGCCTCGAAGGTTTCCTGGAAGAAAAAGGTGCCTATGGGTACGGTCAGAGCCAAGTCTAAACATTACATATTTTATTTATTTTATTACACATTTTTAGGGTTCCGTAGCCAAATGGCAAAAACGAAACCCTTATAAATTCGTCATGTCTATCTGTCTATCTGTCCATCCGTATGTCACTTGCGGTCGAGGAGCCAGTCTGGGGCATCTTTGAATAGGTCTCCAAAATGATGTTGAGGTTTCTAATATAGTTTTTTTATAAACTGAATAGTTTGGGTGAGAGACACTTCCAAAGTGGTAAAATGTGTCCCCCCCCCGAGTCCGACTCGCACTTGGCCGCTTTTCCGGAAGAGTAGTATAATCTACTAAAATTAAATCTCTAACAATATAAATTAATGATTATATTCAGTTCCTAATTATAGTGCAAGCCAAATCAATTACCAGCATATTGAATACAATCGTGGATTAGCATTCGCATTGAATGTTCATTGTTAATCTATTAATGAGTCATTGGTACTGTGAGTCATAAGTAGGTGAGCAAATTTGATTTGCAGTAGCCAAATCTAGAGAAACTGTCAAAGATGACAGTAGTTTAAAACTTTTGAAACTATCAAGGTTTTTAACACTATTTTTATGAAACAACCATAATAACGAGGATATTTACCACGATTAAATTTTTGTGAGTTTTGACTTCCGATATATTTTCAGCACAGTTGCATGATTCAATTTTTGGGAGTTTAAAAACTCCCAAAAATTGAATCATGGTAAATGTCCCGTTGTTAATAAAAATAGTGACAGTAGTTTAAGCTATAATATGCAATAAAATAAATTACATAAATACAATGCGATAATATAAATTACGATATAAGTTTGTGACGTCATAGAAATATATTATTATAGCTGTGTGTGCGGTCATTTGAATATTTGTTTAGAAAATAAATCGTTATTGCTTTGCTATAATTTATATTAACAAATATTACCAGTAACTCACACAAACTCAAAACCAGAGCCAGAGACAGAGCCAGACAGAGCTTGTGCTAGGCCTGCAGAGCTCAGGGAATTCAATCAGAACCATGCTATTGAATGTGCTAGTGTTTATCTTTATTGCACTAGCTGCCGCATATGGTTCGTGTACAAATTGTAAACTTCGCGTTGAGTTCCACAGAAAACAATAAACTAAACTGTTGCAGTATTGACTCCATGAGGCGGTGGAATTGCGGGACTTGTTTGGGAGTCTTGAAGTGAAACACCAATTGATTACACTGAGTTTATTTATATTGACACTTGCTTTATATTAAAATAAATAAATAAATAATGCTGGACAATTCACATAACATTATCTATCCCCAAGCTAAGCAGAGCTTGTGTTATGGGTGCTAGATAACTGATATACATAATACAATACATTACATGCATAGATATTTTTTATTCTAGAAAACGACCAGAACACCCGGAACCAATACCTGCAGATCGTACAAATATTTGTTCCAAGGCGGGAGTCGAACCCGCAACCTCTTGCGTCGCGGGTGGACATTCGCCCACCGCACCACAGAGGTCGTCTGAGGATATTAGGTATAGGTTTACAACACTGTCACATTTAGGCTAGGAACTATTTTAATTAATGATTATATGGAGAGCACACGCACGTTGTCGTGCGTTCTACGAAAGAAAAGAGAGAGCGAGATAGCTACACATAAAGTAGTATGCGAATACTAAACAGGACCATCTTAATTTTAGTTATTTGTGGAAACATGTAATTAACCATTAGTAAACATGGATACGTTCAAGTTCATGTTTTTATACCTTAATTTAATGTTTGTAACTTACTGTAAGTTTTCCTAAAATAACAAAAATAAATTTCGACGGTTTGCGAAATTTAGCTCTGGTTCTGGTTAAGAGTCTGTGTGAGTGTTGACTAAATAAATCCTACGTCAAAACGTCACACACACAGTATAATGCACTGGTGACCACTCACACAGACTCCAAACCAGAGCCATAGACAGAGCCAGACAGAGCTCATGGTAGGCCTACTGGTGTATCCTTGGTTGTTAAAGTTTCTTCTTTTTGTCATATCACTAGTTATTTCGAAATAGTGTGGTGAAAGGATGTGAAGTGATAGTTTCAAAAAAGCCCCATTGTGTGGTCACTGCAACAACTGAGATAGAACTCGTACAAAGTACAGTTGTGGCCTTTCACCCCGTGGCCTTGTTCAGGTCGCCTAGCCTTGGCGACCTTAGCTGGCACCCTGGGCTGATTGGATGTGGGGTCATGTGAGAACTTTCGAGTGTGTGGCCTTAATGGCTTAGATTTTTCTTAACTTTTTTCTAACAAATTTTACTTCTAACAAAGTATTAACACACGTGTTTATACTTTGTTAGAAGTAAAAAGACATTCCAGGGTTAAAAAAAAAAATAGTTTTTATTTAATAAGGGTCCTAACTCACTCAAGCCTTAGGACTCCATGCTTATGCCAACTGCGGGTGATTTATTTGCCGCCACCAAATTGGTTGCGCAACCAAGCGGACAGTAGGCCTATCATAAGCTCTGTCTGGCTCTGTCTCTAACTCTGGTTTAGTCTGTGCGAGTGTTGACTAAATAAATCCTACTTCGAAACGTCATACACACTGGTGAGCACTCACACAAACTCAAATCCAGAGCCAGAGACAGGGCCCGACAGAGCTTGTAGAAGGCCTTCAGGTAAGGTGCCCTCCTAAAGAGACGGAGCCCTAAAATCACAGACATAACTTTGAAACGTCAATTCTGTGAGCAAAAGAAGAAAGCATTCCCTCTAAACTACAACATGAATAGCTTCAAGAAAAACGTTAAAAATCTCCTCCCAGGGTAGGCAACGCAACGATAGCACCTTTGGTGCACTGAGAAAAATGGATTTCTGGCCTAAGATGAATTCCACCTTTGACGGCTGAATTGTAATGACGCGAGGCGATTTTGAAACGCTTACGGTTAATTTGACTTTACTATTCGTTTGCGATAAACTGGTACGTCTCATATGATAAACACGAACCGTCGCAAATGACTTACCGTAAGGTAGTCTTGGAATCCAACTTAACACTGTTAATACAGCAGTAATGGACTATTGAAAGCGTTTTAAATTTACGACGTTGAATATGTGGTGAATATCACCGTAATTAAGGCAAAATTTGACTTAAGTTAAGGTGATATATGCTTTAATAAAAACAAAACAAACTTAAACCTAAGTCATAAACAAACTTTCGAAAGTGGCATAAATAATCTTAAGCATGACAATATTCACCTTACAATAAGGAAGAATATACTTTAGTCAGAAAAAATTGAACGTAAACTCAAAGTCTTTCAGTGGCGTATGAATTCGGCAACATGAAGGTATAATGTGGCCACATTTGCCCTTTTATAAGGCGAAATATTCTCAGGGTACGACGAATTAAATGGTAACATAAGGTCATATAACGGCATACATATTTGACCAATTTAACCGTAAATTTAGCAATATTTACCTTATCATAAGGCGATATAATGCTCAAGTATCAACTGATTGAACGGTAACATTACGTCATAGAACGACGTGCATACTTGGTCAATATAACCGTAAATTTGGTGATATTAGTCTTATCATCAGGCGAAATACGGTCAAGTTACGACTAATCAAACGGTGAATAACGTCATAAAACTATTTACTTATTCGGTTAATTAAATCGTAGATAAGACAACAATCACCTTATGGTAGGGCGGATGATACTTTAGTTACTATTTAATCAAACGTTTAAAAAGTCTAATAACGCCATACATATTTGGCCAATTCAACCGTAAATTTGGCAATATTTACCGTATCATAAGGCGAAATACGATCGAGTTAAGACTAACCAAACGGTGAAATAACTTCGTTTAACGACTTTCATATTCAGTAAATGAAACCGTAGATATAACAATATTCACCTTAAGATAGGGTGGATGATACTTGACATATTATATAGTCAAACTTTAAAAAGCCTAATAACGGCATACATATTTGGCTAATATAACCGTAAATTTAGCAATATTTGCCTTAACATAAACGCTCAATAATGCTCAAGTTATGACTGATCAAATGGTGAAATAACGTCATCTAGCGACTTACTTATTCTGTGAACGAAACCGTAGATATGGCAATGTTCGACGGATAATACTTTCGTAAATATTTATACAAACGTTTAAAACCTACATAAGTACGATCCTAGGTAATTTGGCGAAGTTCAACTTCTTAGTTATCCTACCATAATAATATTAGGTATTGTATCGGTAGGTAAAATAGAATGAGTATATTTTTATTGACGCACAAACAGACGACGTATCTGTACAGCACACAGTAAATAAACAAAGGCTTTACAAATCTAACCCTAAACCTGCCTAGCTAAATATCTACCCAACCCATACAAGGTACCTAATAAGCATAAGCAAGCATATAGGTAGGTACATAGAAGTGGCAGCATAGTTAGTGCTGCCGATTTATTTCTCTGAGCAACCCTGGCCGTGGGTCAAATGGATCTCAAATGGGGGCACATTTTAGTTAAGAAGGTAGGTAGGCAGATTTGTACATTACCTACCTAAATACTTAAGTAGGTACTCTACCCACTTATGTGTTTCATTGTGTTTTACTAGGGAGGTTTCTATTGAATCATAGCGCTGTTTAATAAACCATTCCTATTAATAGCTGATCCATTGAAAAAAATTTGCTACGCTCTATGACTCCTTGTTGCTATTCAAAGGCAGAACCCTTGCTTCTACACATAAGCCCTGTTCTCCTGTAGGTAGGTATCTACTTAGATCAAGCGAAGAACCTAAACCAGTGTCTACAAAATTTGATACCTATTTAGGTAATATAGGTCTCAGCTACCTGTTTCCCATATTACCAAGCTTTGCTTAGTTTACGGCTAGATTGTGTTGCGTGGAATGTCCGCAAATATTTGTAGATAATTTGGTGGAAGAAAAGTCTATTTTACTCAGTTTTATTATTTAAACGACTTTCAGTCAATTGGTGGGTTAAGTTTAAAAAAACTCTCTAGTTACTGCGAGATACACCTTTGTAAGGCACTTGTCGTAGGTACAACGAAAATCTCAATAATGCTGCCAGCTACAAGGCAAATAACCTTGGTTCGTATAACTGTATGAGAGAGAGTATATAAACTTGAAAACCCAACGTCAAAACTGCTGAACCGATTATGATGAAATTTCTATGGGACTAATCTGAAAGTAAAGTTAAGATATAATTTTTCAAATTAGTTAACGAGTTATGTGGTAACAAAAAAAAACAAACAAATCAAATATCCGTGAAAACACCCATTTAGAATCTTTCCCTGAGTTTACTCACTTTTTGGTTGGAACCCTGACGAACGAGATTCAATACCTACCTACTTTTGCTTTGTGCTGTGTGCTAACTACACGAACTATGCTTGGAGCATAGGCCAATCGACACACACATGACACAGGCAGTTAGTAATGCAGTACAGTTTTGACTTAAAGACTACGTATAGCATATTTTTGATTGGCCTCTCAGCTCAGTTGGTAGGATCTCTGTCTTCTGCGCTGTAGGTCGTGGGTTCGATCCCCACCGAGAACAAATATTTGTGGTGAACACAGTTGTTTTTTCTCTGTTGGGGCATTATATTGTATTCTATGTATTTACATAAAAAATGTGTGTAAGTATTATATCAGCCATCTGGTTCCCATAGTACAAGCTCTGCTTAGTTTGGGACTAGATAGTGTTGAGTAGATTGTCTTGAATATCTATTTATTTTTATTTTGTTATTTTTAACACCCACCACTAGCATAATCTGCAGTAGTCGAGTTGGAAGCACTGCTTACGAGGCCACGAGCACGTACGTAACGACTTGTTTCATTCGTCAGTTTGGTTTGACTTTGGACGGAGTGTTTGGTTTAATTCTAAGTCATTCAAAGTTTATTTTGCAGGTTTTTTTTATTATCCCTCATTTTCTGAACGCTGCTGGCTGTGTCAGTGTATGGAAGCACAGACAAACAGATGTAGAGAGGTCCAAGACAGACCTATCAGCAGCAACCAACCAGTCAAAAATCTTCGTGCTTTGAACGTGGCAGACTCTGAATCTGAATCCCACAGATTTATTAACAAAATGGGGCACACACCTGATTGATACGTCATTTCGATGTAAGTAGAGTACCTGTATCAAACTCAGTTATTCCATAATATTTTTGAACCTAATCATGTTTTGTATTTGATAAGTTTAGGTACCTACTCCCTAGATTCTGGTTGTGTTGGAAACATGAACGAAATATGATTTATAAAAATATGTCTAAGTACATATTCATGTTTTCAGTTTTGAACTTTTGCATTTAATTTTGTATATTGGTACAAAGGAGTTTTTAAACTTAGGAAAATTAATTGTTTATTTTTTTCAGATAAGGTGTACTTTACATAATACGCAAAGAGGACGGGCTACTTAACAGGCTGGCTGGCTTTGGCTTCCTGGATTCCAAACAAAGAAAATAATTGGCGCATTTGTTATTGGACTCTGGGCTAGAAGTAAATCCAAACACCAAACATCATTGGAGTGATTTCAACATGGCCACGCGGTATTGGAGAACCATTTAAAAAGGATTATAGCTGTAAGTACTTGTCATTTGCTATCAGTGATTCAAACGATCTCTCTGACTTAGAACCGGCAATGCCAGGCCGACCTGTCCTCTAATAAACCTGTGGTCATAGTTTGGTTAGATAAACATAATACCTACTTGTACTAATTACCATCATAGAATGCTCTACTTTGTTTGCGATAACTATTTCCTAAAAAATACATTATTTTATTTCAGGTATTGTAATCCAGTTGAGGAGGCTTCACTTGCAATAACGGTTGCCGAGGAAGGAGCTACGCCATGAGAGGAGCTAGCCTGTGGGCAATAACAGCAAATGCGTGCCTACAAAAGCTTTACAACGAAAAGGGCATTCTCCAAGACGATTTTATCTTGTTTTAAGTATTTAAAAAGTTAATTACTTATCTTAATTGATTTTTTAATACAGATTTATAGATTTTTATTGAATGGTTTTATTGCAATACCACTATTATTTATATAAGATGCAAAAGCTATCGGCTTATTTATTAGGCTAGGTTGAGGTTAAACTGTTGGGTTGAGAAAATACTAGTCTATCTAGTACATATCTTTGGTAACCAAAGATAATCAGTTATTATTGAAGTGCTTTATAAATTTTTGTTCTATTAATTTCAGAAGCTTACAAAGACTGGGAGAACAGCTTTCTGAGGCAGCAGGCTACGCTGTTCACTGAAGGCATGTTTGGCTGATCTATTATCATAAAGTTCATGTGAAGGCCCGCGTTACCTAAGAGTGAACTTTGAGCGGCCCAATGCCCTTAATATGAACTAAATGATAGTAAAGCAAGTCAATCATGCCCTTAGGGAACAGCGTTACTAGCCGTTAAAAGGCTTTTTTCCGGTCTTCATAAAACGTTTCTGCTCGTAAAGAAAGCAAAAATTACCATACGATACGGCTAGCCTAATCGTATGAAACATTCTAAAATAACTTTTTGAAGGCAAATACGACTAAGTAAATGTTGAAAACGCTTTATGCTTAGGTTAAACCCATAGTAAGTAAAGACGTAAAACACCTTACTAGAAGAAAATTACGACTTAAAAAAACATCAATATCGGTTAATGAACAGGTTAAACTACAGTAAGGTAAGACGTACGACGTCTTACTAGAAGTCTATTATGCCTTAGTAAACAGCTTGAACTACAGTAAGGTAAGACGTACGACGCCTTACAAAAAGTCGATTACGACTTAGTAACCTTTGAAATCGCTTAATGAACAGATTAAACTACAGTAAGATAAGACGTACAACGCCTTGCTAGAAGTCGATTACGACTTAGTAAACGTTGACAACGCTTAGTGGACAGGTTAAACCCACAGTAAGTAAAGACTTAAAACGCCTTTCTAGAAGCGAATTACGATTTATGAAACGTTCAAAACTTTTAGCGGATCGGTTAAATCGCAGCGAATAAAGGTATAAAACACCTTACTAAAAGTCTATTATGACTTAGGAAGCAGTCAATAAATATTCAAAACACTTTGTGAACAAATTAAACCTCAGTAGGAAAAGGCGTAAAACGCCTTACTAGAAGTTAATTGGGGCGTAATGATACGTCGGATATTACTCTAGGAAAGATTTACGTGTGTGACCCGAGCACCTTCTTTACCTTTTATATCGCCTTACCGGAAGTTAAATCCCATCGTCAGTTCGTCGATCCTATCTCACTTACCACGTTAATAGCTTTTTATTTAAGGCTAATCTGTAAAAAAATACGTCTAAAACACACATTAGAGAGTATAATGCTGCTTATTTGTTGCGCCTCACGCTTAAGGCGTAAAACGCCTCCAACCTAGGAAGGCGTTTTTCGTCCAAGTACGCTTGGTCGTTTTTTCGCCTTCATTACGAATAAATCCATCTTAATTACGAACTTTTCAGCCTTACATTTTTCTCAGTGTGTTGTTGGTGTCTATAAGAGACGGTGATCGCTTACCATCAGGTGGGCTATTCATCTATCTTTTACATAAAAAAACATTAAAAAGCCATAAAACATGTTTTGTAAAAAAATACTTGCCTAAAAAAATCTAAACATCCATAATTATAATCTAGTCTGAACTCACAAAGTAACGTGCAGTTATTTCGGCTTTAAATCGTCTGAACACATCCCATCCCTAACAAGTAACGTGAAACTGCCAATTATTGAATTATTATTCGTCTCAGATTTGTAAGGTATTCGGCTTAGAGACGCTGTAGGCTTCGAAGTTTAACCGCATTTACAATGTAAAACAGGCTAAACCAGCGCCGGTATAAATAAATAAAGAATAAATATTGTGGACAATCCACACAACAGTATCTAACCCCAAACTAAGCAGAGCTTGTACTATGGGAACCAGATAGCTGATAATATAATACTTACTTTTTTTATATACTTAAAATACAATATAACACCCAGACAGAGAACAAGCATCTATGTTCACCACACAAATATTTGTTCTCGGTGGTGATCGAACTTACTACCTACAACGGAGAAAGCAGAGCTACTACCAACTGAGCTGAGAGGCCAGTAAATTATTTCAGGAGGATTCACAAAAAACTGATTCTGTGATTTCCTTACACTTCCACTTTTTGAATGCAAACTGCCATGGAGAAAAAAGAAAGTGGACTCTTTCGTCAATATTTCCGAAGCATAATAACCTTTGAATTTTCAAGTCAAGAATGAACAAGTTTTTTTTTTTTTTTTTTTTCGAATCGACAAAATGCTGGTGATCGTCTCACGATTCTTACAGAGCGCTACCGGACAATGGTGAGCGCAGAGGGCGCTCAACCGGTAAAGTTAGGGAATGAACAAGATTGATCCAGCGTTACTTATTGAGTGCACTTTTTTATCCCTACCAATTGAAGGCTGCATACTAGCGCCATCTAGGCAGCTTTGTGTTAACTTTTTCTAAGAACGTCTTTCACTGCGTAGCGTCTCAGTAAACTGTCATTCCTAGATTTAATGATGAAGTTATGCTAAGTACCAAAAATGATCAGGTTTCTAAAAAAATGTAGGGACCTACTCTACCGAAATGAGCCTATCAAATTTAAATAAACTAAGTTCATTTAAATTAAGAACAGTGACGAAATAAGCACATGGCTCCTGCATATTAAATGTGCACTAGGCTTTAAGCGGTTACCAGCTTTGTCTCTCTTGGCTTAGATATTTATTTATTTAAACAAAATGCTGTTTGGGCTTACAGCTCGTGCCAAAGCGCCCAAATGCTAAGAACATCTCATCATACATAATATACTTAGCTTAAATTAAAATTAAAAATATGAAAATTATATAATGTGAATTATAGATAATTAGACACAGGCGTTTATAATTGCTTTTATAGCGCTTACAAGTTGGTGCTTTTATCCTGCTTTCGGTGTAAATGTGGCATAAGCTTTACATGGGCGAGGCCTCAGGTGCATACGAATAGCTATTAACTAAAGTTATAAATTCATTGAACAGTTACAAGATATTCGACACTATTAGAGGTGCGGGCGTGAATTAAGATGTCGTATTTTGAAAATTTCTTTAAGAAAGTGAATAACTTAGTAGTAGGAGACCTCTTTGTAAAGGGCTCGTCTGGGGAAGTAGTAGCACCATGGTTGTGGGTGCTGTAGGCCTACCATGAGCTCTGTCTGGCTCTGTCTATGGTTCTGCTTTTGAGTCTGTGTGAGTGTTGACTAAATAATTCCTCCGTCAAAACGTCACACACATAGTATAATACACTGGTGAGCTCTCACACAGACTCAAAACCAGAACCAGAGACAGAGCCAGACAGAGCTTATGGTAGGCCTACTGGTATGCCATAAGTATTATATCAGCTATCTGGTTCCCATGGTACAAGTTCTACCTAATTTGGGACTAGATTGCATTTTTAGGGTTCCGTAGCCAAATGGCAAAAACGGAACCCTTATAGATTCGTCATGTCTGTCTGTCTGTCCGTCCGTATGTCTCAGCCATTTTTCTCCGAAACTATAAGAGCTAGACTGATGAAACTTGGCAAGTAAATGTATTCTGTGAACCTTATTAAGATTTTTACACAAAAATTAAAAAAAAAACAATAAATTTTGGGGGTCCCCATACTTAGAACTGAAATTCAAAAAACTTTTTTTCATCAAACCCATACGTGTGTGGTATCTATGAACAGGTCTTAAAAAATGATGTTGAGGTTTCTTATATCGTTTTTTTCTAAACTTAATAGTTTTTGTGAGAGACACTTCCAAAGTGGTAAAATGTTGGCCTCCTCCTCCTCTAACTTCTAAAATAAGAGAATGATAAATCTAAAAAAAATATATGACGTACATTAATATGCAAACTTCCAACGATATTAATTTGGTTTGAACGAGATCTAGTAAGTAGTTTTTTTTTATACGTCATAAATCGTAAACCGCAATTTACCTTTCGACGAACTACAAGAACTTATTATATTATGTTACTTGTTGCTACGGAACCCTTCATGGGCGAGTCCGACTCGCACTTGGGCGCTTTTTTATGGAGTAGCTGGCCTGATGGAGAGCAGTCACCGTCACGTATAGATACTTGCAACACCAGTGGTGGTGCTGATGCGCTGCCAGCCTTTTAAGAATTGATAGACCCTATTTTTGAAGGACCCTATTTCAAAGCGTTTTGTGGTTTGCCCACAATATTTATTTAATAAATATACGCCATTATCGTATATCTTGAATCTAAGTAATTTGTAATTTGAATCCGCACTAAAATGTGCGATAAAACAACGCTTAACTAAAACGAAGCTCGATATTAAGTTGCACTTAAAACTCTTACTTATTTATAAGCCTTAAATGTGGGTATATTATAAGTTTTTTTATTTAAATAATATAAATAATACATATTGTATACAATTCACAAAACACTGTAAAGCCCTAAATTTATATATAATACTTGTATTAATTTTAGTTAAATATATTTGTTTAATTGTAAATTTCTTTGTGTAAATAAATATTATTTTAGTTTTGTAAATACATACATAAAACACCCAGACAGAGAACAAACTTCTGTGTTCACCACCCAAATTTTTTTTTCGGTGGGAATTGAACCCACGACCTACGGCACTGAAGGCAGAGCTACTACCAACTGAGTTGAGAGGCCAGCCAAGTTATTCTAGAATACTAAATAATTTCTAGAAATACGCATTTTTTTATAAATAACGGGAAAATCTTTTACGTTCGACATTACGACGGATACGACACCACAAAAATTGAAAAACCATTAAAATAACTCTCACCTTTGACAACCTTCAACAACTGGGTCCTTTATTACAAGGTACATAAAGTCTAAAATCCCTTGAATTTAGGGAAAAACAACTTGGACATTAGGGTTAGGCGTAGGCCTAAAAGTACCGACCTTAAGTTACCGTTAGCTATTGGATTCCAATTTTATGGGAATACCGTTGTGAATGAAATGTTTAGCTTAATAACGAATTTTTTGAAATATTTCTCAGACAATCTCTTAGCTAAATTATAAAGGTTTGAGTTACACGACGCGGCGTACCGCGTTACTGAGTTATCGTGAAACGTAACTCAACTTAATCTGTGTTTGGCTCGTCCGCGGAAGTACGACCATTTCTGCCGTGAAGCAGCATTGCTGTGTTTCTGTTTGAAGGGTGTGGGTGCCGGTGAAATTAGTGGTACGTGAGGCTGAACATCTGTATGCCTCAAGCTGATGGACACAGGGCAGTGCATCGTAGGGTATGTTTCTGATAAGCGTGACCTACGAAGCAATGCTTTGTTTTAGGCAATGGTTACCACTTAACATGAGATGGGCCATAGACTGGTTCCATCTAGTTGTATAAAAAACACTACAAAAATCGGTTGTCTGTAAAGTCGGTTTACTGACGATAGTTGAACGTGACAACGCCATACAGCTGTCCACGCGGACGCATCGCTCACTCAAGTAGGAGAGAGACAGATGTCGAACGCTACCGAACGCGGAGGCCGATTGTGCCTCTTTGTCGCTCGTTCCGCGCTCTCTGCTTGCACATCAAGCCTTAAATGGAACCCCTCAGAGCGAGGTAACGCCGCATGAGTCGTGTTTTTTCGTGCGTGCAGCAGGTTGAGCCTGCTGCACGAGGCTCGAATTATAGGACGTTGTCACGTCAAAATAAATGTGTCCACGCCTTTAGAAGATCAACATAGATGTTACTCCAAACATAGACCTCGCCATATCTAAAGGCTAATCCAGACAACCAGACATCACTATGCAACGAGCAGACAGAAAACTATTAGTTTTCATAACATTGTCGTCATCGGTCCATCTAAGTCTACGAAAGCATACAAAGTGACTATGGCGCTGGAATATCAAATGTTTTTCAATAGGTTATCTTTTTTACAATATTTATCACCTATTGTCTAAACTTTAAAGTCTAAAGACATGTTTTTAAAAATAAAGAAGTGTGCTCTACGTAGCATGAAAACAAATTTATATGAAAAGTAGTGACTTATTTGATTGTCGTCAGTATTCTGAAAAACGAGGAAAGAAAATATTTAAAATTTAATAATTTATATGAATTTTTGCAATACATTAATAACTAAACTTTTTTATCATAACACCTATGTAAATTTTGTTTATGTTTTAAACAAAAAAATATTTTGAATAGCAATTTTTATTATATTTTAATATAAATTGTAATAACTGTATAATGTATATTTATGGTAGAATTTTTTTAAGACTTCTCGCTACTCAAGATTTTTGAGGTTAGTTAGAGGCACGGCCAATTACATTTTGCGTGTATCCTATTTATTTAAGTGGATGTAAAATATTTCTATTGTGCAAATTAGATAATAAATTTTTATTTGACGTCTGTAAAATCTCTGTAATTACCTGTCAAAGTCATAAGGCCGTATCATATTCACTTTGAAACATTGACGGCTGCGTTTTGAGAACCCGGTCTTAAAGGGTAGGCCTATCATTTTGGACTCGCCTACGCTAAGGGAATTTAAAATCACTGTAAAGTTCGTTGAACTCGACATATGCCCAAGACCAATATAACATTACCTTTCCATCAGAAGCTATACACGTTTATTTCAAAGGAATAAGACTGACAATCGTTTGATAGAGACTTAGTTGTGTGAACAGGAAAAGTGAGATCTTGCAGAGTCGTGATAACTTGGTTGAAGTTCTTTGAAGCGATCAAGTGATGTTTATAAGCTTCTAGAAGGTACAGTCCAGTTGTAATGATGTTCGTGCGTGGCGTTATTTTAATGAGGAAAGTTATAACATTTAACTCTCTTGACACAAATATTTTTATGACGTGTATATTTCCTGCTCAGATATTTTAAATAGCTATTTGATGTCAGAAGTTTAAAATAACTTATATTATTATGTTAGGTTTAGTGTACTTAATTTTATAGGTAAACCATTTTATGATGTTTTGACTAGGTGTGCCATACCTAAAAATAATTTTATGAAAAAGGTTATCTTCAAAAGTGTTTATGAAACAAATATTTACAAAATGTACAAAATACACAAGAAACAGTTTAAATGTACAAACCAATACCTACAAACGATCTAGAGATAGCTCAAAGTGTTTTTAGATCAATAGTCAAAACTAGCAATCCCAAGATTTTTTATCAAATTTTGCAAGAAATTAAAATAATCTATTATAAAAGTATTTCTTTCTGTTGCATAATCATGATTAAAACTAAGTTAGGCTTAAACCCAGTTTCATGGACGCCTTAATCAACCAATCAAATATTTAACAGTGGTCTACGTCTGCTAGCAAAGATTTGTCATACGTGAAACCTTAGTTTTGAGCAATTTCAAAATTTTATGAACAATTTGTTTGCTTTGATCATAGATGGCGCTGTTTTAAATCCGCATTCCCATTAAACAAATAAATAAATAAGTATTGTGGACAATTTACTACCCAGCCCCTAACTAAGCAGAGCTTGCTACTATGGGAACCAAATAACTGATATATCTAATACTTGAATACATTTTTTTGTATATACATACGTACTTACAATACAATATAACACCCAGACAGAGAACAAAATATCAATGTTCACCACGCAAATATTTGTTGTTGTGATCGAACCCACGACCTACGGCCAACTGGCCTAATTAATAAACACCGGAAACAGTAGATCTGGTAATAAGTGATCTCCATAGATCGGGAGAGGTAAACAATAATTTGGTTAATGGTGTTCACCGAGACAATAGGTTTTGTTCGGTGTTTGTAGGAGGACCATGAAATAGGACAATTTTTTTCATATAGTATTATTACAGTTAGAATTATTTCAAATGTTCCGATTGAATCTTATAAGCAACATATATTTATTTTGTGCATTTATCTTATTATTTATCTTATAATATATATTTAGGATCTCGGAAACTGAGCCAACGATTTACATGAAATTAAGTATACAGGGGTTTTCGGGGACGATAAAACGATCTAGCTAGGATTCATTTTTAGAAAATGTCCCCTTAATCGTAAAGTAAATAATCAACTTTAACATAAAGTCATAACTCCTAGCGCCATCTGTTGATTAAGTCATGAGTTAGTGGGACAGAGAACGTCATCTATTGACGAGTAGTGGAGTTTATTATTATGTCGGTAAGATCGAAAAATATTAATATTTAATCAGTATCAAAAAAACCAACAGCTAGTATTCATTATTCAAAGAGGAGTTACATGGAGAAAACCTCTCGTTAGGTGATACCCCAAACCTTAATGATATTTGCAAACATTGGTCAGTTTGAATTTCGAACAAATCATTTTTGAGTTCAGATCTTAATGGTGAATGCATGGAATTTGTTAGTATTTACCTACTACACTTACTAGCTTAAATGCTTGCATGTGATTTCAACTTTGTGTTTCAAATTCAAATCACATTAATGACTCAGTTAATAAATAATTATTGACTCAATTAATGACTCAGCCGATCATAATGAAATTCAGTACAATATTAATATCCTCCCCCAAAGACTTCCACTTATCTCTCTCTCGAGTCTCCTCCCCCTCCTCCTATTTTGCCCAGCAGTGGGACAAAATAGGTTGACAAAAAAAAAACATGGTGCATGCAACTGTGCCGAAATATCGGAAGTCAACTCAGAAAAATGTAATCATCTAAATAACCCGTCGTTTCATAAAAATAGTGTTAAAAACCATGATAGTTTCAAAAGTTATACTTTAGGTTAGGTTTGCATCGCTTCTAATTTGACAATGTCGAGCAGGTGGTGTGAAAAAACTAATAAACTGAGTTCAAAAAATAATAGGACTGTTCGTCAAAAAGAAAATAAAAAAAAACAGGTTATTCAATCAAAAGATAAAAATCAATACTCACCAAACATAATAAAAAAATACATAATACATATAATAAGATATCAATATTTGTTACTTCAGTGGTGGCGAATGAGTCATTAGAGGCTCAAATAGGAAACATAATTTTGTTTTAGTTTGGAATAAAATAAATAAATAGATATTGTGGGCAATCCGCCTAACACTATCTAGCCCCAAACTAAGCAGAGCTTGTACTATGGGAACCAGATAGCTGATATAATACTTAAATCCATGTTTTATGTAAATTATAACACCCAGACAGATAACAAATATCTATGTTCACCACCAAATATTTATTCTAGGTGGGGATCGAACCCACGATCTGCAGAAGGCAGAGCTGAGAGCCAACTGAGCTGAGAGGCCAGTCAATCAGATCAATATTTGTTACTTTATTGGTGGCGAATGAGTCATTAGAGGCTCAAATAGGAAACATAATTTCGTTCTAGTTTCGAATACGATGTGTATTCCAAATTTTTTGTAAACAAAGTTTCCATGGTCACCCCATCAGGCACAAGTTTTTGAATGACAATGCCTGCGCTCGACCGCCCACGGCACATCCGGTCTGTTTGTTACAGTGCCGGCCCGGGGTTCGAACCAGCACGGGGGCGGCGCCAACTATTGTCCGAAATACAACGCAATCGTAGTTTGCAATTAATTTGTAGTACATCATCATAGATCAATAATGGCACTTGCGATCTTGAGTTCGATTCCCGTTGAATACAAAAAAGAAGAATGAGAATTTTGCATGGAAGAAATAAATCAATATTAGAGACAATCCACTCAAACCATATAGCCCAAACTGAGTAGAGCTTGTACTATGGGAACCAGCTTATGGAATACTTGTATACATTTTTGTTTTGTAGTTCATGGTCGCCATTCGAAAACTTTTATTCCCAACGGTTGTTGATCTTCGATGATGTTCTTCTTCTTCTTATCGTGTCACTAGTTCTTTCAAATCAGTGTTGTGAAAGGATTTTAAGAGCGCCTCAGAGAGGCTCCTTTCGTGCAGTTGACACAAGTTTTCGAACTTTTTAGGTTCTACGACATGGCGGTTTCCTCACGATGTTTCTTCGATGATGATGATGATAAACACTAGAAAAGCCGGTGAAAGTCCGAGCACGTACATAAAGGCTACGTAATTACGCGTACGTTACGACGGGCACGGTTGTATTGCGATTACGTATTTAAAGGTGGGTGGTGATAAGATCACCACTTCTGTACGTTTATTTAATCATGATCTTTGGCTGGTGCCAGTGAAGGCGGGTAGCGATTTGATGAACACGTCGAACTAACAAAACAGTAATGGAATATGAAAATGACAAGAGGCAAAATGACAGATGAATGACAGATGCACCTGTCTAGGTGCATCTGTCATTCATCTGTCATTTTCATACGTCTCACTTTGAAACTTCTTAAAGCTAGGTGAGTCTTCACCTAGCTTTAAGAAGCTTCAAAGTGGTTCTTGCAATGATGCAATGCTACTGAATAAATACACTTTTGATTTGATGCCCAATATTTGCGTTTCTTTTAAGGCCTGCGCATATCTTAGCTCTGCGGTGACGATCAGTGGAACGCTGTCAAACAACGATATGACTCCACTCAGCTCAGCTGGTAGTAGCTCTGCTTTCTGCGCCGTAGGCCGTGGGTTCGATCCCCACCGAGAGCAAATATTTGTGTACAAGATGTTTATTTTCTGACTGTTGATATTATATTCTAAGTATGTATTTACTAAAAAAATATGAAAGAATCACATCAGCTATCTGTTTCCAAGTACAAGCTTTGCTAAGTTTGGGGCTAGATAAACTTGTGTGAGTTGTCTTACAAAACAATATTTATTATTGTTATATTTGACAGCGTTTCACTGATCGCCACTGAACGCTTAGATATGCACAAGACTTTAGCGTTAGTGACTTTGTGACAACTTGTTTAAGCCCCTTGTGTTTTTTTCTTCTTTTGAAACACACGCAGTCACTCGAGCCACGCCCTGCGCATAATGCACAAGACTTTAGCGTTAGTGACAACTTGCTTAAGCCCCTTGTGTTTTTTTCTTATTTTAAAATACACGCCGTCACTCGAGCCACGCCCTGCGCATACGCAACAATAACTATACGTACGTTCTGGACGGTAGCGCGCACCGTTAGCCATCAACAGATACCAGCGATGCCGATAGTTGGCTAATTACATTTAACATAATAGCGAGCCAATTACTGCGTTGTCTGTTGCGAAAATATCTATGATTAGAGAAAATAGTATTATTTTTGTACAGGGTGGGAGAAGATAATATGGCTAGGTAAGGTAGGTACAGTTTTCATAGTTTTTTCGTTCCGGACGAACAATAAAAGGGCAATATTTCATTTACATAATTATTATAAAAACTTAGTGATAAAAGTAAAATTAACTTTCATTTATTAATAGTCTAATAGAAAGCCTCTAAAGTTTAAAGTTCTTCTGCTTCGTAGATCTTTGTAGAGATTTATTTTATTGTATTTTATTCGGAAAACAAACAGTGTATCTATAATTAAA
Organism: Thera britannica; assembly: GCA_939531255.2. NCBI lineage: Eukaryota > Metazoa > Arthropoda > Insecta > Lepidoptera > Geometridae > Thera > Thera britannica. The sequence goes on from OW618038.2 coordinate 22,746,347, forward strand.
AAACTTAAAAACGAATCACCAATTTTCACATCTTACAACTAACATAGCTTTTCATTTTTAGTATGATTTTTGAAACTTTTATAAACGGGGTGTTTTTAGCACACCCTGTACTCATTATTTATTTTTATAGACCATCAATAAATATTATGATTATACTTAAATTACGATCGTATCTAATCCTAACGAATAGTAAAAATTGCAAATAAAAACTTTAGATCTTCATAAAGTTTTTATTAATTGTATTCCTATTTAACTACTCTGATTATTTTGTTCACTAAAACCTCATTTGACGGAGTAATTTATTTTATTGATGGAATGTAACGAGGGTTATTGTTGGATTTGAGAACCCTTAATTTTATACTCGTATTTTTATGAACTAGAACAAAGACAGCGGAAGTAAAATAACTATAAATTCTGTTATCATTTTTAATTAACAAGCTACTTTAGACAAACGGACAAAAAGGGTCTATTATATTAGAATTTCCGCTGCCCTAAAATTTACGTTTTAATTATTAAATTAATCCATTCGCAGTTCACACTCTGTTTCCAAAATAGAGTCGTAAAGATATAATCAGTGCCACAAGTCTGAGTTTAGTTTTTTCGTATTTGGTTTTCCGTATTCCAGTTTTGTATCGTATCTCCTTATAAAAGCTGCGAAAAAACTGAAAAAGACAACTACATGGTTGACTGTTGCGCAATAATTACTTTTCGAACAAGAAGTCAAGGACAAGATAAAAAAAAACTTTTCTTTAAATCCTCCTGGCTTCCCTTATCTTGAAATCCACATTATTTAGTGACATTTTAAATAAAATAGTGAAAATTTAAAATTACTTTTTTCGTAAATACAAAGACTACAATAATACATCACCCAGCCAAAGAACAAACATCTGTGTTCACTACACAAAAAAAAATTTTTGGTGGGGATCGAACCCACGCGCAGCATTGTATTCTACTGCATTCTGTATTCCTTGGACTACTCGGACTTAGGGTACTGGGTATCAAACGTACCCAAAACGAATCGCTCTAATGGCCTATTTCGATCCACGCCCGCGATTGCATGGGACAATACAAATACTTTACGGATCATAAACTGGTTCTACAAGTTGGGAAATAGTTAATTCATAGGTGCAGTATAATTGTGTTCGTTAATAGACGTTTACGAATCGTCAATGGAGATGTGGTACAAATCAAAATCTATCAAAAAAAAGATATGGTGAGATAAATGTGGTTCTTCTTCCTGCCCTTAACCCACTTTATGTAAGGTCAGCGCAACAAGTCTTCCTTCTCCATTCCCCTTTGTCAGGCGTCATATTCTCTGCATTCACTCCTCTCTTCAAAAATATGTAGTGATGTAAATGTGGTTCTTCTTCTTGCCCTTTTCCCACTCTATGTAAGGTAGGCGTGACATGTCTTCTTCCTCCATTGCACTCTGTCAAGCGTCATCTTTGCATTCACTCCAGAGAGAAGTATCAAAAAGATGTGGTGAGGTAAAATTGGTTCTTTTTATTTCTGCCCTTATCCCACTTTATGTGAGGTTAGCACAATATGTCTTCTTCCTCCATTCCCCTCTGTCAACATCATCTTTGCATTCACTCCAAAGAGGAGTATCAAAAAGATGTGGTGAGGTAAATGTGGTTCTTCTTTCTGCCCTTATTCCACTTTATCTTGGGCTGGCACAACATGGTCTTCCTCCTCCATTTCTCTCTGTCAGCCGTCAGTTCTGCTACTACTCTCTTATCAAAAAGATGTGGTTATTTATTAATTTAACTAGTGGCCGCCCGCGGCTTCACTCACCCCGTTCAAGTTACGTTTTTCGGGATAAAAAGTATTCTGTGTCCTTCTCCTGGTTCTTAGCTACCTCTCCACCAATTTTCTGCCAAATCGGTTCAGCCGTTATAAATAGCGTAACATACGACTTTCTTTTTTACATAGATTTATTTGAATTTTATTTGTTGAATTATGTTTTGGCTTTATTATTCATACAAATAATTTAATTATTTTAATCTACCAGAAATTGAGGTTTCTGTCCCCAAGTGATCATCGGCATAAAAAGTACGGTCGGCATAGATAGCTCAATCATCCAATTGTGTCAGTCAGATGAAACTGTTTGGAATTAGGCGTCGTTCCTGCCACTCACATCCTCTCACATTGTCAATGTTGTAGTATAAGCTTTAGTTGCAGATAAACCATGAAAACTAAACAAGTATAAACATTTATAGAAACTCTCAAATGAAAAGTGACAGACAAACAACAGCACACTAAGGGTTCAAACTTAAACACCCCATACTTTTGTTGGGGGTAAAAATACGGGTGCATCCTACGAATGCTACGTATATCTATCTATATCTATAAAAAATTCCTGTCCTAATTTGGAACGCGATAAACTCCGAAACTATTGAACGGATTTTGATAAAATTTTGTAACCGTCTATAATATGATTCAACTTAAAAGATAGGATAGTTTATATTCAATATTTAAGTGTTATTAATTTATAAGGGGCAAAAGTTTCGAAATCTATGTCTATCCCTTTCTATCACGTAGGGACTTATATATGTCTATCCCTTTCTATCGCTTAGGGATTTTTCAGAAAATTCACGACTTTGACGAGAATAGAATGCACATAGACGCTCTAGAATGATCTGGAATAATCAAATTTAAAGTCGGTTAGCATCCGGAATGCTCCCACCCAAACCTTAGTAATCCAGAATTATCTAGAATACTCAAATATACCCATGCAAACGGTTCTGAATTCTAGATTTGGACACAATGTTCTAGAAAATAGTGCTCCTAAACGTTATAGAATGTTCTTTCATCATCATCATCAATTGATATCAGTCCACTGCTGGACGTAGGTTCACCTTGAGTAACATAGGCTATATTTATGTGTTTAAAAAATAAATGTCCACCCGTGCGAAGCCGGGACAGGCAGCTAGTTTGCAATAAAAATAAGTAACAAAAATGTTCATACATTGATTCCCAACCAACCAATATGCCATGAGGTCTTTGAACCTTCCTTTTTCAAATGTGGTTTTAATTCCTACGAAGTAGGCAACATTTATTGTGCATCGGCTAATTTCGGCTTCATAGAGCGTAGTGTGCGTCAGAAAGAGATAGCGCTCTACAAAGCCGAAAAGCCGATGTGAAATATTTATTGCCTACAGCCGTACCTACTTAAGCATCAAAAGCTAAAGAAATACTTCTTGTGCATGCCTCGTTAACCTTTTTCTATAATATTTGAGAAAATATGTAAAATACGTACGTAGAATATTACGTGCGCTCCACATGTACTACGTTGGTATTACGTTGCGACATCAAAATCAGGAAATGACTGTACCGCGGCTCGCTGCGTCTACCCTACTTACACGGATACCTGTACAATACTAGAAACGGCAAGGGCTTTCTAGTATTGTATTTAATTTCTGCCGTGAAGCAGCGTCTTGCAGCTGTACGTGTTTCGGTTTGAAGGGTATGGGTGTCAGTGAGATCAGGCTTTACATCTGGTATGCCTCAAGTTGATGGGTGTAGCAGGTTCATCGTAGGGCACGTTCCTGACGTGCGTGACCTGCACTTAATATCAAGTGGGCCATAATTATACTCGTATAAGCTTGTTCCATCAGATAGTCCCAAATTTTTATAAAATAACCAATGCTCCAGTGCATGTGTAAAAAATAACAGTCATGTTTTGCATGGGCCTGACCATGTAGAAGTATACTGTATTTCTCCTTCTATCAGTGGGTCAAAATTAACCCTTAGCCAACCTTTAGAAAACTAACGTGTTTTATAAACATTGTTTGTGCAGTAGGATTACCTAAAACCAAAGAAAAATTACGCTTACTGCAAGGGCATAAGAGATGCGTATCCTTGTGTACACCACACTATACACTGTTGAAAATACGTGTAATCAACTCCTGATAAGTCCAACGTCAATGCACCTTCCATGTTCTCTAGATCGTCGTCTCGTCTAGGTTACTATTACACGCCGCGATGGCCACCGAACTAGTAATATTTACACATTAGCGTACGCGCGCTTTGTGTTCTATTTTTGAATTCACTAGGAGCCATTGTCTGGCTGGCCAGCCAATAAGGGACCAGTATTTGATTCGTTTTTACTTTAAAACGGTAGTGCCAACCTAAAAACCTTTAGTAAAAAGGTAGCGATAGAGTTTCCACTGGCACACAACAAGTTTTTACGAAACATGCAAATCGTATGGAGTTTACGTCGTGGCCAAATTGAGAACTAACGCTTCGATTTTTATATGGCAGCTCATCCTTTTCTTTCTGTCAGCATTTTGCATCATAAAAAATAAATAAAGGAATAGTACACTAGTTGTGATAGGATCAAAATGCAACAGACGCGGTATTGTATTGCCCACTAAACAAAAAAGGTGATTAAGCACAGCAGAGCCCAAAAAAGTTAAGTTAGTTATAAATTGTAAAAAAAAAACTGGAACATGCAATGAAAACTTTTTTTTTTGTTTAACTCACGATAGATGGCAATCTTTTATTAACTCATTAACTTTTCTTAAGTGCTTGTCAACGATAAACATGATTCCAAAATTATATGACGCTTGTTCATAAAAATGACATAAAATTTTTGATTTACACATGCTTTTAACAGATATATTTTTACAAATTTACTGCACTCCATTTTACTAATTCGGTACACATACTAACTTTAATTTGAAGACTTGTGGCAGGTGAAAACTATATTAGATTTAAGTGCTGTTGTTTCATGTCTGTTTTTTTTTGTTTTCCCTGCAATGGGCAGGCTAAGTTCCTAAGACTATAATACTTCGTCTCTTGCTGTATTTATATTTTCTGTCTATTCAATACAATTAAAAAAGTTTCCCAGCATGGAGTTTCAACGTCTACTTTTTTGTTTTATTAGCATTCATTTCCTATGCAATTAAAAGTTAAAAAGATAGCCCAGATAGAAAGTATCGAATGAAGGCCAAAAAATATTAAAAACAAATCAACTAGGCTTTTTAAAACATGCAACATCGATATCAGTAGCAAGTATCGCTGTATTTTTTATAGTATTTTTTATTATCATAAAAGTCATAAAAGTGCTAGCTTTCACAGCTCAGTTAGTATCAGCTTTGCTATTTGAGCTGGAGGGCGTGGGTTCGATCCCCACCGAGAGCCTCATTTGTGTGTGAACAAAGATGTTTGTTCTCTGTCTGGGTGCTACATTGGTATTAACAAATAAACGTACGTAAATATCAGCTAACTTTTAAAACAAAACGACGGCAAAACAATGCAACAAGTAGGTATGTTACGTTAAATAAATAAACTTTCTTTCTGTCTATCTAGTTCCCATAACACAACGGTAAGAACCGAGCCGTAGTTTGTTGCCTGTTCTCCAATACTCAATAGGTACCCAATACATTGAATTGCTTTACACATGGTTTAGTTTGTACATACATAGTTTTTAGGTGTAAGTAAGGTATCACATGGACCCTGCATAGGGTATAGCAAACATGGAGGCAGGCCGAGGTTTTAAGGTAAGTAGGTACGATTAAATTATAAATAGTTAGCTTGTTAACTTGATATTTAGGATTGTGATGTACTTAGGTACTTACTTGAAGGTACCTTATCTTCTAGGCTTGGTCGCGTGGAACGGGCATCTAGACACACCTAGCTTTAAGACGTTTCAAAGTGATTCTTGCGATCCTACTGAATAAACACACTTTAGATTTGACAAGCTTTGGGGCTAGATAGTGCTACTATCTAGCTCCAAAGCTGAAAATACTGTGGATTATCCACAATATTTTTTTATTTATTTTATTTTATTCTTAGATCACTTTTGTTTTTTATTTTATTCATCATTTTATTAATGTTGATCGTATCTGTTCTCCACCATCGTATATCTCCACAAAAAAAATATGGTTGCCCAACTTGTGACCAAACAACTTGATCGAAACAAGTGTGTCCTATTTTCGAAAACCCGTTTAAAAATCAAAACAGATATTATTGCTGTCCGAGTGGCTATACAATCGACTGTAGGTGGGTCACGAAAATCGAAAACTACAAAAACACGGCGTGCACGATACGCGCCAAAAACGATCGAAAACAACCCGTAATTGGCATGTAGGTGACTTTCACCCAAATTGTTTACGAAATGATGTGCCTACAGGTTTTATTTGGTTTTAAAAGATTGATGGTTTTGAGAGTCAAGCTGACTATAATAAGGAAAATAGTTGCATTAGGTATAACACAGCTTTAGATGCCTCCTGATCTAGGGCTCAATTCTAAACTAGTGACTTTTTTGTCACGGTAGTTATACATATCACAAGAATTTTGAGAAAAATTTTGAATTTTTCAAGAGTTATGTATATCACAAGAACTGTCAGTTTCTTTAGTGAATTTGACAGTTCTTGATATCTACCAAAAAAGTCACTGGTCTAGAATTGAGCCCCAGAAGGTCTAAGTAGCTAAATGTCCTACAGAGCAAAATGTCTAATAAGAGTTATGTATATCACAAGAACTGTCAGTTTCTTTAGTGAATTTGACAGTTCTTGATATCTACCAAAAAAGTCACTGGTCTAGAATTGAGCCCCAGAAGGTCTAAGTAGCTAAATGTCCAACAGAGCAAAATGTCTAATAAGCAGTAAGTCTAATTAGTAAAATGTCCATGTAGCAAAACGTCCAACTATCAGATGGTCTGTATAAATAACAGACAAAAAAAGTAACACATTATACATAAAAAACAGCAAACTGATGTCATTTTTTTTATTTACCCTGCAAAGGGCAGACTAAAGTCCTAAGACCATACTACCTCGTCTCCCGCTTTTTTCTGTCTGGTCAGTTCAATGAAAAAAGTTTCCCAGCAACGAGTTTCAACGTCCACTCAGTTGACCATAGACAATTCCGTTTACTTTCAATGAAGCCATGCAGAGTAATGCTGACCAGAGGCGGCTGTCAAATGCACCGATCGGAATTACAGACCGCTTCGGCCCTTGGGCTACTAAATCGCACACAACATGTCAATTTATGGTCTTTGTGCACCGAAGTTGGAATACAGTAAATTTATTCACAGTGGCATTCCTGTGCTACAGAGTATACGACTATATTTCAGCCAAATTTGATATAGATTACAAAATGAAATGACTAGAATATTTTTATGAAAACTATAACAAAAAACCTAAAATTATATTGTAAGTATTGAAAATAATTTCATAGAAAGAAACATTATAAGCAAGGTCTTTAGAGAACCATATTCTAACATAAAATAACCATAGAAAAACAATTAAATAAAAATAAAACCATGGGTTTAATATGTAGGTTCTCGCATGATGACAGCATACGAATTTCATCATAACAAATCACGCTTGTTCAAAAAAAGAAACAGTCAGTGATACTAACAAATTAATACTTCACGCCTGTCATTCACTGAAGAATGACAGCATTTAAAGGTATTTATTTTACGCACTAATTTTATTTAGACTGTAGTGACCGCTCAAGACAGGCGCGTGACTGACGGCGGAAAACATTTAAAAAAATTGATATGGTGTTTTCCGCTCAAAAGCATTTTTTTTTTAAACTAGCTAATGGAACAAGCATAATTAAGGCCCTTATATTAAGTGATAACTATCGCTTATGATGATATGATAACTATTGCTCGAAGAACTCAACCAAGCAAGCCTCGAGGTGGGACTCAGGATGAATATGACCAAGACCAAGTTGATGACCAATGGCACGAGGAGGCGATTGTACGTTGAGGGTGCGGAGATTGAATATGTCCATGAGTATGTGTATCTCGGCCAGATAATTTCTTTCAAGGTGCAACAAAATGAAATCGCTAGACGCACCGAGAACGCCTGGAAGAGTTACTGGTCGATGAAACATCTCATGAAAGGTGAATTGCCACTATGCCTTAAACGCAGACTCATGGACATGTGCATTCTCCCGATACTCACGTACGGTTCGCAGACTTGGGCACTGACAGCTCAAGAGAGATACCAACTCGAGGTTTGCCAACGAGCCATGGAGCGCAGCATATTAGGTGTCAAACTTACAGACCGCATACAGAACACCATACTGCGCTCCAAAACAAAAATAGTCGATGTAACCATGAAAGCGGCGAACCTTAAATGGGATTGGGCAGGGCATGTGGCTCGTATGCCGGACATTCTTTGGGCCAAAATATTAACAGATTGGGTCCCACAAGGTCGGCGTCGTAGAGGAAGACCCCGGAGAAGATGGCGGGACGATCTCGATTCTCATATGAACGACTGGCACATTGTAGCCAAAGATCGAGAGGTGTGGAAGAAGGGGAGGGAGGCCTTTGCCCTGCAGTGGGACGACCCAGGCTAAAAATAAAATAAAATAAATAAATAATCGCTTAAGCATTGCTTCGTAGGCCACGCACGTCAGGTACGTGCCTATACGATGCACTGCCCTTCGTCCATCAACTTGATGCATACAGACGTCCAGCCTCACGCGCCAGTAATTTCACCGGCATCCACACCCTTCAAACCGAAACTCAGCAATGCTGCTTCACGGCAGAAATAGGCATGGTGGTAGTACTTCCCCGGACAAGCCCTTACAATGAGCTCTACAACTATGAATGGGAAATCGAACTTGCATTGCGTTTTATGCAAGTTTATGTGTGTGATTGGGATTTTTCGCCATCAGTCACGCGCAGAGCTATCTCGCGTAGACTCTAGTAGGTAGGTTATGTCAGTTTTGGAGAGCTATATCTTACACCCTGTATTTACGAGTACTCTAGCGACAGTCATAAAAACGGTCTTAAAATCTATTTTCTGAATCGTTTTACGTTTATAAAACTTTTACTACTTGCATAACCAACGCATCTAAATTAGAAGTTCTTGGCCAGTTTACTGAGACCCCTAAATTTTAATACTGATCCACAAACTAAAGCCCTTGATAGACTTTGCAACTCCAACTGACGTGTAATTAGTAGGTATCTTACACTCATTTAAATGAAAGTAAATAAAAAACACATGAATTCTTATTGAAATAGTACATTGTTAACTGAGTGTTGAAAGTCACGTTTTTTGAGTCCCGAGACGGTTTTGGCGCCAGAGCGTTAGCGAGGGCGCCAATGGAGCTTGAGGGACATAAAAGACTTTCACCCGAGGTAAACACTGTGCTTTTCATTACGAATACAAGGAAAGTAAAAATAAAAACATGAAAGAAAAATTTGTGAAAATGAAGATTGACTTGCCGCCTTCCCGGTTTTTTTTTTTCTTCTTCTCTGGCGGGTCTTCGGCTTCGGCTCGCCAGCATTATACAGCCATTATTTTCATTTTCATAATTTAAAAAATGGTAAATGTCAAATCTATGTTATTTTAAATAAATAGTTGAAGCTATATATTAATCAAGTAATTTAGAAGATATATTATTTATTTAATACTATCTATAAGTTATTTAAATTTAAATTTTACATTGCGCTATCTTATTAGACTTTTTAAACTTCTTACCGTTGTAATGGGTTTCCAACCTACTTGCTGAATAAAAAGTTGGAATTTGGTTGAACAACCTCCTTGTAGTTAGAAAGACTTTTGAAAGTTGGAACATGGTTGAATAAAACAGAACTTGTTTTTTTTTATAATTTGACAGCTGTCAGTAGAAAGCGATTCTCCCTAGGGCTGAAAGTTTTACTTTCAATTAGGCCCCTTAGGCAACTTCAGACCTACTTTCAGAGTATGAGTAATGAAAAATGATTTTAAAACTCCTAAGTAGCAAAAAAATGTCGAGTTGTTCCATTGAAATAGTCTTTCTCATGACTTCACTGTATTTTTTTCAGAAAGGAGCAATATCTTATATGAATTGGTTTTAGAGAAGCTAAGAGGTGTTTTACTGTGAACTTTTCTAACTGGAATGATTCCACTTGTATCGGTACTTTACAAATAAAGGAGGCATATCCAGCTCATTAGTCTAATTTAGTTTTTTTTACTACGTCTTGTAGGATTTGTAAATTAGTTGGAAATCAAAATTATATCGTACTGGCATTATTAAATATTAACAACACTAAATAGCAACATCTACCAAGAGACTATAGCTAAGCCCGCATCTAAGCGTTCTGTGCTGGAGATCAGTGATACGTCAAATATCGCTGTCATTTATGGTGTGTGCAAATGAGCACAAGGCAACACATGTACCACAAGAAGAATAAGCTACTGTGCATTGTCTGAAAGTTGCATTACTTTATTAACAATTAAAAATCTTCAAATTGGATGTTTTCAAGACAAGAGTGAATAGGTATCTTCTAGGTAAGCGTGCTACATCGTCGACCGCATCATCACTTAACAGCAGGTGAGATAGCGGTCAAACGCAAACCTATAAATTGTAAAAAAAAAAAAAAAAAAAAATTAATTGTTACCGCTTAGGAAAAGTCCAGCAGTGTACTTGTTCAGGTTGATGATAATGAGGAAAAAGTTCATTTTATTTGGTTGGTAAACTTGGTAACTAAGGGAGATTAAAAACGCTATTAAACTTGTCATTATTGTTTGTGGTCGGATTTAAAAAAAAGAAAATGTCGTTGACAGGTATTCTATTTTATGGCTTTTTGATAGCTTCCACCAAAGATAAAATTGTGGCTCCTTTTGGACTTTTTGTACAGGACTGGTGGTAGTTATGAGATTGAAAGATTAAAATGCTTCAGAAAACATAAGAATCAAGTTAGACTGGCCTCTCAGCTCAGTTGGTAGTAGCTCTGCCTTCTGTGCCCTAGGTCATGGGTTCGATCCCCACCGAGAACAAATATTCGTCTGGTGAACACGGATATTTGTTTTTTGACTGGGTGTTATATTGTAAGTGGGTGTTAAAGTGCTAATTATGTATTAACAAAAAAAAGTATATAAGTATTATACCAGCTATGTGGTTCCCATAGAACAAGCTCTGCTTAGTTTGGGGCTAGATAGTGTTGTGTAGATTATCTACAATATTTATTATTAGTTATTCTTCTTCTCATTATCGTGTCACTGATTCTTTCGAACCAAGTGTGAGGATAGGATTTTAAGTGCGCCTCAAAGAGCCTCTTTTCGTGCACTAGACACATATTTTCTAACTTTTTAGGTTCTACGATATGACTGTTTCCTCACGATGTTTTCCTTCACCGTTTGAGCGAACTGGCATAGTGTATATAATTATTAGTTATTTATTATTTTTATACAACTTTCTGATGTAACAAGCGGATTTAACAAGTATTTTATGTACTTAGTACTTACCCAGTTTTTTGAACTGATTGGCAAATTCAATTCAATTTTATAATTTCTTTATTGAGTTGAATCACATGGATCACTTATAGAAACGTCTTAAAACTAGGTGAGTCTAGATGCCAGTTCCACGCGGCCAGGCCAATAAGAGCAGGCAACCAACTACAGCTTGGTTACTACCGATTTTATGTATAATCTTCTTACAAAATATTAATATAAGTAAGTTTAATAAACTTGAGAAACCGACTCATTGCCAAACTGCTGAACCTATGTGATAAAATTTCTATGGGACCAATCTAGAAGTATACCTTTAGGAAAAATAGATTGTTCAAATCGGTTCCTAAATAATTAAGATAAGCAATCACAAACTTAAAAAAAAATCGGTTGTCTGTAAAGTCGGTTTACTGACGATAGTTGAACGTGACAACGTCATACAGCTGTCCACGCGGACGCATCGCTCACTCAAGTAGGAGAGAGACAGATGTCAAACGCTGCCGACCGCAGAGGTCGATTGTGCCTCTTTGTCGCTCGTTCCGCGCTCTCACTAGCACTTCAAGCCTTAAATGGAACGCCTCAGAGGTAACGCTGCATGAGTCATGTTTTTTCGTGCGTGCAGCCGGCTCCATCGAATTATAAGAAGTTTTCACGTCAAAAAAATTAAGGACCCCTTCCTTTTTAACCGACTTCCAATCAAAAAGGAGGAGGTTCTCAATTCGGTTGTATGTTTTTTTTTTTTTTTTTTTTTTTTTTTTTAATGTTTGTTACCGCATAACTTCGTCATTTGTGAGCCGATTTGAAAAATTATTTTTTTATCTGAAAGGTACTGCTTCCAGATTGGTCCCATTTTAATTTTATTAAAATCGGTGTTGCCATTTTTTTTTAATAATTTTTTTAATGTTTGTAACTGCATGCCTCCGTCATTTATGAACCGATTTAGAATTTTTTTTTTATTTGGAAGATTATTCTTACGTCCAGATTGTCCCAAACAAATTTGATTAAAATCGGTTTAGCCGTTTGACAATAAAGTCGGTTTCTCAAGTTTTTTAAACTTAAATTATTATTAATTTGACGTTAGCTAAAAATAGCAATAAAAGTTTCAGTGTTATAGTGTTGTTGACACTAATAAAACTAAGTAAGGTACCTTTGACAACAATCTATCAAATAGACAGACCAACAACCGTCATAAAAAAAGAAAAAAACTTGTCACAAACACATGCGATTCAAAACCGTTTGATAGCGAGATCATAGAACTACTTAATTTAAGCCTCCGCTATACGCTGGTCTAAAAACAAAACACGACCGGAAAGTTGGAAAAATTTAAAATAAAGATGGCGTTGCCTGACCTGAGCTGTGAATTCATGTATTTGATACCAACTATTACTTATTCTGTGCTTGGGTCTGACATTTGTCACGACATTACAATGTGTTGACTAGAATACGCTTCGTTAGACAAAAACACAGACAGATATTCAGTAAATAAATATAACCCAATTGTTATGTTAGCTGATTCCCGTCGCAGAGTTTCCATTGCATATTTTTCATCCAGGATTGGTGATAACAATGGCAAGCTGTGCGGTATTTTTTAAACTACCACGAACGCTACATTTTAAATCTAACTTATATAGTAGTGTAGTAGTAGTAGTCTAATTTATATAGTATAACAAGCAAATAGCCCCAGATTTAATAAAAGAAACCTTCCACCAAGAGAGATTTTCCTCATATTATGCAAAACCAGAGTGAGTTGCAAGTTCATAAATGTCGGTAGTCGGTGAATGAACACTTGTATTTTTTAAAGGTAAAAAACGGAACCCTTATAAATTCGTCATGTCTGTCTGTCTGTCCATCCGTATGTCACAGTCACTTTTTTAAAAAAAAATGAAATGAAATGAAAAGAAATAATTTATTTGCTTGAAGTATGGTACTTACAAAACTGTAAAAGCTATATGTACTGATGAAACTTGGTAAATAGATGTATTCTGTAAACCGCATTATGATTTTTATACTTAGAACTGACACTCAAAAAATATTTTTTCATAAAACTTATGAGTTTTCTTAACATTAAGTAAAAGATTATTAAACCAGTTAAGTATTTACGACAGAGATGCGTTAACGTCATCGTAATTAGCCTTCTATCTATCGACTTTAAAAATTAATGAGGTATCGTCAGCAAATAGTACTGTTTCACATAGTTTTTTAACCAAAAAAGGAAGGTCATTTACGTACACTAGAAACAAGAAAGGACCTAATATCGAACCTTGTGGCACCCCTATGTCAATAACTGACCCAAAAGATCTCTCACCGCCCACATCAACTTTAAGGATTCTATCAGTCAAGTACGATTGTAATAAGTCAATGGAGCGATTTAGAATACCGTAATGTTTAAGTTTAGATATTAAGAGGGTGACGGACGCAGCTCGCAACTTCAATTCGAGGCGCGGGCAAAAATTGCTCCGAATATAGCTATCTCTATTCATTTGATGCGGGCGCCACGGAATATATAATAGTAGTATACACACACAGGCGCTCGTGTGACGCGCTACTTCTATACGTGAATCCAACCATAGTGCCGCGCTTGTGCGTGTGCGTCAGCCACTGATAACGATTTTTATGCATTGCCTAATTTCGTCAACGTTACTAAGCGTCAGATAGGCTAGTGGCTAGGGCGTGCGGATTCACACTGAGAGGACGAGGTGGGCGGGAGTTCAAATCTGGTCAAAGAGAGTTGACTTTTTGCACCCTACAATTTTATGTTTTTATTTTTTGTGGCTGCATTACCTGACTAACCCTCTAAGCTTATTGCTTGCTTGTTTCGCTTTTCTAGTATTCAATAAGCAAGGTTTGGTCATGCTCTGAATGCAAGAATAAAGTGAAAAAAAAAACAACATTCCTGAACCGATAAAGAACCTTCAGAGTAGCTATTTACGCACTTAGAAAAGACACCAGGAAATTCTCTAACATGATACGAGTGAGTTTATTCATCAGGTAGGGTTTGTGCGGGTTCTGGACCAAATTGAAGAAGAGTAAAGAGAACCATTGACTCCGAGTTGAGTTGAGAGAGCCATTGACCCCGGCGCGGAGCGATGGAGTTGTGGTTGATGACGTTCCAGTAGAGGATGATGGGTGGGAGTCCGCTCAACATCAGGTGTGGTGTGGTTTGCTTGACCTCATTGGCCTAGTGGTTGGAGGGTGCGGGTTCAAAATCAGTGATAACGTTACAGTAATAGATGATGGGTGGGGTCCGCTCTACGTCAGGTGGGGTGTGGTTCGCCAGACCTCATCGATCACACACACACAGCAATAAAAAACACGCAAAGCGGCTCACTTACCAAAGTACAGAAAGTCTAATAATGTGACTGCATTTAAAAATATACTTTATTCGTTGAGCAATTAGGTTGCTTTTATTCTGCTTATTTACATTCGCAAAACCAACGATTGCGAACATCGACCTACAATTACATGGACCTCGGCTTTCGCACAAAACTCGCGAAAAAAGTGTACCAAGCTAACCTACTATAGGTGGATACTTATATAATGATTATAAACAAACTGAAAAAAAAATTATTTATGTCTTATCACAATTACTATATAGAACTCAATTTTGATTGCATGAAGCAACTTCTAGTGAACGTTACAGAAATTTTTCCAAGTCTTTTTATCAATATTTCCACCAGACGTTGAGCAGTACTCTGTTTATTGAGCTCCAGTTATATAAAGAAAAACTATTTTGTTAAAGTATTTCTCAGTCTTTTTATCAATATTTCCACCGGACGTTGAGTGGTAGCAGTTTTTTGAGCTCCAAATAAATAAAGTTTTTTTTTTAATTTCTTAGTCGTTTTATCAATATTTCCACCTGACGTTGAGCTGTAGTTTATTTCTTGAGCTCCAGAAAAATAAAACAGAAATATGTTGTTCAAATTTTTACAAGTCTTTTTATCAATATTTCTACCTGACGTTGAGTGGTATCAGTTTTTTTAAGCCCCAGATAAATAAAGACTAAAAATATTTTGTGGCAATTTTTCTTAGTCCTTTCATCAATCTTTCCACCTGACGTTGAGCGGTAGTCGGTTTTTTGAGATCCAGATAAATAAAGAAAAAAAATATTTTGCTGAAATTTTTCCAAGTCTTTTTATCAATATTTCCACCAGACGTTGAGCGGTACTCTGTTTATTGAGCTCCAGTTATATAAAAAAAAAACTATTTTGTTCAAGTATTTCTCAGTCCTTTTATCAATATTTCCACCGGACGTTGAGTGGTAGCAGTTTTTTGAACTACAAATAAATAAAGAAAAAAAATAATTTGTTGTAATTTTTCTTAGACCTTTTATCAATACTTCATATACAGGGTGGAATTTTGTAATGCCACCTGGAGGGAAAGTACTCTTAATACTCCAGATAGAAAATTTTACTCACAGGAAACATTCCTTTATTTTTGAATAGAAAGCAAACTGCATTCAAAGTTTTTCGAAAATTCTCTCACACCCGGGAATTGAACCGGCTAAAATCAGAAAAATTATACCTTGTACTTTTATTGCATCGATCGTTAGTCAATTATAAGGATGAAATCTCTCTAACAAACATGATAAATTAAATGAAAGAAAAACCAGGAAATCTTAAATTAATTTAATTATTTACAAAAAATGGATAACTAACTAGTTACTTGAAATTAGTTGCTTGAAATGGGCTCCATTCTCTTGGATACACAAATTTATTCTTTTAACGAATTCATTTCTTTAAAAGAATAAATTTATTCCTTTCAAAAAAAAAAAATAATTTAAAAATTATTTTATTTTTAATTTTAGAAATTGCTTTCTATCCAAAAATAAAGGAATGTTTCCTTTGAGTAAAATTTTCTATCTGCAGTATTAAGAGTACTTTCCCTCCAGGTGGCATTACAAAATTCCACCCTGTATAGAAATTAATGGTTCAGAATTTGTTTTAGTCGAAATGTTGGCTTTTTTCGAAATTTCGGAAGACTTTTTGACCTAGTGCTGCACCTTGATTTCGTTTACCCAACCTACAACCTACCTAGGTACTTAGTATTTCCCATCTTCACTTAGTACCCTTCCTAAACTAACAATTATCAAATATCTAAGCATTATGTTTTATGCCAGTGTAGGTATTTAACTAGTCCGAAGTCCGAGCGATTCACACACACAACCGAAGTGTCCCGTGTGCTTCAAGCGTTTCCTCTCCCTGCACCCCGCCACCCGCACCGTGCGTGCGCGATAGCAATAGTAGCCGTTCGAAAATGCCATGAATTTGATCGTGTTCCGTAATACCAAAAATGATGACTGAAAACTTTTTGTATTCTTCACATAGTATTGTTATTCTGTAACTAGACAATATAAACTAGGTTCCTTAACAAAAAACACGTAAGATATTGTTGTTTTTAGTACGAAACCAATAGGTAGAAAACTTGATAAGTTTAGCATAAAAATGTGCAAAATGCGATTGGTGTTTATTTCATTTTAGGTAAGTAATTTGAAATAAAAACTGTTGAGGAACCTAGATAAATACTATGCAAATACAATTATTACAATAATATAGTGTAAATCTGTCTAAATTAGAAATCATTTTGGTATTCCGTTTGTATGAAAATTTTCCATACGTCAGCCCCTTAACTAGTTTTTTCGTGTGCGCGAGCTGCAAGCAGCTCGCGTGTCGGTGTGCTACTCCCAGTTTTACATTACACTTGCACTTGTAAAACCCCAAAAAGTAGTAAAGAAAGTCCTAAGTAACCCTACAAGTCGATCAGTGAATCAAGTTCCTCAGTGTAGTAAAACCCCAATCAAAGTCCTAAAGAACCCTAAAATTGTTTACATAATCAAGGTCCTAAGTGAAGTAAAATTCCAATTAAAGGCCTAAGGAACCCTAAAAGTTGTTTATTTTATCAAGTTCCTCAATGTAGTAAAACCCCAATCAAAGTCCTAAGGAACCCTAAAAATGTTAACATTATCAAGCTCCTAAGTGTAGTTGAAACTACAATCAAAGTCCTAAGGAACCCTAAAAGTCGAACACTTAATCAAATTGCTCAATGTAGTAAAACCCCAATCAAAACCTTATACGGAACCCTAAATTGTACGTCAAGCCAAAACCCTTAACGGGTCGAAACCGCTGGAAGGAACCCAAACGTTGACTACCGGGTCGCGTGCATCGCGAGCTGCAAGCAGCTCGCGTCCTCAATGCGTTCCCACAGGGGCGGAACCCTAAACCAAGTGAAGATCCAATCAAACACCTTAAAAAACCTAAAATTCAATCTCCAATCATAGTCCTCAGTCGAATGAACCGTTTGAACGACCTTAATCGGACGATGTTTGCAAAACCGGAAGTGGCACAGCCGCCATTTTGAATTTTGAACTGTCAGTCTAGTGAACATTTTTTCACACCCCTAAGACACCCTAAATTTCAGTAGGAGGGGGTTCTAAATTTCCCTAAATTTCAGTTGGGTGGGCGTGGTCGCGTGGCGGCTCGCTTCGCTCGCCGCAACGTTCCCCCCGGGTTCAGGAGGAGGGGGTTCTGGGGGCTTGAGGGGGGGGTCACAGCACGGCTCGCTTCGCTCGCCGCGACGCTCCCCCCGGGTTCAGGAGGAGGGGGTTCTGGGGGGCTTAGGGGGAGGGGGGGGGTCACAGCACGGCTCGCTTTGCTCGCCGCACTGTTCCCCATGGTTGCATGGCGGCTCGCTTCGCTCGTCGCAATGCTCCACTCGAAAAAAAGGGTCAAAAATAATAAAGGGGTCTAGAGGGGGGAGGGGGGCAAAATTTATTTTGCTTTCAAAATAATCTCACCTTCCCTACATGACCCAAAAAAAAAAGTCTTGCAAGTCACTCCGCTTGGAAGATACGAAAGGGGGGGGTGAAAAAATAGGCAAGAGGGGGGTGTTTTTTTTGTTTTTTCAATTCAGGAAGAAACCCTCTATACGAAACCCCAATCGAAAACCCCCTATCTCGACGGCATCCGGTAGCACTCACAAAAGGGGGGGTCCTGGGGGGCAAGGGGGGCAATTTTTTTTGTACAATAATATTCTTATCTTTTTTCTTCTCTTTCGTCTTCTCCCTTTTAATCTTTTTTTTTCTGAAAAGTAATATTTCATCAAAATCGGCTAAGCCGTTTTGTTTTATTGTTTGTTACTGCATACCTTCGTCATTTAATTTTATGATCCAATTTAGTAAATTTTTCTTTTATCTAAAAGGTTATACTTCCAGATCTGTATGTAAATCTAGTAAGTATAACTTAGTGCATAGAATTCATGCCTATGGAAATAAATAATAATAATAATAATAATAATGCTGGACAATTCACACAACATTATCTAGCCCCAAGCTAAGCAAAGCTTGTGTTATGGGTGCTAGATAACTGATATACATAATACAATACATTATATGCATAGATAATTTTCATTTCAATTCATAAATGAATTGAAATGGAAATTATTTATGGGTGGCTTTAAGCTTTGCACTCATTTAGGCCTTCGGTGCTCATTGCGGTGGAGATCAGTGAAGCATTGTGAAATAACACTGTCTATTCGACTTATAATATTGTATTTAATCGGCATTTAAAAATATTAGGTATACCAAAGAGTTTCGACAACCCCAACTGACTCTTCAAAGTTCTGTCAAACGCAAAATCTTGGGAAACTCCTTGCTGCGTGTATAGAAATAGGCACATGTATTTTGGTATTTGGGTATTTGAGCGCACCGTGCATGAAGCCTTTGACAGAAAGTTCCAGAATTCGGGACATTACAGACACCTCCAGATTTAAAAGACGGCAATCAAAAATACTCAAAACCCATGATACTATTGTTATGACTGGGCTCTCAGCTCATTTATTAGTAGCTCTGCCTTCTGCGCCATAGGTCGTGGGTTCGATCCCCACCGAGAACAAATATTTGTGTGGTGATCATAGATATTTGTTCTCCATCTGGATGTTATATTGTTTTCCAAGTATGTATTTACAAACAAAATGTATTTAAGTATTACATCAGCTATCTGGTTCCCATAATACTAACTCTGCTTAGTTTAGGGCTAGATAGTGTAGTGTAGATTGTCCATAATATATATATATATACTTCCTTTTCATTGTAATGGGCTCCCAAACTCTTTGCAAAATCGACACTATTTTTATAAAGGCCTAAAATCGGCTACTAGTTTTTGAGTCTTCTTCTTGTCATGTCAATAGAAAATTAAAGCTGGTGTGGTGGATTATGAATGTGCCTCAAAAGATTTGCTACTTCACGTTGGTTTCATTTATTGTTTTCCTTCACCGTTAGAGTGTACTGACATAGTGCACATAGGTTTTTTGGCAGATAAACTAATTTATGCATGACGGGGTTTGAACACACGCCTTTAGAATCAAAAAGCGGGTCGCTACGACAATATAACCGGTGCTAAGCAACCAGAGCGCCCCTCCACCTAATGGACCGATGACATTCTAAAGATCGTGGGAAATCGGCAAATGGTTTTTTCATGGAAATGTATAAAGGAGGTCTATATCTAGCAGTGGACTTCTACTTACTGATGATGATGACGGAAAGCACTGGGTAGATAGGAAGATAGCTACTTATGCAACTACAATAAAGCAGCCAAGTGCGAGTCGGACTCGCCCATGAAGGGTTCCGTAGCATCAAGTAACATAATATACAGAAAATAAACAGGAAACAGGTTCTTGTAGTTCGTCGAAAGGTAAATTGCGGTTTACGATTTATGACGTATAAAAAAAAACTACTGGCTAGATCTCGTTCAAACCAAATATCGTTGAAAGTTTGCATAGTAATGTACAACATATATTTTTTTTAGTTTTATCATTCCCTTATTTTAGAAGTTAGAGGGGGGGGGACCAACTTTTTTCAACTTTGGAAGTGTCTCTCGCGCAAACTATTCAGTTTAGAAAAAAACGATATTAGAAACCTCAACATCATTTTTGAAGACCTATTCATAGATACCCCACACGTATGGGTTTGACGAAAAAAATTTTTTTGAGTTGCAGTTTGAAGTATGGGGACCCCCAAAATTTATAGATTTTTTTCTATTTTTGTGTAAAAATCTTAATGCGGTTTACAGAATACATCTACTCACCAAGTTTCATCAGTGTAGCTTTTATGGTTTCGGAGAAAAATGGCTGTGACACGGTCGGACAGACAGACAGACAGACAGACAGACAGACAGACAGACAGACAGACAGACATGACGAATCTATAAGGGTTCCGTTTTTGCCATTTGGCTACGGAACCCTAAAAATGGAGGTATTTAACAAAAGCATTGCGCTTCGCTGGTCACGCACGATAGGAACGTGCCCTAGAATGTACTAGATAAGTTATATGCTACATAAAATATATACTTCTACAGGCTGATGATGATGTGAATACAGGTTATCGATCATAATGTATGATGAAGATGGTATTATGTCATTTCGTTATACTGTGACAATTTGTTTTATGTTACACTGTGGCAAATTTATAGTACCAGTAGTAGCTATGATTTAATCTAGGGTATATTTTACGTAGTCAGAGATGAAATGTCATGTCGCGAAATTTGACATGGACCTCTCCTCGTTGGCCGCGCGGGCTATACTGAGAAGTATCTAGGAAATCCTACCTATATATATTTTTGAAAATTTTTTTTTTTTATAAAAACTACGGCAACTAAGAAAAGTGCAATAACATAGGGTTTTTACGTATTTATTTAGGTATACGGGAACAAAACTTTCATTGCAATGGCTCTAACAGCAACGGAAAAAAACCATTTCAAATCCTAAAAAAATTGAGAGTTTTTGGCAAACTTTGCGTTCAATTTTATCGAACCCAGTGAGTTTAAGAGAATTTCTAGCCGGAACATAATTTTTTTACACCATTTAATTGTTATATTTTACAAAAAAATTAAATGGATTCGTCCATACAACGAAAAAAAATGCTACTTTACATTTTCGGTTTCACCTCATGTAGGCCCTTAATGGATCTATCCGGAATGTGTCCACTGCAATTAAGATGGTTTTTGTAAGATGTAACTAGTGGACATTAAATAAAATTGCTTTTGCAATCGACCGCCATTTTGTTGAAAACAGAAACTAAATTAGATAAGTTGGATATATATACCTACTTCAACGTTGTCTATTTATTTTTATCTAGATGGTTAGGTTAATTTCAATGTATAAATAAATATTGTGTACAATCCACATAACACTATCTAGCCCCGAATTAAGCAGAGCTTGTACGATGGGACGATAGCTGATACTTAAATACTTTTTTTTATAACTTAGAATACAATATAACACCCAGACAGAAAAAAGGCAGCCAAGTGCGAGTCGGACTCGCCCATGAAGGGTTCCGTAGCATCAAGTAACATAATATAAAGGTTCTTGTAGTTCATCGAAAGGTAAATTGCGGTTTACGATTTATGACGTATAAAAAAAAAATACTGACTAGATCTCGTTCAAACCAAATATCGTTGAAAGTTTGCATAGTAATGTACAACATATATTTTTTTTAGTTTTATCATTCCCTTATTTTAGAAGTTAGAGGGAGAGGGACCAACTTTTTTCAACTTTGGAAGTGTCTCTCGCGCAAACTATTCAGTTTAGAAAAAAACGATATTAGAAACCTCAACATCATTTTTGAAGACCTATTCATAGATACCCCACACGTATGGGTTCGATGAAAAATTTTTTTTTGAGTTTCAGTTTGAAGTATGGGGACCCCCAAAATTTATAGTTTTTTTTCTATTTTTGTGTAAAAATCTTAATGCGGTTTACAGAATACATCAACTCGCCAAGTTTCATCAGTGTAGCTCTTATGGTTTTGGAGAAAAATGGCTGTGACACGGTCGGACAGACAGACAGACAGACATGACGAATCTATAAGGGTTCCGTTTTTGCCATTTGGTTACGGAACCCTAAAAAACATCTGTGTTCACCACGCTAATATTTGTTGTCAGTGGGGATCGAACCCACGACCTACGGTGCAGAAGGCAGAGCTACTACCAACTTAGCTGAGAGACCAGTCAGGCTATGTCGGTACTAATTTATAGGTAATACCACCACGCCACGGTATTACGCCACGGGCCATGCAGTAGAGGTGGCAAAATACTACTTGAGGATTGTCTAGTGTTCCATTGACACGATAGAAGAATATAAAGGTAATAAATATAATAAATATTTTCAAAATAGGCAAATAAGTAAATATTATTATACATTTCCATTTTTTTTTACCGTTTTTTTTTTTCAATGTTATTTAATATTTTTTATTACGATAGTTCATTCTAAATGGTTGTCACACCTGCTTTAGGTGTGAATGCCGTCATTGATTCTCTTGTGAACGTTTTCACACGCTCTCAAATAGAAGCTGTAAAAATTCTTATAAGATTTTATAACGGCGACCTAAACAGCAGCTGGCATTACCTAGTTAGACTCAATGAGCCAACGCTAGTTAGCTCGTGTGAGCTAGAAGCCAACCTTAGCTCGTTTGCGCTAGTAACTAATCCTAAGTTAGCTCATGTGAGTAAGCCAACTTTGGATGTGTTTGGATTATTTCTGCTTTTAATTTGAACTCATATGAGTTTAAATAAAAAGCAGAAATGTATGAATTATAATTTTTTTTATTACAGAGAGGGACTCGGAGATATTAGCTCGGATGAGCTAGAAGCTAACTTTAGTTAGCTCGTGTGAGCTAGTAGCTAATCCTAGCCAGCTCATGTGAGCTAGCCAACTCTGGATGTTTATGAATTTTAAATAAAAACAGAACATTTATCATAGATAACAATAAATTAAAAATCTTCTTATTCTAAGATAATACCCCATTGTACCTGTTGTGATTAAATGAAACGCCTCAAGTGCTGGACAACAACTGCTTTATTTATGAATACCCACATCTAAGTATGACACAATGAATACCCACAACATCTCCCCCACCAAACAATAAACAATATGTGATGTGACTATAAATCTAACTTATACTTTATAATAGCAAAACATCTATAGGTAAGAACATATTTGATGACAGAAAGATAGGCAGGCAATACACCTATTAATAATAGGCCGGCAAGAACACTGGTAGCTCTGTGCGTGCATTCCTAATTACTTACCTATCCTTCCATCCATCATCTAACAAAAGAATAAGACTTACACTTAAGTAAGTGAACCTTTTGTTATTAACATGTACTCACTTATAAAAAGTACAAACAAAAGATAACTCTATAAAAGGTATTAAAAATCTATGCTGAACTATATAAATATTTGGTAATAAAAACCATTTTACATATCTATATTACTTACCTACCTCTTTACTTAGTATTTTGAGCAATGCGTTGCGACGCAATTCTTTTTGCCTTGCGAGTAAGCGGCGGACATGTAGTATTCGTAGGTACCCTAGGTACTTCTACTTCTTGACCAGAGTCTGAGCCATCATTCTGATTACATGGATCTGATTTTTTTATATCGACATCCTCGTGAGCATCACAAAACTCATCCTCGTTGCTCACACTAGTGTTAGAGGATTTTAGATCAGGTTCACATTTAATTAGATGACGACGGTTGCGTCTATACCTACCACCTGCACTAGTCTGAACAATGTATGATCGAGGGGTATTAGCATAGCTCACCACTTTTGCCCTACTTCTAGTTTTTCCGTCTATACAAACAACAGAATCACCTTCTCTTAGAGTAGGTAAAGTTTTACAACGTTGATCATAATACATTTTTACATTACTTTGTTTATTTAACATTGCCAGATGTTCTGATGGGTCGATTGGCTGTGGTTTTAGAATGTTTGAATGCACAGGTAATTGACAACGCAGCCTTCGGCCCATCAACAGCTGTGCAGGAGAACTCAAACCGTCCCTGGGTGTGTTTCTATAATTCAGGAGCGCTAATTCAAGATCTCCGTTACTTTGAATAGACTTCTTTAATAATTTTTTTACCGTTTGTACTGTCCGTTCACTTTTACCATTAGATTGCGCATAGTTAGGTGATGACGTCACATGGTCGAACCCCCATGCATTGGCAAAATATTTAAACTCCCGACTAGAATACTGTGTTCCGTTATCGCTTATCAGAACGCTGGGAATCCCATGGCGTGAAAATATATTTTTCATGCTTTGTATCACTGCATTTGAAGTCAAATTACTCAATTTACAAACTTCTACGAAATTAGAATAATAATCAACCAAAATTAAATAATGTTGCCTTTTAAACTCAAAGAGATCAGATCCTATCTTATACCAAGGCAGCTCGGGAATTTCGATAGGTATCATGGGTTGCCTAGCGGGTGCGTTTGAGTGCTCCTGGCACGTGTGACATCTTTTCACATACAATTCTATGTCACGTGACATGTTAGGCCAAAACATGACTTGCCTCGCGCGTCGCTTGCACCGATCTATACCTAAATGACCCTCATGGATAATCCTTAGCATATCGTCTCTTGCATTTCTAGGAATTAATACCAAGTTATCCCTAAAAATAACATCATCCACAACTAGTAGCTCATCTTTAATAGACCAATAAAACTTTACTTCATTAGAAACATTATATTTATGATCTGGCCATCCAGAATTTATATAGTTCAATAAAATTTGCAATTCTGTATCACGTTTCGTTTCTTTTTTTATGAAAGTCAGTTTGTCATTCGACATTGGTACATTTCCCACAATCATTTGTATCTGACACACAACATTATTATGGACCTCCTCACTATATAAATCGGGAAGTGCGGCGCGAGACAACATGTCTGCGATATACATATATTTACCAGGCACGTATGTAACAATCAGATCATAACCTTGAATTCTCAATAACATGCGTTGCAAGCGTGCTGGGACAGACATCAATGGCTTTTTGAAAATGCTCTCTAGAGGCTTGTGGTCAGACTCCACGACGACCCCTTTCTGACCATAGACATACTGGTGGAAACGCTCACAAGCAAACACGATGGCCAACATCTCTTTTTCTACCTGAGCGTATCTTTTCTGCGCGTCAGTGAGCGTGCGCGAGGCATACTCGACAGGGCGGCCACCCTGCAGCAGCACGGCGCCCAGCGCGTCACGTGACGCGTCCACCGACAGCACCACGGGCCGCGCTGGGTCGTACAGCGCCAGCACGCCCGCGCCTGTCACCGCATCTTTCAGACGATTAAACGCTTCGCTTTCGCTTGATTCCCAGCGCCATTCACTACCTTTCCGTAATAGACTAGTAAGCGGAATTGCAATTTCAGAGTAATGCGGAATAAATTTAGCTAAATAGTTAACCGCGCCTAAAAATCTTTCAATCTCTTTCTTATCTTTTGGGGGTGTTAACTCTTTGATGGCCTTAATTTTTTCATAGTCTGGCCTCATCCCATTTGAATCGAACACGTGCCCTAAGTACTTAACTTCCTGAACACCGATTTTGCATTTTTCTTTATTGAACTTTAAATTTATTTTCCTAGCTCTGTCTAACAGTGCCCTTAATCTTATATCGTGAATCTGCCTAGTTTCACCCCATATCACAACATCATCGATATAATTTTCTACTCCTTCCAAGCCTTCCAGAAGCTGGCGTAGCTTCCCGTGAAACACTTCTGATGCGCAATTAATTCCAAAAGGAAGCCGGAGAAATTGGAACCTACCAAAAGGTGTGCTAAAAGTACAGAGATCGGCACTCTCATCATCCAGTTCTACTGTCCAAAACCCAGAATTGGCGTCCAACACTGAAAAGAACCGTGCCCCGTGCAGACGTGACGCCAGCTCAGATACTGTTGGAAGCTGAAAATGTGCACGTTGTACGGCTCGGTTCAGTTCGCGCGGGTCTAAACATATCCGGATACCGTTATTCTTTTTAGCGACCAGAACTAGTGGGTGGACCCACTGTGTGGGGTGACTGACCTTCCTAATCACACCTAACTGTTCCATTTTACCTAGTTCCTCCCCCAATCGATCGCGAAGCCCGTGAGGAATTTTTCGAGACGCACAAATGACAGGTGGAACGGATGGATCAATAACAATATGATATTTGCCCGGTAAACATCCTAAGCCCTTAAATAAATCATCATAATTCGACATTTCGACTGACCTTATACGTTTAACCAAGCCCAAAGACTCGCATGATTTCTGTCCCAACACACTATTACATTCCATGTCCGCTATCGCAAACTTAAGTTTGTAAACAATATTTTTGTATGACCATGGTAAAATGCATATTCCTTTTAACGGTATGACATCGTGCGTGTACGATAACAATGGTATCTTCTTATTTACAATTAATCCTTTATCGAAGCCTAACTCACAGAATCTACGATAGGACATGATATTGTAATCGGCTCCCGTGTCGAGCTTAAAGTTTTCCGTACCATTCACACATGCGAGCTCCTGAAACCAGTCCCCCCTACCGTTTTTACTATCCTCGACCCCGATGGTCGAAATATAAAAAGATTCATCTTCCGACTCACTGTAGCACTCTTCTTCGTCACATTCCACTTCGTACACTCGATCTACTCGGCTACGACCATTGTTATTATAAGCAGAATGATTTAACTTACAATTGCGCGCGAAATGTCCATGATTACCGCATGTGAAACAGCTGACGCGTCGCGCCGGACACTGGTCGCCGCCAGCACACCGCGCGGACCCGCACGCCGCGCACAGTGGCTGCGCTCGCAGCGGCTGCGATCGGCCCGCACCACTGCTGCTGGTCGCGCCGCGTCCGCGGCCGCGCCCTGCGGCGGCGGCGGCGGTTCCCGGCCCCGACGCCGGCGGTGCGCGTGGCGCCCATGCACGCCCCCCTCGGCCCCGTGAGCGTGCTCTAAAAGTTACACTGTCGACCGCGGTCCCTTCGACGCTACTCGTGCTGGCCATTTGAAGCTCACTTTCCCGTGAAGCCTCCACTGCCTGACAAATCTTCATTGCTTTGTCCAAGTTAAGCTCCTCGCATCTGAGTAACCGGTCCCTGACCGTGGCCTGACGAATACCACACACAATTCGATCCTTGATAAGATCCTCTTCCAGAGTTGAGAACTCGCACTTTTTACTTAGAAGGCGAAGTGCCGTGACATACTGTTGAATAGATTCACCATCCTCTTGATTACGTGTAAAAAATTTGTATCGCATAAGTGTCACGTTGGACTTTGTACCGAAGAGATCATCAAATTTTTTTAACAACACATTTACGTCATCGCGTTCTTCTTCTTTCTCGAAAGTAAATGTTTGATACACATCGAATCCATCCGGGCCAATAAGATTCACCAGTAAACTAGCTTGCACACTTGAGGGCTCCGTATGTACTCCTGAAGCCTTTACAAACAGGAGGAATTGTTGCTTCCATTTTTTCCAAGCATCGGCCCGGCCGACTGGCCCGCCGGCACCGTCCATATTTAATTCTGACGGCGGACGAGCGTGTTCCATTGTTTAGCGACAAAATACGCGTATGACGCTTTGATAACAATATCAGATATCACTAGACACTGGCTAAGTACTTTACTTGCAATTTTGATTCACTTTATGCCTTTTACACCATAAATAACCATAAAACCGCTGCCACCATGTTGTGATTAAATGAAACGCCTCAAGTGCTGGACAACAACTGCTTTATTTATGAATACCCACATCTAAGTATGACACAATGAATACCCACAACAGTACCTTTAGTTTTTTTTTGTAGTTTTGTCTTTTGTAATCTCTCACCATATTCTTCTATTCTATTTTGGTAACTGATAGTAACTATTTGATCATTCATTATCATAACCAATTTGTCTCTATTTTTATAGGTTTCTTCAAATTGTTTTCTTTTAATTGACCACTGTCCTACTTAAGTAACATAAAACGTAATTCTTCCAACTTTAGTTTATACCAAAATGAAGTTCTTAAACAAAGCTGTTGGTCTACGATTTAATCTTAATGCCAAACACTATAATCATAAAACTAAAAAAACCTTACTTCGGTCATAAGTTAGCACTTTATTACGTAACTCCATTAAGATTCGTGGCACACCACGCTTGTCACAGACCGGAGAGGGCAGCTTGTTCACTTTGGTATGACTTTAATGGATAGTGTACCTATTTTAATAAGACTTTAAGGCCACCTCTACAATCAGCAAGGCTATCTACCGACACACGATTCCAATTTCAATCTCAAAAAAATCTGTCTAAACAGACAGAATTTCGAGAGAAAACTCACAAAACTACAATCCAAGCGAGATTCGGATTGAAAATCGTCAGTGGTAGCCACTCTTTTCTTTTTATTAGCGTGCTGGAATTAAGCTTTCCCTATGGTATACTCGTAGCTCGCTTTTGCATATATTTTTTTATACAACAAAGTTTAGTTTCAGTTTACAAACAAGCATACGGCCCACTTGGTGGGAATCGGTTAATACCAGAGGCATCACACGCGCGTTACCGACCCTTTAAGACTTTTAAAATGCCCTGGCCACTATTTATGTTTTGTGTACAATTACAACACATTGTGTATAAATAATTGTAGGTAACATAATAATCCATTTTTTTTTAGGTCTAACTGTTAAAAATGTTTTT
Source organism: Thera britannica (assembly GCA_939531255.2). Classification (NCBI taxonomy): domain Eukaryota; kingdom Metazoa; phylum Arthropoda; class Insecta; order Lepidoptera; family Geometridae; genus Thera; species Thera britannica. The sequence goes on from OW618038.2 coordinate 22,775,012, forward strand.
ATTCCTTGGAATGTGTTGGCTCTTCTACATGCATCTTGGTTTTTCGAATCCTAGCGTCTGTGGTTTTTTGTAACTTTGTTTTGTTGGAGTCTTTTGTTTGGAGTTAACCAGTTATTTCAGTTAGTCTGTGCCCCGTATGGATAGTGTTGTTGACACCATAAAACCGTTGACATTTCACACGATTACGTTCAAAAATACCTGAGCAACTGTGCACGGACCGAAGAATATCGTAAAATAAACGAACCCAAATCGGGGCATAGACTAAAATATCAAATGAGTTTGTCTATACTATTTACAGTTGCCTGTACCACAGATAAGCTGGGTTGGTTACTCATAAAGTTTAAAATAATTCCGTTAGTGTTCGTACGTAACCGGGTTTCGTAACCAGCTTTTTTTCTTAGTTAATTTTGTCTTAGGTATAGTTTTTATTTCGCAACTGGGTTACAAAGCAAGACTAGAATCACGCGTTTTCCTGTTAGGTATGACGTGAAAAACGTATTCAAATTCTTGTCAAGGATTTTAGAGCAGACCTGGATGCAAATTTCTAGATTAATTTTTAAAAATTGATGTGAAAATACCACCAAGAGTTCGACAACTTTGTAGTTAATTAAAAAAACTACACCATAATAAAAATCATGCTAAAATCTCAATAAAATAAAAACAAAAGCTATGTACCCTTTCAAATAAAGAACACTAGGTACTTACAAAGAGCCCGCATGTTAAGCGCAGTGCACACTGCACAGCTATTGTTTTAAACATAGACTAAAGAGTGAAGAACAATGGATTAATTGTTTCTGGCGCCCCGCGAAGAAGTCTTTTATGCAAATCAATTTTAGAGTTTTTTGTGTTATCGGGTAATGCGGGCGTTGGAGCGAGCACGTGTGTTCCAAGCTGATATGTTGGTAGTATGTAAATTAATAAATAAATTACGTAGCAAATATTTTTTGATAAGATTGGGCCGAAGAAATCTAAGCGCGAGAGCGCGATGGAGCGATGACATAGTAAAGGTCGCGTCGTCGCAAGAAACCACTGCACAAGAGACCACAGGACAAAGAAGGCTGGTAGAAAATAAAAGAGGCCTATACTCAGGAGTGGGTGATACTGGACTAAGATGATGATGATGATGAAGAGAGAACCAGCAACGCAGACGTACAACAAAAATAACAAGCGTTCCGTATAAAATCGGAAGGAAAAAGTTATCAATTTTGTGCTTGTAAATTTTACCAACTTTTTTGTCAGGCATTGGATTTCATAAAATATTAGAAATCATATAAAAAAACACAATTATGCACAAATCTAGGAAAAATTGTATGCAAAAAGATTGCTGTTTCCGCCCGGGATCGAACCGGGGGCCTTGTGCGTGTGAAGCACACGTGATAACCGCTACACTACGGAAACGATGACTTTCTTGGCAAAATTACCCTTTAAAAAACAAAGAGCATTGCATCGACAAAATGTCATTCTGAAAACTCGGTGTAACGAAAGTTGTTACCAAAATTAAACAACCTGTCAATATTTTATTGGTCGATTGGCAATCCGTGAAACTGGTCATAAATAGACACCAGATTTTAGTTTTTTGCAAACTGAGGTTCACATAATATTTTATTTTCTAAATCTTTAGTAAAAGTTTCTGTCCGATCGTCTGTTTACATTTAAGTTCCAGATGACCATGTTGGTAAATCATAATAGAATGTTTCCAACTCATATCAAGATTTTGATTGGTTCCATGCTGGACCAATGGAATATATTTTGTGGTAAAGCTTGAACTGGCTTATAATTATTGATGAAAGAAATTATAGGTTATAAAAAAATCATCCTTATTTTAAGGTTACCTAAAAAATGGATGACTTTTTTATAATTATTTACCTGTAGATACTTATACCTATAGATAGGTACTTATCTAATTGTTGTTGTGTTTTTGCAAAATATGAGTTTTGTTCCTTTTGGGAGTGCTAATTATGCATTTGTGAATTTTGTATCTTTTGAACTAAAAGGGGGTTGGTAGGTACCAACAAAAATTGAAAATGCATTTAGGCGTTACTTTTTTTTTAATATTTAATCAATATTGCAAACTAACGCTTGCAAATCTTGTTTCCAATTTTTTTTGTGTCCCTATGCAACCCTATTTAATTCCATATTTCGTACCCGAATTATTTCTACCTTATTTGCATATGCTTCGTTAATATAGCCCGGTCGTTTTTTTCTGCCCACTTTAGACCTACTGAGAAAAAACAATGCAAGGGTTGTTTTTTGTTATAATTGTCATTGAAAACGGCAAAAAACACGTTGTTACATGCATCTGCTGGTTTTTTTTGCACTTTTTGTGTTTTTTTTTACTTTTTTATTGAATATTTTATTCTTAGTTATGCTTTATTGTTTTCAACTTTTTGTATGTCATTTGCATATAATAAAAAACTGGCCTATAAGCATCTGCGGTAGGTAATATTAAATTATAACTGTGCGTATATCCAATTATTATTATAACGATGGTATATTTATACGTGACACCATAAAATAGTTATAAACCAAGGAGGTAAAGTACCTACCTTAATAAAATTATATTATTTACGAGTTATAAAAGATAATGCATCAATCAGTGTTTGCTATGTTGCAAGTTTGCAACTTCGTCAAGTAAAGCCTTGTGCACATTTTGATCGCCTGCAATGGCGATCAGTGTATCGCTGTCATATATTGCACTGTCAAAGTTCGCAGCAGTGTCTGCGGGTGAATTCCAAACCCTATGCTGGAACTGATCACCATCGCGCTCAGCGCGGTAGACCCCGCATGAGATGGAGGGACGAGCTTGGATGCTTTAAGCGGGACTAGCAACTTACGGCCAAAGATTTGTGTATGGCGAAAATGGGGGAGGACTTTGCCCAACAGTGGGACGCTACGGGCTAGTAACAAGTATGGCTGTTACATTCAGAGTGAAATAAAAACTCTTTGTAATTGAATTGGAACAAAAATTTAACTATTCCATAGGTTAAGGATTTAAGAGAATGTATCAATCAAATCAAAAGTGTATTTATTCAGTAGGATTACAAGAATCACTTTAAAACGTCTTAAAGCTAGGTGAGTCTAGGTGCCAGTTCCACGCGACCAAGCCTAGAAGATATCGTCAGAGAAAACAACAATGTTTTATTGAGTGGTTTTGAGTTATTATTAGTTTAAAAAAAAATTAACATCAACAGTGAAGTTGTTTGCGTGTTAAAATAAATTGAGACAGGTTTTTATTGACTGCTATGATTTATTAATGTTATTAGCATTATTTGATACTACAATAACAAGATCGTAAATTGATTATAGCGGATTATTTCTTTAATTGAGAGATTTTTCTCTTCTAGGCTATCAACTTGAGAGTATTTTATCCGTTCTTCTTATAACTCTATTCATGTAGGTACGCAATATTGTATCTATGATTGTGATAAATGTATTTCGTGAAATGAAGGTGAGTCTCAAGGTTTACCTATAAATAGTAAAAAAAAATCAGGTCACTGGCCCCTTATTTTAGTTTTTTGTGGTGTGCCCTACATGGATAGGCTAAAGTTCTATCACCATACTACCGCATCTCACGTTTCATGAAGCCCTACAATTCAAACGCAAAAATAGAACGAGCAAATTAAATATTATAAAAAAGTGTGTTCCTAATTTGAATATTTGAGCTTCCGGGTGCGTTCACACGCATCTCAGCATTAGCATACAACCATCTCGTGGGAACTTAAACTTTTTACCGGCGAGCTTCAAGACACCACTGTACCTACTTTTAAAGCAATCCCATTTGAATCGATTGATTACTCGTATATTTATGTAAATTCGGTTTTAACATTAAAATTTATTCCAAATATTCTTACTATGGTAGCAAAATAGGTAGCTGGTTCTCAAGCAGCTATGTTTTGTAATGAAATAACAGAATAATGTTAATGTTTTGCGAGTAGGAACAGTTGACAGTAGCGCCGCCGCTGGTAATGTTGATTTGTGAATTTTATTTTGTAATAAATGTAAGACTTATATTGGTAAATGTAGCTTAATAGTGCAATAAAATAAACTACATGCCAGTTTTGTCAAAGCTGGTAATAAAGTCATGGAGTGCTTAATACTTATAATATTCTTTTTTTATTTTTACTAATAAATTGCTTCAACAACCACACAGGTCTACCAACTGTTCGAATTCTATCTGTTCTGTTTTTGGTATCATGTTCATTATGTCCAAAAAAGCAGCAATTTACTGACAGGTCTAAAAAATGTTGTGTGTTGTGTGTTTTTAACGCTAGGAAGCTTTTTATCCAGTGCAGGTGTACTGGATAGTGACAAATTAATGTCACTGGTTCTTCTTGACAGGCCACTAGTTCACTATAACTAGTGAAAACGTTTTTATGGGCACCTCAAGAAGGCTCCTTTCGTGCACTTCTCACATTTTGACTTTGAGTTAGCAATCTCGAATACTATTTTTTTTTATTTATTCTTAAAAAAATGGCTGCGTAGGTGTGTCATCTATCTATCTATCTATCTATTTCTCGGTGAGGATCGAACCCACGCCTACAGCGCAGAAGGCAGAGCTACTACCAACTGAGCTGTAAAATCTAGACATCTATGAGGTAACACTACACTCATCTTTGTTGTAATAAATTGCAATCGGCGTGGGAATGCAAGTGTTGGCCAACAGTTTATTATTTTCTAACGGGAGCTCAAGATAATCAATCACGGTGAAACCGGCCCTTAAACCACAGACGTTTAATAGTTACAAGTCACGTGATTGCGGCTTAAGTGCGTAGGCGCCAATTGGTCGAGCGCTTGAAACGGTTCTTTTTTTATTGTACCTAGAAGATGCGTCACTTGCCTATGCCTACCTCTTGATGTAGGTTAGGTTGTATACCCACTATTATAAATCACTGGGTGGTGTTGACCACAGATTATATTTGTCATGTTGGTAGAGTCAGCATTATGACTAATTAGTTAGTTGTGGTTCTGCTGTTTTTTTTTTCAATAGGGGGTTTTTTAGTTAGGTTATGTACCTTACTGTTGTTTTTTTCCTTTATTCCGACTCATAGTAACAAGCATGACTTTTATCACATACGTGCGCTACCTAGTATATTAAACTATAAAGGACATAACGTACCTATCTTGTAGGTAGGTAAGTAGGTCATTTTGTTCATTTGCGGTTAAGCTTACGTTTAATAACATTTTTCCTTATAAAAATAAATATTATGGGGAAATAAGTGATTTTGAATCGACTTTAGCAAGCTTCTAAAGGAGGCTGTAACCTCTTTTATTTCACATCACATATCTTATCCATATATTTACCTACGTCACACCCACATGTCACATACCTAAAAACGAAGCAAAAAAAATCGCAAATTCGCCCCCACAGTACCCGCCAAATCGCCCTTTACCTATCAATCACTACATTGACTCATGATTGGTTACCCCAAACCTACCAAAAACCATTCTAACAAAACCTCTCTTATCACACATGGTAAAATAAACGGTGAAAGAGATGTAGGGTGAGATGGGTCTTGCAGTATTGGACGGTCTACACGCATGATGCAATAAATTCTTTATTTTCCACGATTTCCCGCCATTCCGCCATCTACGACACATCCCGTTGGGATTCGAACCAATCAAATTAAATTTCTCGATTGACGTTCTACGTTTGAATTGAGAAAATTAGTGTTGCCCAAATTCAGTCTTGGTCTTGCAGTCTTGGTCTTGTTCTTGCGTTTTTGCAAGACCAAGACCAAGAACAAGACCGCGTATTTTTAGCAAGACCAAGACCAAGACTGACCGTGCAAGACTTGAGCAAGAACAAGACATAGCCTGCAAGACTCTTGCGTCTTGCAGCTAGGACTTAGCGCTATTTCACTGAGTAGTTAGGTGTAACAGTTCGGTGTATAGGTAGGTACACCGAACCGGTGTATAGGTAGTAGGAATTCTATGAGACGCAAAAAACTGTATTCAGAAACAGTGCTTGAGTCTAAGTCGTGCCTCAATCATTTTTCAATGCAAAACTGTCAAAAAATCATTGCTTGAGACTCTACTCAGGCTCAAGTATGAATACGGGCCTAAGAGTAGGTAGGTCAAAAAAGGTTGAAAAAAAAAACAAGATAAATGTAATATTTTTTGAACACTGAACTTAGTGCTCTCAAACGGTGAAGGAAAACATCGTGAGGAATCCCGCATGTCGCCGAACCTAAAAAGTTTTAAAATATGTGTCAAGTGTAAGAAAGGAGCCTCTTTGAGGCACACTTAAAATCCTTTCACCCCACTTGATTCAAAAGAATCAGTTTCACGATAAGAAGAAGAACTGAACATAGTTATCGAAAATCACAAGCAACTATTATTCTTGTTTGCCATCCGATTGCACACTGTTCGTTTTGATCCTATCACGTTTTCTTCACCTTAACACCCATACATCTAACCAAACTTAAGCATTTATAATATCAAACGGCGGTAAAATAATCAAAAAGAGTTTTAAAATAAAACGAACAACTGACCCAACATTATCCTCATTTTAATTTAAAACTAGAGAGCAGATCACCTATTAGAGGGGTCGCACCCCTTACATTAATATTCAACCCTTTCGGCCGATTCATTATAGCTAGGCAGCATTTACACCGGATGCAGGTATCCAGGCTTTTTACCTGCACGAAAAAGCAACATGAATTGAAAGAAAAATTGCAAGTCAAAATTAAAGACGCATGAAGCTTCACTGGTATGCTGCAATTTACCTTTTTATATTTTTAATTTACGGCCATAAAACTCAGGGCACGTTCAGGTGTTACTTGACAGTAGCCACAGCCACATTCTCAGCCGCTAACATCAGATCTGATTGCCATATCAGTTAGCGGAAAGAAATAAACCAAAATATTTCAATGGAATCAGTCTGAAAGTAAAAATAAAATATCTTAAAGTTTTGATATACAGGGTTATTCATTATTAGCTACACAAACTGACAGGGCCTAATTTTTGGGTCGTGAATATATGTTTGGCCGAATCAATTTAATTCCTTAACTGATTTAAGTTTTTGTATCAAAATTTTGTTTTTATTAATTTCATTAGGGCTATTGCATAATGATTGCCATGGAGAACAGGAGGATGACCCACCCAGGCGGTGACTGATCGCAGAGTGTCGCTCACGGCGTGCGGGCGCGGATCAAAGGTCAAAATAGGTCAGGCGCCAATGATTCCAAAGGATGTTCTTAATCGATTTTCTAGGGATGATCATAAGAAAACTTTAAAAAATAATTTCATAAATATTTTTTATTTTATTTGTTGAACCTAATTCCTGAGTATTGGCAGGTAATAATGAATAACCCTGTATTTTAAATTTATTCACGACTCAGAAGTAGGTAACATAGATAACATAAAAATGCCTTGCTAAGACCAGTGCCAATGCTCCGTTTTATCATTATATTAGCTTACCAACCTACAGTTTGTTGTTTTAACAGGGTGGTCATGCATGATGGTGTGATTGAATCAGCAGACCTGGGAAATCCAAAAACCGGTTTTCTGTGTAAATGGAGTCTTAAAAGTACCTACGTGCTCTGGCATCCACCTTTGGTTAGTTTTTTTATTCTATTCCTATTATTTTACTGTGTGACGTCGTCGGTTATAATGTTATAGAATGATTTAATCGTCTTGATCCTCGTTTTAAACGCTCGCTCAAATATTATTTTTAACTTGGTATTTATTAAAAAGTTCATTAAAAAGATGTTCTTATTTAAATAACTTAGTAACATCAGCTCCGTTTGAGATTTTTTTCAAATGGTATTCCAGGTCATGAACTGTGTAAATTCCAAGTATTTTCGCAAACCGTTCAGCCGTTATTGAGATGAACGGGAATAAAAAATGTCACTCGCAAACTATTGCATATATACAAATTAGCCTAGTCGAGTACTGGCTATAATTTTCGACAGCAAAACTGATTGGTACTTGACTGGATTTGACCTAATAGAGGTATAATCGGAAGGCGGGGCCGCTATCAATAGACCACCAGTTCTCTCTGGTAGACCCAGTGGTAAGAGATGGCAATAGTTTAAGCGCTGTTTATCTTTTGGCATATTATTTTTATAAGTAAAGCCATAAAAAACTGTGGACAATCCACACAACACTATCTAGCCCCAAATTAAGCAGAGCTTTTACTATAGGAACCAATTGCTAATATAATACTTATATCCTTTTTAGGGTTCCGTAGCCAAATGGCAAAAACGGAACCCTTATAGATTCGTCATGTCTGTCTGTCTGTCTGTCTGTCCGTCCGTATGTCACAGCCATTTTTCTCCGAAACCGTAAGAGCTAGACTGATGAAACTTGGCGAGTAGATGTATTCTGTGAACCGCATTAAGATTTTTGCATAAAAATAAAAATAAAACTATAAATTTCGGGGGTCCCCGTACTTGGAACTGAAACTCAAAAATATATGTTGTACTATGCAAACTTCCAGCGATATTTGCTTTGAACGAGATCTAGTCAGTAGTTTTTTTTTATACGTCATAAACCGTAAACCGCAATTTACCTTTCGACGAACTACAAGAACCTTATTATGTTACATCAAGTAACATAATATAAAGGTTATTGTAGTTCGTCGTGCTACGGAACCCTTCATGGGCGAGTCCGACTCGCACTTGGCTGCTATTTTTTTTAGTATACCGACTCAGAAATAAATATAACACCCAGGCAGCGAGAACATAGACATCATCTGCGTTCACCACACAAATATTTGTTCTCGGTGGGGATAGAACCCACGACCTACGGAAGAAGGTATAGCTACTGCTAATTGAGCTGAGAGGATAGTCAAATATAAATTTACTAGCGGCCACCCGCGGCTTTGCTCGCCCCGTTTTCGTTATGCCCCGTTCCCGTTACTTACCCCCGTTCTCCGTTACAATATCTCTATAAGTTGTAACCTATGTGTTATTTTAATGTATAAGTTGTTATAATAATATACTTACTGTAAAGTTTTACCCATCCATTTAGTAATTTTTACGTGAAAGAGTAATAAACATCCATCGGTTCATACTTACAAACGTTCGCGTTTATAATATTATTATAGTATGATTTTCTTTCTACGATCAAAATGAATATTCCTGACACAACCCCTTCCGAGCAATGGCTGCATGACGTATCACCTTCGCATACTAATTCACCGTATAATTCTAATAATATCGGACATACTCCAATCTCATTGTTTCAGAATAACCCGGCGCCCGTTTGTTCATACTTCGTTCAAAAAACCGTTTTGTTCATACATTGTTCAGGCGAGAAACAATGCGAGGGGAATTCTTTTGAAGGGATATATGAATTTTATAATTACGGCTGTATTCAAGAATGACACCTGATGGACCGATGATTAAATCCTGACTAATACATATTATAAATGCGAAGGTAACTTTGTCTGTCTGTCTCGCTGTCACGCTAAACCAACTACTGAAGCGATTAGAATGAAATTTGGTACACAATCAGTCATTGGATAGAGAAGACTCAGAATCGTTCTTCTTGGAAATGTAGAGTGAAGGTATAGGCCTTCGTTCATTCATTTCCAGGAAACCCCGTTAAAATAAAAAAATTAAAATTCATACACAGCTTGTAAAAGTCCACTGCTAGTCGTGGGCCTAGCAGTGGACTTTTACAAGCTGACGATTACAATGATTCAAAAACTATGCGCTTTCTCGACATTGTACCCTCTAATCAGCTCTATAATTCTTTACTTGTGGAATTAAGCTGTGAACAAGTCTTTATTAACCGCCTTCCAACCAAAAAGGAGGAGGTTCTCAATTCGTTTTTTTTTTTTTAATGTTTGTTGCCGCATTACTTCGTCATTTGTGAGCCGGTTTGAAAAATTATTTTTTTATCTGAAAGGTTGATCCCATTTTAATTTTATTAAAATCGGTGTTGCCATTTTTTTTTTAAATAATTTTTTTTATGTTTGTAACTGCATGCCTCCGTCATTTATGAACCGATTTAGAAAATTATTTTTTTATTTGGAAGCTTATTCTTACGTCCAGATTGTCCCAAACAAATTTCATTAAAATCGGTTTAGCCGTTTGGCAATGAAGTCGGTTTCTTAAGTTTTTTAAACTTATAACTATACCTACTCTACTTGTAGTCAAATTAAACATTGTATCGAAATTGTTTGTGAATACGGTTGATAGAATATTTTTATTTTGTCAGACGTCTGGCTGCTTGGTTTCGAAAAGAATTTTTAATATGAAGCCGTAATAGGCCAGTTTGTGTTGAACGATGAGAAGTAGGGAGGAATTAAAGCTTGTGCCGTAGGTCGTGGGTTCGATCCCCACCGAGAACAAATATTTGTGTGCTGAACAAAGATGTTTGTTCTCGGTCTGGGTGTTATATTGCATTCTAAGTATGTATTTAAAAAAAAATGTATTTAAGTATTATATCAGCTATCTGGTTCCCATAGTACAAGCTTGGCTTAATTTGGGGCTAGTGTTGTGTGGATTGTCTACAATATATGTTTCATTTTTAATTGAAGCAGTTTTGAAGTAAAAAACTGTGAATCAGGAACCACTTAAAAATCAAAACTGAAAGAGGAAGATGATTCTAGTCACCCTATACTTATGCATAGAAAAGTATAAACGAAGGTTGGTATTGTTTTTATATTAAATACTAAACAATAACTACTACAGACGCAGAGAAGTGCATCGTAGGGCACGTTCCTGATGTGCGTGACCTGCGAGGCAATGCTTTTTTATAGGTTGGTTACACATTAGGTGGGCCATATGCTTGTTCCATCAGCTAGTTGTATATAAAATAAACTAAAACAGCCTTTTTCCCACCTCATTGCTCATGTATAAGTTTGAGTTCTGTCATAAACTCCTTTCACAGAAGCTGTCAGCGGTTCACTTCTAAAAATGTCACATCGACTGAAGAAAAATCTAAAATGCTGTGTAAAAATGTAACCAAAATAATATAAAAACCTGACAAAACTAAAGTTAAAGATCATGCCGAGTTCACAATAAAAGAATAACAACAGACAACATAGCAAAATGTACAAATATCCCGGAGATTACCTGTTGACGTATGACCCGACCTACGCAGAAGAGCACACTGATAGTTCAGACTTTGAAGAATCATGTGTACCATTGGTATCTAAAAAAGGAGGTAAGCACAGCCTACTGAATCACAAAAGCAAGAAAATTACTTATCAGAACCGTTCAAATTTTACCCACAAACAATGTGATTACGATAAATACCCAGTAAAATTAAAACGAGATTGTGAAGAATTCTGGGGCACCAAAGCTGTACAAGTGAGTATAAAACCCAATAAAAAAGAACGTAAGCAGAACCTCAGCACAGGGGACCAACCAGAACCAGTACAGTCAAAGCTATCACTTATCCGACACAAAGTCATACCATGCATATCAAGCATATTCAAAAAATCTCGTTACGAACACGGAAACATGTCTGTCATAAACGAAAACACAGTCCAGAGTACTACAGATAGCTGCCAACAATGCAAAAACTGCGAGAAAAGACGCATGAAACAGTTTAAAAGACAAAACTATGCTGTCCAACCAGTTTACGCCCTCGAAGGCAACATACATAAAGCACCAGCACCGTTTACTCCGAATATGAACGAACCGTTAAAACATAACCGTAAAAAGTCTAGAAACCAGTATTCGACTTGCAGTATTTCCTCCTCATCCGAAAACGAGACGCAACTATCGGAGAAAATGAAAGAAAAAAGCATGAAAATGAGAAAGAGATTTAAGAAAGAGGTAATGAAGGAACATTGGAAGTATCAGCAAAGCCATCTTAGAAATCAACAACACCAGTATCCGTCTAAAGATGGCAAGTCCTCGTACCAAGTGTTCTCGTCTCCGTATCAGCATTCCAGAACAGACATGTCGCCGTCTGAAAGTCAGTACTCGCAAATGCCAGCTTCATCCTCAGGCTTTTGGGAGTACCTCTTTGATAAAATCAACCGAAAATACCAAGTTCAAGCAATGGAAATGCCCAAACCGTGCCAATGCAACAGCAGTGAAGATCAGGTTACATGCTCTCCGGGTAACTGTAAAAGTTTTGAGCCTAAATCAGAACCCAGTGGTTGCAAGGGCCGCCAGCGAAATCTTCCAGGAAACAGCTGTTCATGCTCAACTCCTAAGCCAGAGCCGTCTATCGGTGGTTGCTGTCAAAAGAACAGTCTAGAAAATTCTCCTCCACCACTACCATTTAATATGCCCAGAAACTCCCTCTCCTTAAAAGTAAAAGCAGCACCACCGGAAAAGAAAGTCCAATGCAAATGCCACGATAAAGCAGACAGACAATCTAATGCCCCCTCCTCTAGAGCTTCTACTAGGCTGCCTTCACAAGGAGGAGCAAGCGCAAAACCATGCCAAGAAGGTCACGATGAGATAACGGCGGCTTTAACTGAAAAGTACAAGGGTGAGATCCTTTGCATCCACAACCCTCCATGTATCCTCATAAACGGCTGTCTGAACTTGCCTCCACCGAAAGATTCTCCTCAAACAATGAACTTCTGGCCGGTCACAGAAAGCAAAAAATCTGCATTTAGCCGCTACAAAAAGCCCATCAATTCTAATCAGAAATACGATAATAGCTGCCAGTACCACGTCCCATTCGTTGAAGTCCGCCAATGTCAGACCCCAGAATACAGAGTAGAAAAGAAAATCCAGAGCATCTGTCACCATGACCCTCCATGCGAGGTTGTGAGAGGCTGCTACAAGCCAAAATACGACCCTCAGCTCCAAAACTCATGTGTCCATGTGCCCATGTGTCCGAGAGTCCCTGAATGTATTATTGGGCAGCGTCTTGAAGGGCGAAGGTCCTGTGAACATAAACCTAGATGTCCAGAGATTCCTGTATGCTCTAGGAACTACACAGTGCTGACTGCTAGAGATAATGTTGGGACGCAGGTCAAACCAAAAACATCTCTGAATTGCCGCCATATGCCGCCGTGTATCATGATACCAAAATGCCTGGGCAGGGCGTTGAATCATAGCTTCATATCCTGGGATGCTGTACCTGATTGTAACCACCAGCCTCCGTGTGAGCTGATCCCAGCGTGTTGCAGAAAGTCGACCAAAGAAATGGTTTCTACCTCATCTCAGTACCCGAATTCATGTCGTATAGTCTAAGAGACAGGGTTTTATTCTGGCTCATTCGTTTGAAACAGAATTGGTATGATTTAGCTTCCGTTTTTTTTCTTTCATTCTATCTAAAGGTCAAAGAAGAGACAGAACTTTAATCTGAAGCCAAGCTTTGCTAAAAGTCATGTCATGAAGTTAGTGATTATGATTTTTTTTTAGTTTTTGCATAAACAGACAAAAAACAACTTGCTTTTTTGGGAGCTAGAGGTTAGTTAAAACCCAAACATTTATTTTTAACTGTTTCACTAAAATATAGAATAATGTGAAGAACCTTGTCTCCTAGACTATACAGACGAGTCAAGGAGTTTCTATACGAAAACTTACATCATTTCAAAACAAACTCCTGAAGATGATCAATGTGAAACGTTCAGATCAGAAACCTTACTAACCAGACAGTTAAATAAAGTGTGAACAGTGTACTAAAAGTGGTTTAAAGTGTTATCCGACCCTTCATTCAATACAAAAATCAGCTACAGTCAGTCATAAAGTTGTTTTATTTAGGGCTTAATAATTAGTCTTAATGTGCACGAAAGGATCCTCTCTGAGCAAAACTAACTAGAAATAAACTTCCATTTGGCCAGCTTTGCCAGTATCAATAGAGGATCACACTCTCCTAAATAAATAAATAAGAATTTTCTACGCATGCTATATCCTACCTACCTGACCAATGTATAAATAAATTAACACGTTAGCTTAGAACGTCAACCACTAACAAATACCTTTAATATTACCTTATAATATACTTAATGTTCTCATGTAAGTGACCTCATGTATGTCTTTTTGAGAATAAATATCTTAAACCACATATATTATTACATAAACAAAACAGTTTTTAATCAGGTCAGTCAATAGACAATAGCCGTCATTAGTTAGAGTCAAAATCGTTGATTGCAGTTGCATCAGGATTGGGAGAGGACTGCTTCAGGCTGATGATTTTAATTCTAGACTTTGGGTTGGTGGCAGCAATGCTTAGACAATTTAGCAATGTTCTAGTGAACCGGCCGGATGGTGACACGGATGTGGATGTGTAGGGACACGACTCAATAAATTCCCTGAGCCCTGTCTTGGACCACGCTTCTTCTGTTACGGAGCAGTGCAGTACTACATGTTCCACAGTTTCCTTGTCCTGTAGGCAGCCCCGACACAGGTCGCTGTCTGTCAGGCTGATATGATTATTATAAGTGACATGAACCAATTCCAGAGCAAAGGCAAAAGGCTCTATACACGCTCAATAACGATGTGATAACGTGAGAAACTCATGTAAAAGAGTGTAGAATTAATTGTTCTAATCATAGTTAATAGAAAATGCAGTGAGAACGACTGTTTTAGGTCCTAGTAATATAATTAGTACGGAACTGAGACGTGGTCGCTAACTATTGGCCTCGTGCACAAGCTCAAAGTCGCGCAACGAGCTATGGAGAGAGCTATGCTGCGAGTTTCACTACGTGATAGAATCAGGAATGAGGATATCCGTACAAGAACCAAGGTCACCGACATAGCTCGTAGAGTTAGTAAGTTGAAGTGGCAATGGGCAGGTCATGTAGCTCGAAGAACCGACAACCGTTGGGGAATAAAGGTTCTCGAATGGCGACCACGAACCGGAAGACGAAGCGTAGGGCGCCCACCCACCAGATGGACCGACGACATTGTTAAGATCGCGGGAAGTCGATGGATGGAAAGGGCTCAGAATCGTTCTTCCTGGAAATGTGTAGGGGAGGCCTATGTCCAGCAGTGGACTTATTCAGGTTATTGATGATGATGATGATGATGATGAATATAATTAGTAGTATCTACCTAGCAGCTAATTGTTAATGGATGGTAATTAGAAACACATCTACTAGCAACATTGTAAAGTTTTTTTTCTGTAAATTGACTCCAATGATATTTTACTTCACTGCTATTATTTTAGATTATTTTTGATTTGTAAAAGGATCATATAAAAAAACGGTAGGAACTGAGCCGTTGTTTGTTGCTTGTTCTTCTAGGTTTGGTCGCGTGGAACTGGCACCTAGACTTACCTAGCTTTAAGACGTTTCAAAGTGATTCTTGGAATTGAAATGAATCAAATTTTATTGAGTTTGAGTTTTTGAAAAAGCAGTTTGGTGAACCTTGCTAAAGGGATTGACTAAATATTGCACTAGTTATTTTAGAGCCCTCAATACCGCTCGAGTTTCAAACTATTACTTGACTCGTATGTTAAGTTTCGGTGCGACAATCATTATTACTATCTTGTGCGTAATAAATCACATTTTGATGACTCATTCCAGCGCACGTAAAAATCGAAGTCCTAAAAGAAATACCCAAAAATACCAAATTGGCATCGAGTGTAGAATATATAATTTGGAGCCATTCAATGCAAATGTCGCATTCTCTCACGGAAAGGTGCCAGGTATCACATACTGAATATCTTGTAGTGCCATCAACCAGTGAGGAAAGAAACCCTTTAGCAAGAAGTTCCTACGTTTATACGTAGGAACTTCTTGCTAAAGGGTTTTCGTTTAGGCTAAAAGGGCCATCAATTTACGTGTTCAATAAAGACAACTGTCAAAAATAATTAAACATAATATAGCAGCTGACAGCTGGAATCTTTTTTGGGAGAAATCTTGAAAATCTCACTTAAAAACTACTGAACTGATATTGATTAAATTTTCATCGGACCAATCGGAAAGTTCTTGCTTAAAAAATCTTAATTTCACAAAATGGATTTATACAAATAACACACTTATAAAATAGATATTTTTTTGGAGTCAGTTAAAAGTAGCCTACACTCTTTGGCTGCCTGAGGACAAAAGGCAGCCGGGCCGGGCAGCCGGACCGAGCCGCCGAAAAGACGTTGGTGAGACAATCTCGACTTTCAGGAGAAGGATTCGTTAAAAATTGACACAGATCGGGATATTTGATTAGCAAATTATCCATTATCGCAGAACCACGGCTAAAAAACAAGAATGAGAACGCTCAGAACACAGATTCAAAACCAAGCAAGCCCACAAAAACATTCACCCACTTAAAACTCAACCGAAAATTATCAGGTAATAGCTAGAAAACCGGCCCGAAGCGGTCTCTAAAAACATTTTTAAATTTTAAGTTTAGAATTTCCTAATCTTTACGTCCCAGGAATTTTATCATCAAACCGTCTAAATGTACGAACGAGTTATGTGCCTACCTGTACAAAACAACTAGTCCAAAGCATACTAGACTTTAAATTTACGAGAATAGAGTAGAAATTTGGTTATTTTGTTGATATTATTTGATTTCGTAAGGCTGTGATCAAAAACTAATGAGTGGAGACCGTTGAACTCGAGCCCTGTTACGTAATCGAAATGGTAATGAATATTGAACTTTGGAAATCATTTTTACAGCGTAGCTTGGTACGTTTGACCAATCAACAGGCAATGTTTTCTTTTTGACGTGACAACGTCTTATTATTCGATGGAGCCGGTTGCACGCACGAAAAAACATGACTCATGCGGCGTTACCTTGCTTGGAGGCGTTCCATTTAAAGGCTTGAAGTGCAAGCGAGAGCGCAGAACGAGCGACAAAGAGGCACAATCGGCCTCCGCGTTCGGCAGCGTTCGACATCAGTCTCTCTCCTACTTGAGTGAGCGATGCGTCCGCGTGGACAGCTGTATGACGTTGTCACGTTCAACTATCGTCAGTAAACCGACTTTACAGACAAAGACAACCGATTTTTTTTTTGTTTTCTTTTGAGCTCTTTTTAGTATAGGTACATAACTAGCAGCTAAGCTAAGCTGTCAAGACGGTATAGGTGCTGGGCAAGTTTATACACGGTGTTTTTCTTCATCAATCGAAACTTTACATAGTAAGAAATGGTCCAGCACCATAATTTGTGAATAATCATCAGGTGTGAATAATATTTCTATTGAAAAAAGTTTATACACGGTGTTTTCCTTCACCATTTGTGTTTTCACACATTATTAGTAAGAACCACCATTTTGATTTCCGTTTTCGTTTTGCTTTCTTCATAATGTTATCTGATTGAGATACTACTAACGGCGAGCCAAGGTATTTTTCTACTTAGTTTTAATATTCCAGCATTCGAACACTTTCTACAAAAAACCGATAAATTATATCGATAATGATTAAAACTAGCATTGCCTGACCGAGCATCGTTCGCACTATGCATTCCATAAGCTTCGAGTTTCTAAGAAACGCACGCTGTTGTTTAACGACCGTTATTTGTCCTCAAACCGCAGAACTGAGGATTTTATTGACCTTTTGATAACAAAATAAAATAAGTATGTGAGTAATTCAAATTAATCCAAATTAAAAAAACAGTTAAGCCGTTTTTCGAGTAACTTTTGAGGCAATGTCGCTTGGTACTTACATTTGAAGAAATATGAATGTCGCTATTTCAATCATGTCCATCCACCACACCTGTGTAATTACACCAAATAAATTGTTTTTAATATTAGAACTACAAATAGATATAACTAGGTATAAGTTCAGGCAATGTATTAAATCAAAAGTTATTTATTTAACGACACACCAAAATAGTATAAACAAGTGATAACCTAAGGTGATTCATTTTTGTAATGTGTGCATTTTATGTTGTCTGAAATAAACGATATTAATATTATCATATGATAAAAATGAACAATGACATTAAAATTGGCTGCCACTCAGTATAAATGCTGTCGTAGCGTGTGCTGTAACTATAACAGTGATCTTCTGTGACACCACAGAAATACATAAATTTGAACACTTTTAGCAAATGTCAGTCTACAGAAATAACGGCTGCCATATAACGGGCACCGTTTCTTTGACAACGCGTACTAGTGCCGTGACTAAAACTAATAAATAGTTGAAACAACGAGCAAAGAAAACTTTCTTGCTAATGAAATCACTTGAAAATGAACGACACTTTGAATGTAGAGTTTTTTTGCGATAACTAAAGTTTAACCGATTTTTATCACGAAGGTTTGTTTCTATTTTTTTCATACAACTTGCCGGTGGGACAAGGGTTTGGCCGATCTGATGTTAGGTGGTAACCATCGCCTATAACAAAGCATAAAAACGGACAAGAAAAGATAGAGAGAAATGTTTGCACTTGAAGGAGGCTTTCACTCAATTTGCATGAGGACTCAGGGACCACCATGTTAAATTTTCAAAAAAATATGTCTCGAATTTATTAGTAGTTAGTCTTATATCAGTCGTAGTAAGAATCCTGTAGTGATTAATTTGTTAAATTTGAATTTAATGTGTAAAATGATAGGTACAGAAGGATACATCAGCTCAAGCTACATAAAAACAAAGAAAAATGACGCTTACTACAAGTACATAAGAGCGAGCAGTGTATAGTCTGATGTGTATCCTTGTGTACATGAAAGGTTACAGCCCTAACGTGTGGTCTCTCAATCCTCACAGACGAGAGGCAAACCTTTAGCAGGGAGGGATCTTGTAAGCTTATAATCTAAAAAAAGTCGTGGCCCTCAGACACATGGTATACATGGTGTACCTAAATATGTGTACTATGCGAAGGTGGGGGGTTTCAGACCACAATGGTGATCAGTTGTGGGGGGGAGAAAATTAAAAATTCCTATTTTCAGTTTCCCATACAAAAATATTTAATTTCATAATGCCTAAATAAATTGACAACCCTATCCTTGTAACCCCTTGACCCCTTGACCTACTACCTCTGTAGGTCTACTACTACTACCTACTACCTCTGTAGCTGAGTTTAGGGTTGTCACTTTGTATAAAGTCAGCTGTTCATGTTGAAACTTCGTTGCAGTTTTTTTCAGAGATACCAATCGAAGTTCGAAAAGTCGTTGAACAAAAGTTGTTCCCCGGGAGGTGGAAATTCACCCCCCTTCGGGATAGTACACATATTTTGATACACGTTGTATATGTAAGTAAAAACTTGAACAACTATACACAATTTTTATGACACAACGAGATATTTACCATGATTAAATTTTGATGAGTTTTGACTCCCGATAATTTGGCATATTTTCATGCACCATGATCACGGTACCAATAGTAGCGTCAAAACCATTAGAAGAGTGCGATAGAGGGTAGATCGATTTGTCTCCCAATAACATTTCTTTAACTCGTAGACTTCAGTTCAACCGTGATCATGGTGCATGCAACTGTGCCGAAATATCGGGAGTCAAAACTCCCAAAATTTTATCATAGTAAATATCCCGTGTCATAAAAATAGCGGTAAAACCATGATAGTTTCAAAAGCTATAACTGCAAACAAGCACAAATTAGCACAATAAAAAAAAATAATTAAAATGTCCCTCAGACCCCGCGCATTATTTTCTCTCATAGGTTAAAATTATTTTATTTTCAATAATTTGATTTTTAAGCCTATTTTTTTCTTTGCTTCATTTATTTTACATAAATTATCATTATTATCTTTAGTATCAACTATAGTAGCGTAGGCAAAAACCAAAAATATTTTTTAAATGAACAAATATTTTTATTTTATTTATTCATAGCCGAGCTTCCAACTATTTAAAAGATACATATTTATATGATTGACGCTTCTTTAATCTTTTATTAATTTGTATATTGTAATAAATAATTTATTTATTAGTTTTTAAAGAAATCTATATGTAAATATTGTCTGTCTGTCTAGTCTATCTATCGTCTAGCCATTCTTAGACCTCCCATCGGGGGTCTTGGCTATAAAAGTTCAGAGACTCTATTACACTATTTTTCACGGTAGAGTCTGCGTCAAAAGTATCTATATACTTCTCTTGGCATTTCTGTACCCGAAGTCGGAGTTTTGCTACCACATTTCGTTACCAAATGTTGTTTTCGTTTCGCCTATTTGTCTCTCTCTATTGTATGGAGAAAATATGAGACGGCAAAAATACGTTACGTAGTGAGAGTTGTTGTCTCATCTTTTCCCATACAATAGACAGAGACAAATAGGCAAAACGAAAACAACATTTGGTAACGAAATGTTGTAAATGCACTGGGACTTCGGGCTCTGGTTTCTAAAGTTCAAATATTTTGTTATTTCGTTTTTTTTTGTATATAGCTCCTGAAATACAGAGAGGGTTCAAAATAGATTTGTGTAAAGTATTTATTAAGTCAATAAACATTACTTTATTATTGATTAAAGTTTTGATCTTTATTTAAAGATCCACTCTCAGCCACAACTGTTTTTAAACCGAAGTTGCCATATTATCTTCGACAAATCCGAGGGGATTTTAGTAACTGAAATTGCTAATCTACTGTTGATGCTGACTTTACCACTAGGTACTATTACGGGTATGTCATACAAAATACAACATCTTTCAATATGACCAAAATTCTTAATCATAAATCAACTAAACGTTAATCATCCTTAATTCTAAGGTCAACATCCTAATCATCCATTTAGTTATCTCAGAAATATCATAAAACTTCTAATAATCGTCAAATTTCAAATAACACACACCGAATTTATAATAATTTTATGATAATGGCCTCTCAGGCGCAGACGAAAACGACGGGTTTTTAAGTAAAAAATAAAATTTACGTACCTACCCATAACAGGAAAGTTAGAAAAGGTGTATGACGCGCTTCGTGTGTGTAAAAAATACTGCGGGCCTACCACAAGCTCTGTCTAGCTGTGTCTTTGGCTCAGGGCATCGATTCCAGACACAAATTACTCAAGCGATCGCGTAAATCGGCGTAAATCGATGCGAGTTGTCAATTTTTGATTGAAAAATTTTATTTGTTTGATAGATATTTTTATTTTTAAATGTAAGTATTATTGTATAGCAGCTGTCTACGCGGACGCTCACTCAAGTAGGAGGGAGACAGATGTCGCACGCAGCCGAACGCGGAGGCCGATTGGGCCTCTTTGTCGTTCGTTCCGCGCTCTCTCTTGCACTTCAAGCCTTAAATGGAACGCCTCAGAGCGAGGTAACGCCGCACGAGTCATGTTTTTTCGTGCGTGCAGCCAGCTCCATTGAATTATAAGATGTTGTCACGTCAAAATTGGAAGGCCAGATCAGCCGGACCATTTTGCCTGTTGCAGAAGTTTGGTCCTATGAAATTGATTTGTATCATTGATGACACTAACAAGAAACAGTAATTACCATAAAATATCTTGTTGCTATCATTTTTCAACCATTAACTATCTGTTGCCATACTAGTTTTAAGTTTTTCTATTCGTTTTTTATTGCTGACACTGACAGATGCGAATAGGTTTTGATTGCAAAAAAAGATACGCAATTACTCCACAGACCGACTGAAAATAGTTATTTGTTATACAAGAGTGCAAAGCTGCTTTTTAACCGCGTGCTCAATTTTGATGACCAAGCAAGCGCAGGATTCTAAAATTTACCACTATATTGCTATACGCTCGTGGTTTAAAAGTTAGAATCCTAAGCGTTGGCGAAGAAATCAAAAGAGCACAAGGTGAAAAATCTTTGCACTCGAGTGCAACACGTAACTTTTCATCCCACCTCAGCGAGGAAATGACTAAATGCAAAAAATAACATGGCGCGATTAAAAGTAACACACCAAGAAGGTTTCGAGTATGAGTTTTTAACAAATTTAAAAAGGTTGTATGATAAATTCGGCACCATGCAGGTAGAAGTAAATAGGTTTAATAATGTTTTGAATTCACAAATACACCAAGAAGGTTACGAGTGCGAGTTTTTAACAAATTAAAAAAGGTTGTATGATAAATTCGGCACTATGGAGGTAGAAGTTTACAGGTTGTGCGTTCACAAACTTAGTGAACACGATATTCTAAATTCAAATTTACTTTATCCTCTAGAGGATAAAAACGGCTTTTGCAGTCAGATATTGAACAGCAAAAACACACTTTCTGAGCTGGTGGGATGAAAAATAGTTGGTAGGTAGGTACTGGGCTAGCCTAACATGTTTATAGGCATCTACAAGGTGTATCTAAATATGTGTACTATGCGAAGGTGAGGGGTTTCAGACCACAATGGTGATCAGTTGTGGGGGGGAGATAATTAAAAATTCCTATTTTCAGTTTCCCATACAAAAATATTTAATTTCATAATGCCTAAATAAATTGACAACCCTATCCTTGTAACCCCTTGACCCCTTGACCTACTACCTCTGTAGGTCTACTACTACTACCTACTACCTATGTAGCTGAGTTTAGGGTTGTCACTTTGTATAAAGTCAGCTGTTCATGTTGAAACTTCGTTCCAGTTTTTTTCAGAGATACCAATCGAAGTTCGTAAAGTCGTTGAACAAAAGTTGTTCCCCGGGGGGTGGAAATTCACCCCCCTTCAGGATAGTACACATATTTTGATACACGTTGTATAGATGGATAGATAAATAACACTATAATGTGCATTACAGGAATAGGATATTAGGTACACATTTAAAGAAAATACTAAAACTATATCACAGTACAATCGCTATGCGTGATAGGCGGTCTTATCGCTATGAGCAATCTCTTCCAAACAACCTTTGGATCTATTTTTAATCAGTCATGGGAAATCGCTTCTTTAAGTGCCATGAACATCATATTTCTTATTCATTTATTCAGAACTCTTAGTAATTACACCGTAAATAATTTTCAATCAATATTTATAGTTTTCATTCTATAAATAAATTTTATGTACCAATTTAATTTATTGTTGTTACATCATCCGTAGGCCTATCACAGGCTCTGTCTGGCTCTGTTTCTGGCTCTGGTTTTGAGTCTGTGTGAGTGTTGACTAAAATCCTACGTCGAAACGTCACACACACAGTTTAATACACTGGAGAGCACGCATACAGGCTCAAAACCAGAGCCAGACAGAGCTTGTGGTAGGCATTCTGTACTTACATTTTATGATTATTACGTTCATTGCTTGTTAGAGATAAGTGGTGCTTGTAATTATGTTATTATTTACAACAAGTAAGTAGTTAAAGCAGAGTAAAGATTTAATACAAAACATTTTTAGGGCTGTTATTTCTATCTACGGAATAACGCTATTAACTGGCCTCTCAGCTCAGTTGGCAGTAGCTCTGCCTTCTGCGCCGTAGGTCGTGGGTTCGATCCCCACCGAGAACAAAATATGTGTGTGGTTAACGTAGATGTTTGTTCTCTGTCTGGGTGTTATATTGTATTCTAAATATGCTGTCTGGTTCCCATTAGTACCAGCTCTGCTTAATTTTGGGCTAGATAGTGTCGTGTGGATTAACCAAAACATTTACTATTATTAAGGTCTTTGCCATGCAGAGGGATTAAATAAGCTGAAAATAAATAAATAAAATGTGTAAAACCGTCTTTCTAACTAATAAAAATATTTACATTATAATAATACTTAATAAAAAAATATATAGGTACATAATTATGTAGGTATACATAACATATTTTATTTATTGACTTAAACTCAATACTTATATAATTATACATAATACATAATATATACAACGTGTACCTATCAAAATCTGTGTACTATCCCGAAGAGGGGTGAATTTCCACCCCCCGGGGAACAACTTTTGTTCAACGACTTTTCGAACTTCGATTGGTATCTCTGAAAAAAACTGCAACGAAGTTTCAACATGAACAGCTGACTTTATACAAAGTGACAACCCTAAACTCAGCTACAGAGGTAGTAGGTAGTAGTAGTAGACCTACAGAGGTAGTAGGTCAAGGGGTCAAGGGGTTACAAGGATAGGGTTGTCAATTTATTTAGGTATTATGAAATTAAATATTTTTGTATGGGAAACTGAAAATAGGAATTTTTAATTTTCTCCCCCCCACAACTGATCACCATTGTGGTCTGAAACCCCCCACCTTTGCATAGTACACATATTTAGATACACCTTGTATATTATATTGGTTCCAGTTAAGCCTTCAGCGTTCAGCTTCACTGATCGCCTCCGCAGAACGCTCAGACGGGGGCAAGTCTTTAGGCTCCAGACAGACGAACCCGATACAAATTAATTTACACAACTATGGGCAAACAAAGTATAAATATACACTGAAATAGCTGTAATAGAATTTTACAGTGGTCTTTATTGCCGGCCAGTTATATAAAGTTGGAGAAAACAGAAATATTAATAAAAAACCAAAAAAGTAATTTTTTCGTCATTCTTTTTCTGAAGCCCTGACTGCCACGACCAACGGCTGACACTCCAACTTTATATAACTGGCCGGTAATAAGGACCACTGTAAAAGCCTATTG
This sequence comes from Thera britannica, assembly GCA_939531255.2. Taxonomy (NCBI): domain Eukaryota; kingdom Metazoa; phylum Arthropoda; class Insecta; order Lepidoptera; family Geometridae; genus Thera; species Thera britannica. The sequence goes on from OW618038.2 coordinate 22,799,265, forward strand.
CAGCTATTTCAGTGTACATTAATACTTTATTCGCCCATAGTTGTGTAAATTAAGTTTGTATGGAAATCGTACCCCCTTAAACTTAATACCTCTCTAGAAAGTCACCGTTTCTATACTCTGTGTGAAAATCCAGGTTTAACGGTTCACATAACTTCACATCTTTAGCTGGCATTTACGACATACTTTGTTCAGGCTCTTAAAGTCAGTAAAGATATAACAAGAACATACAAACTATAAATTAAGTGTAAAACTACATACATGTAGGCAACATAAAATTATGCCTGTCTATAAGTTATTAGAGACTCGAGTTTATTGCTGGTCGGTGTGAAAATGTCTTTACTAGGCAAATAAGTACATTAAAATTTCATAATTTCCTTACTCAGTGGTATCACAAGGTTTTGTAACTTTTTTTCATTTTCATTTTCATTTTTGATTAGTAAAAGGATCATGTATAAAAAACGGTAGGAACCAGGAACCGAGCTGTGGTTTGTTTCCTGTACCCGAAGTCCGAGTTTTGCTACCACAGTCCGACTTTTACCAAATGTTGTTTTCGTTACGTCTATGTGTCTCTGTCTTTTGTATGGAAAAAAGATGAGACAGCAAAAATATGTTAAGTAGTTAAAGTTGTTGTCTCATAATTTTTCCATGCAAAAGAGAGAGACACGTATATAGACGAAACGAAAACAACATTTGGTAACGAAATGTTGTAAATGCACTGGGACTTTGGGTACTGTTCTTCTAGGCTTGGTCGCGTGGAACTGGCACCTAGGCACTTTTCTATACACGGGCCTAGGTGCCAGTTTGACGTAACCAAGATTTGAAGAACAGGCAATAAGCTACGGGTTGGCTCTTACCGTTTTTTTGTATGATCCTTTTACAAAACAAAAGTTACGATGATGTCAGCAGGATCCAATAGCGCAGTGGTCATCGCAGCCCCGTACCAAGGGGAAGGTCGCGGGTTCAAATCCCGCTCGGCTCTTAACTTTTGGGACATTTTAAAAATCTTTGCGATTTCCATATCTGTAGCAAACACTATAAAATTAATAAAAAGGATGGGTAGATGTTTGGACTTTTGATGTTCATTCACGCCCTATTAGGGCGTGGTAGTTAAACTACTGGACCGATTTGGATGAAATTTGGAACGAAAATACAAATTATAACCTTTTTATAGTTTTAATCTCGAAAAAAAAGTAACATAACTGTAAGGTTCATTTATTTTCAATTTACAAAAAATGACAAACAAAATTATGTCTGTCCTTGTTTTAGACTAGCTTAAACAAGAGATGGATTCGAATAAATTGATCTGAAGATTGATAAAATTGTCCGTACTATGTTAAATTGTTACTCTAGCCTCGACCAATACTTAAGTTCTTCTAATTGTACAATTAATAGTTGTATTTACTGACCCAATTACACAAATTGCAGTAATTAATATATTTGCAACTGTCTCGATAAGCGAACATAATTAATTCATGTTTCATTCTGGAAAGATCCACACAACTATTAATTTAGTTCAGTTTTATTATTTGTGCATAATATATTATTTAAATAAACCAGAATTCTTGTCAACGTTAAACAATATTTCGGTCAGTAACCCCTAGCATTTTTTAAGAGAGATGAGCTATCAAACTAGATATTACTAGTTTTTAATGGTTGTTGGCTTATAAACATAATTTAAACCAGTAGGCCTACCACAAGCTCTGTCTGGCTCTGTATCTGGTTTTGAGTCTGTGTGAGTGCTAACCAGTGTATTATACTGTGTGTGTGACGTTTCGACGTAGGATTTATTTAGTCAACACTCACACTGACTCGAAACCAGAGCCAGAAACAGAGCCAGACAGAGCTTGTGGCAGGCCTACAGCTTTTTATTAGAGGGAAAAAAGTTTGTCATACAATTAAATGCTTAATCACTAATAAAAAACTAAAATAAAAGTAAGCCAAAGTTTTTTAGTATCGTATTTCGATACTTCGAACAAACTTTGTGTAACTAGTTTAGACTAGTCACACAAAGCTCGTATGCAGAAACAATGCTTGAGTCTGAGTCAAGCATAGATTTTTTGACACTTTTCAATAAAGAACTTCATTGAAAAGTGACAAAAATCTATGCTTGAGGCTCGACTCAGACTCAAGCATTGATCTGCGTATACGGCCTTAAGAATAATTTTAAATGTCAAAAAATTTATACAATTTATTATTCTAATTCAATTGTTTCCATCGACCAAATTACCGGCAACCGGTCGACAGTGCGTAATCGCTCTAAACAGTAAAGGCTATTCAAAAATGTCTATGGTTTCTTCTCTCTTCTTCTCCGGACCGTTGAAACTAAGCAAACCCAAGAGCACGGTATGAAGTTCCTACAATCTGACAGCACGTAGGAACTCTATACCTCGCTAGTGGCATTCACTGTATCATCTTCTTTCTTCTCTTTGCTTCTTCTATCTTCTTTTCTTCTATTTTGATCTTCTAAATCTTCTTTTTGCTTCGGTTCTGCCTTTGCTTCTTTTCTTCTTTATTCCACTATATTCTTTTGTCATGTATTATTATTATTGTTAAGCTAGTAAGTATTAGTATTAATAAATAATTCAAGTATAAATCACGAGAATAAACAAAACGTTTTATGCCGTTCTTTTTTCAAATTCCGAAGTTTTTCTTGGTGGCCAGTGTGAAACATTGCTTATTTCAATATGCAATTTTTTTTTTTCGCTCTTTCTAGTGTGTCTCTATAGCTTAGGCACGCGAGAATTTAGCCGAAATTCTTATTTATACCGAAGGAATCTATATTTATAAAAGAAAACCAACGGCCTTACCAAAATATGACAAAAAATAAACAGTACCTACTTAAACTATCGCTATCTCTTACCATTGGGTAGTGACAAAGAGTGATGGGGCTAACTTTTAATTTAAATCGCTTTTATAAGTAAGGACACCAGTACCCAAAGTCCCAGTGCATTTACAACATTTCGTTATCAAATGTTGTTTTCGTTTTGCCTATTTGTCTCTATCTATTGCATGGAGAAAGGATGAGACAACAACTCTAACTACGTAACGTATTTTTTCCGTCTCATATTTTCTCCATACAAAAGACAGAGACACGTAGGCGAAATGAAAACAACATTTGTTAACGAAATGTGGTTGCAAAACTCGGACTTCGGGTAAAGATAAACAAAATTTTACATAATCGGCTAAGTATTCAGAAAGTTCACAGCAAAATATTTGGTTACATTCCGACAAGCCATTTGCATTTGAATAATCCAGATGTTTATTATTAATTTTCTTACGAAAAATTTACATATTTTATACACGGAAGGGATTTTTAACCCTTTAGGTGCCTGAGCATTTAACCCTTCGCGTGTCTTTAGGTATGCAAAGGCCAAAACCCTTTGGCTATGCTAATTTTTGTGGGAATTCGGAATTTGCATAAGAAATTCATGTCTTTGAACAGTAGCAGTTTTTGTGAGACATTTTTGATTGTTTGGCACTTTGGAATTCGGCAGTAGGGTAAGTTATAGTTTTATTTAGATTATGGGAAATCGTACCAGCTGATAGACTGCTTGAGAAAGGGATCATTTTGTTTTTATTTGCTGGGAATATCGCAATACCTTTTTTTCGACATAGGCCTTCCCCAAAGTCTTCCAGTTCCTTCTACTTATTTTGAGCCTTTTCCCAGCATTTACTTTCGAATGCGTCCAGATCGTCTCGCCAACACAATACCTTTATATTCTAAGTATGTATTTACAAAAAAATGTATTCAAGTATCATAGCAGCTATCCGGTTCCCATATTACAAGCTCTGCTTAGTTTGGGGCTGGGCAGTGTTGTGTGAATTGTCCACAATATTTATTATATTTATTATTATTATTATTTATTATATAAAAAAAATGATTTCTTAAGTAGATTTTGTGAACTTTAAACATAAATAATTACAATTCTAAGATATGTATTAAAATAATTATCCATGCTATTATTAGCCACATGTCATGTTAAATTTGCGCTAAAAGCTACATCGGAATACCACCCATGCTGTGAAAGTTCATTCTTAATGAGCCAAAACGTCCCCCTTTAATTACTTAAACAACGGGTGGTAGATTTTCAAACCAATGCAATTTCAGCTCTATAGATAAAAAAATAAGTGTAATTTTGAATTAAAAGTCGTTTTAGGATGGTATTCAAGATGGTATCATCAGAAACTTATTTATTATGATTATTTACAATGCCCAGTGGTGTTTTAGTCAATGTCAAATTTTATGAAAAAATACATTCTTTTTACCGCCGCGCGCCGTATGCTAATCAAACGGCCACTACTACAGTGGCCAGCAAAAGAGGCTTTGATGGACGAAAGTGTAAATTTAAGACTCATATACGTACGGTTGCAGCTAATCAATATTGCACACCGGCTTTTCTGCTTTCGTAGAGCGCCATCTCTTTCTGACGCACACTACGCTCTATGAAGCCGAAATTAGCCGATGTGCAATATTTGTTGCCTACTAATAGAGGTCCACTAATGTCTAGTTGTGGCCAAGACTTCTTTAGTACTTTCTCAAATAATGCGAGGAATATAAAATACAGTTACGGCAAACAACGAACAACACTATTTTTCTCGCTTTGGAGTGTTCACTTGTTTTTTTTTTCAATTTCAATTTGCAAGCCAGTTCGAAATTTAACTAAAACCTTTGATAGGTTACCTCCTTGGTTGCCATGTTTTGGAGCAAAAGATCGTTCCATTTTTAAAAATAAATTATAGTTTAAAAAACTAAAAAAAAACGCTTTTATAATTTGAACTAAAAAGTTTAAAATAAAACTAGCGTTGTTTTTATTTGGAATATATAATTATTTGAATGATTTTACTTGTCGTATTTATAATTTTTTATCTCAAATACAAATCTTTTTCAAAAATAACCTTGACTTCATACTAAGAAAAGCCTCAGAAAGTAGGCAAAAAAGGCTCTTAGCTATCATTACTTTTCTAGGAATACAGACAGTAATATTTAGAATAATAAGTAGTAAAGCTTTGACCACACTCATGAGCGCTGGATTATTGAAAGTGTAACTTGTCTTGTTTTTATAGAACATAATTATTATGCATTTACCGCCTTACTTATAAACGCAATTTAAATTTAATCATTGCTTAAAGTTAGCCCTGTCACTGTTTGTCATTACCCGGTGGTAAGAGATGGCAATAGTTTAACCACTGTTTATCTTTTGACATATTTTTATAAGTAAGGCCATTAGTCATTATAAAGGCTATAAAAATGTTTTTCCATAAAAAAATACGATATCATTTCTAAAAAAAAAAACCGCGATGAGATTGAACTCTTTTTACACGTAAAAAATACTTCTAGGTAAGGTGGGGTACAGACGCTACGTAAATCCCTGTCATTTAAGGGATTTCCAGTTGAAATTAGTTCGCAAATCTCTGGCTTACCTCCCCCGTTACCGATGTAGATGGATAAATAGGAGTTTTTCGCTATCTTATTGTTTTTTACGATGTGTTCTTGTAGACTACTTATTTTGTAATGTAATTTTTGAAGATATGCGTAAGATTACACCGTTTTTATGTGCTTAAATTTTTGGGTGGGTTGAAAAAGTTACGTGTTTACGTGTTTTAGCCCTTGTATTTTTATTAGATGAGTAAAGTCTTGCGCACATCTTGGCATTTTGCGATGGCGATGGCGATCAGTGTTAGCATAGTATAGTGAGATGTGCAATTTCTGTTTTCCGTTAGTTATTCAAAGCCGTAGTTTGCTTTTTTGCCTTTCTTCTAGGCTTGGTCGCGTGGAACTGGCACCTAGACTCACCTAGCTTTAAGACGTTTTAAAGTAATCTTTGTGATACAACCGAATAAACAATTATTGACTTTGACATTATTGGCCTTACTTATAAAAATATGTCAATAGATAAACAGTGCTTTAACTATTGCCATCTCTTACTACTGGGTAATGACTAATGACAAACAGTGACAGGGCTAACTTTAAGCAATGGTTAAATTTAAATTGCGTTTATAAGTATAGCTGTATATAAATAAGTATGTGTCTCACTATAAAATTTTGACTAGATAATTGAAACATAGAGGTACCGTGGAATGGGGTGTCATTGATCAATTTCAAAATTCAAATGACCGTATTTTCGAAAATACAAACGTACCGAAGACGAAAAAAAAATTGGAATATCGGTTTTTACTATACAATCGATACAATGAATTAGATTATTTTTTAAATAAATAATATGTCGATGAAAAATATAAATGTGAGTGGTCAATGTTAAACCGTACGTGGGGTTACTTTGATACCCCCTAATATTTTCACGGCAAATGAAAGTAACCCCTTTAAACGTTATTATTTCGAAAGAACAAAAAAAATCGGTTAAGTACAAAAAAAGATATTAATTTTTTTAAAGTTTAGGGGTGACATTGATCAAGGCAATAAAAATACTTTTTGAAAAATGACCTTTATTTTAACGTTTCATTGAGATATATTAATTGTAAAAACATAATTAGGAAGGGGATATCCCCATTCAGAACATTTGGCATAAGTTTTCAATATAGATTTCTCTTCATTTTCAGAAAATACTGGCTGAGCACTCGGTTTTTTTATAAATTTTCCGTGGTATTTATTGAAAATCGTACCATACGGTATTTTAAATTTCTCTGAAGCCCAACGTAAGGTCATACGACCTTCTACAACTGCAACTACTGCTCGTTCTTACACGTCTTCATTATAATTCCGATAGGCGCGAGCGCCTAAACGCTTCATGTATGTTCTTGGCATAGCGCTGAAAGTAAAAAAAAGCATCTAAAGCAGCCATCATTGCAAATATATTGATAATTTATGTTAAAAAAGCACAAACAGCAAAATTGCTAGGTTATGGGATGAGATTGATCAATGACCAAAGTAACCCCATGCCTATGATCAATGACACCCCGTATAGAAAATAAACCGCCACTGAATGAAATTTTTGAGGTTAGAATACAAAAACAACTTCTTTCTCAAGCTAATTAAACACATAACAACACAAACAATCATTTTTTGTAGCAACTTTCATATCCAATCTGCTACCCTCGAAGTTATTTTAACCCCTAAAATACTTTAAACATAATACTCACAGTTTTTTATGAAAATCTCCGGTAGCGATCTGTTTGTACGTGCAGCGCTTGGGCAATGTCAAAGAGTGACATTTAGTGCTGCCAACGCAAAAGACGAAATTTTTCGGTTGCGTTCAGAAATTAAACAATTCCTGTTTTAAAAAAATATAAAGTTTTTATCAATGTTACCCCGTGAATCAAACTAACCCCATTCCACGGTAGATGTTTTTAGAATCATAGAAACAAAATATCGCATTCATTTTTAGTCTGAGTTTTAAGCAAATTGTTTTTTCTTGAATACATTTTTTCTAGGAATGATATTCGAACATTAATATACATACATAAATATACATAAGATCGTTTATTATTTACAGTTCCTACAAAAAGTTAACGTGACTCCATTAATTAACTCATTTGAAGTTGTTTGTATGAAAGTTATTGTTTAATCCTAAACTTAGTCTAAATATGTATGAACAGTTCGATTGAGACGCCACGCAACGTTGTAAGTGCTTATAAACACGACATTGCGGGAAAGTGAGGTTATGGATTTATATAATTACGTGTTTATATAATTTTTATTTTTATAGTTCTGATTATTCATATTATCAAAGCTCTTAAGTACCATTATATCCCAAAAATATCACAACATTACTTTTTTTTTGTGTACAATGGTTTAGTCAAAAAAAGGTGCGAGAAAAAGAGTTTTATATCGAAACTGGTTATCTGAATAGCAGCTAAATAAAAAATATTACTACAATTTTAATTTAATTACTGGTTCAACGCGTTTACGCTTAAATTTTGCAGAGAGACGAATAGTCTAAAAACAGTGGGTGCACATATTTATTACATGAATTAAAAAACCTTTTTTAATTAACCTTTTTAACCTGTTAATCCAATCTCTCTCTCTCTCTGTTAATAGTTATGCTTATCGATCGCGGTAAAAAATTGATACCTACAATAAATAGCATTTTATAGCTGTGATAGTAATAAAATATCGATATTAATATGTCCCATCCCTAGAGTTCAGCTCACCGTTTGCGTGTCGGCAAACAGCTCAGCTCATACCATTCCAACGCAGCGCAAATGACCAATAAACACGTCCTAGGTACCGTACCGTCAACAGTAACTTGAGCTCTCTGTTTGCGTTTCACAGGTCTCTTCCTGGTCACATTAACAAAGTGATTTAACATTGGGAAAGTGCTATGGGCTTAAAATAGTTGGTTTTATCTTACGAATGCGATAAATTTTTGTGGCACTTATAAGTTGGAAGTTTTTTATGACTTTGGACATAACATTATTGTTATTAATTTAAAATAAAAATAAAACAATAAATATTGTTAGGGAATGGGATTGTGGACCTCTTTGACTAAGTGTCAAATTTTTCAGTGGCTATTAGTAGCGAATTTTTTTTTCAAAGTTGTCTTGAATTTTGTGTGGTCAGTTGGCCCTATGTTTGGGTATTGTATTAAAAATATTACGTGCACGCAAACTGCTCAGTGTGTAAATATATACCATTAATCTATAGACGAATGACAATCAAATTGCGAAAACAGACTTAAATACTAAGCTGGTAGCCTTGTAAGATGGGCATTGGACAAATAAAAGACTCACAGTAAATTGAATACATTAATTTTTACAATTCGTGTTTGCCAAAGCCATTAGGGTAACAGGAAAAAGTAAGTTGCCAAAAGTGGAGGCAAGCATGCGTGTGTCGTATCTAGTAGATAATAGGGGCTAAAATTTATTCAATTTGATATTTAAATGCTTTTAGAAATCTGTATTAAAATAATAATGATTATTGAAGTATGAAAGAAAGATAGTCTTTAATGTTTTAAATAAAAAGTTATTTTACTTTATTTAATTTAAGAACATTGTATAGTTGCTTTAAAACAATTTGATAAATAATATTATATTTTATTATTGTTTGTTCGAAATTAATAACAATTTATTATATCAATAAATTGTTATTGGTAGTCAGAAGCTACGCAGAACGGGTGACGATATTGCCGATAGGGGGCGCTGTCTATCAACTGTCATGTGGGTCGCCTGACTGAGGCTAGGCGAGGCGGTGGATGATTCTGGGCTTGAGACTCGAAGGAGAAGGTTATCGTTTCGTTCTGTGTACTGTCGATGTGATTCGGCTCTGAGTACACCCCTTGATTGTTAAGATAAGTACCTAGTTCGCTATATCTCTTTGTAGTTGATATATTTTTACTGTAAGGTAGTTTTGTGTTGAATAACGTGACTAAAGCTATAATTTAGTTAAATAAAGTGTAAATTGTAAAGATATTGATGTAATTAAATTATTTACTTACTATTCTATATTTTCTTTTTAATATAAAGTTACCCTGATCTAATATCAGAAGTGGGATAGAACTTTTGCCCACAGAAAACTAACATTTATTCTTATTCCAGAATGTGAAGTGCCATATCGTAAACCGGAGATATTATCGACTGACAAATGAAGTGACAATTCCTACGTTATCCGAAGTACGATACAAAGCCGTGTATGTATCTGGAATAAAACGGAGTGGACTTCAAGTGATGTAAAAGTAAGGTAAGACCTTGTTAGGCTCTGCATTGATTTGGCCAAATAGTGTCTAACGGTATGCTATCCGAACAGTTTTATTTTTGCCAAGAAATACTTTTATTTTCTTTTGTGAGAGTACCCGCATTTTTATTGCTCGTGCCATATTTTTTTCAATACAATTTTGTAAGTAGTACTGAAGCAGAATGGCCAAGCTAATTGTCCTTTACTACACTACAGACAACCGTAAATTATTGGGGAATTCTTCTAAATGGGTTGTTTAATTTTACGGTTGGGCTGGTGTAAAGTTTGGACATCGCGATAGTTGCGATTACGTGATGGAACTGAACACGACAGACAAACGTTAAAATATTGGAGGATTCTTTTAAATGTACGGTTGGACTGGTGTGACGTTTGGACATTGTAGTAGTTGCGATTATGCGATGGAACTGAGCACGACAGTCGACAGCCAAAGCTTGATGATAAAATTTGTATAAATGTTGGTAGACCTAGTTGGGCTGATCCTTTGTTTGGACATCGCGATGCCAACTCGCAATGGAACTTAGCATGACAGCCCAACCTATGGTACTTTATTATTTTTTTCCTTACATAGGTATGGTGAGTAAATTGGCTAAGGATTGTTTAATAGTTTTTATGTTAACATTATTCTTGTGCTTTCAGATTTCATATCTGGTTATTTAGTACTTTATTGGCCTATGTGATACCAGGATCTTGTACACACTAGCACCCTGACTCGTAGGTGAGCCAGTGGGTTTGGAAAATACTTGGAGATACTTCGGGGACGAAGTATTTTGCAGAATGGCCGTGTCGTATCTAGTAGATAATAGGGGCTAAAATTTATTCAATTTGATATTTAAATGCTTTTAGAAATCTGTATTAAAATAATAATGATTATTGAAGTATGAAAGAAAGATAGTCTTTAATGTTTTAAATAAAAAGTTATTTTACTTTATTTAATTTAAGAACATTGTATAGTTGCTTTAAAACAATTTGATAAATAATATTATATTTTATTATTGTTTGTTCGAAATTAATAACAATTTATTATATCAATAAATTGTTATTGGTAGTCAGAAGCTACGCAGAACGGGTGACGATATTGCCGATAGGGGGCGCTGTCTATCAACTGTCATGTGGGTCGCCTGACTGAGGCTAGGCGAGGCGGTGGATGATTCTGGGCTTGAGACTCGAAGGAGAAGGTTATCGTTTCGTTCTGTGTACTGTCGATGTGATTCGGCTCTGAGTACACCCCTTGATTGTTAAGATAAGTACCTAGTTCGCTATATCTCTTTGTAGTTGATATATTTTTACTGTAAGGTAGTTTTGTGTTGAATAACGTGACTAAAGCTATAATTTAGTTAAATAAAGTGTAAATTGTAAAGATATTGATGTAATTAAATTATTTACTTACTATTCTATATTTTCTTTTTAATATAAAGTTACCCTGATCTAATACGTGCGTTTATGGCGCGACATTTGCCGCGCGTTCCACATTCAAATTTTATTGCCACAATTAAAAAATGAACAGTCTTTATTTTGCTTCCTTTGTGGTTGAAACGGTTTGGAAAGATTATTTTATCATACATTCATTTTAAGAAAGATGTAATAAATAAACCAAGTAAATAATCCAAATTATTTACGTTATGAATCAACACAATGCACATAATATTGTCTTTCGTGGAAGAAATCGCTCTCAGCGATAAGGCCCATTGTTTTACTTTGTTTAATTTTTATGTCCTGTACTGTATTTTTTTGTAGAACAATAAAGAGTTATCTTTAGATCACCATCAAGCCTGATTTCCAAGGAAAAAATACATGCATCACAATCCCAAAACAACCCTCAATTAATTTTTTATAAACAAAAACAAAACAAAGAAAATTGACGAAATTGTGCTTGCGCAGCCATTTTTCGCGCGGAAAATTTTCACTTTTTTACAAATTTAATCATTCTAAAATATTTTTTCACTGGCAACGCGTCGTTTTATGGCTGCAGTCCATGGAGGCAGGACTCAGGCCAGTTAATGTACAACCAGCCACTCAAAAAGTCAATTGTGATTTTTTGGGCACTTTAGTACCCACGGACGCTTGGCGGCCGAGCAATCGTGGCACTGTAGTGACACGATTTTTCTCGGACGTTTCGTGCTCTACAAATCGTGTCACACTTCTTCAGGCTGATTATGTTGATTAATGCTCACATAACTCTTACAGCTGCCATCTTTTAAATAACATTTTACAAAACTAAAACAAATTGAGCCTGTTTAGTATAATAGCCGTTTATTTAAAGCGTTAAATGGCAACATTTTAACGGCTATGTTACCTTTATGGTGCAGTAAAATTTGAAATGTTGGTATAAAATGATTTTTGTTTATTTATGATGGCAATGCATGAGAGAAATGTTAACTTATTTTAGCATGTTTCTGTTTAAAACACAAACACAGTTTATTTGTTTTGTCAAAGATCTTGAAGAACCAAACAAAACATAAGTTGTGCCTAAATGTGATTACTTTTTTAAAGTAATAAATGACATTAATTTGTGATTTGGGTTTTGTTATGCTTTATTAATGTGTTGCGCACATCTAGATATCCTGCGATGGCGATCAGTGTATCGCTGTCAAATATCGCTATGTCAAAACGCGCAAATCACCATCGTCATCAGAGTAGCTGACGTTTCGGACAAATTTTGCTGGGACACATTGTCCCAAAAGGTTTATGATTGCACCTATCTACCATACTGTTTCGTTGTTTTCATTTTTGGATATCTTTATTGCTATGGTTTTTATATGCCCCCAAAATGCAGTAAAAAATATTTAGTTATTACACCATCGTGCCAAAAGATTTTACGTTTCAATTTCAAGTGGTCCCGAGCGAAAAACTTCACATTTACCTAGTGGGGATGCACTCAACGACGGAAATACGCCATTATCATACCCTCGATCACACATAAACACACACACCCTCACATATTCGGGGTTGTACCCTACGAATTACCCTCGGGGGTAATTTTTACCCCATCACCACCGTTGCCACCCACTCGACTCATCGAAATATTTGAATTACTTATAACCAATTTCGTAATTGTTGTATTCGAATTTCGAATGTTTTATTCCATTTTCGTGGTCAAACCGGCCAGCTATCGCGGTTTGCGTCATTATCGATGGTATTTTCTGAGTTTCGAACAGTTTTTAAAGTAATTGCAGCTGATAAGGACAAATTATTACCAATTATGCTAGGTAGCCAATGAGTAAATGCATTTTATATAATTAATTCTTGGTTTTGTGGAGGTAACCGAATGAAGTTTAATTTTTGATTCTTTTATGAATTGTGAGTTCGTATTTCAATTTTTTTTAAATAAAATAACTCTCTGTCATATCACCCTTGCGTTTTTGAAACCGGTTTCAATACTTAACAGTTAATTTATTTTTAGATTAATATCAATGTTATTTTCAAATAATTTACATAGGTTTAAGTCTTACTAACTAGAGTGGCATAAGGCATAAGTAATCCAACGCAATTTCAGCTCACAAGTTCTAATGGTTCAGTATTTCTTTTAGATCGATCGACCGTAAATGGAAACCAAGCAATGAATTCGAATTTCAAATGCTCATAAATATCGCTGTAGGTACTCTTCGCGCCCACAGATCGATACTCGATGAAATAGTGCCCGTCCCGTACGCACATACGCGTAGTATACCGCTAATTTGTTTTGACATTTCAAAACGAACGACCACTTTTCCCGCCTACTACGAGTAGTTGCACGTTCCAAATCCAAAGGGGATTCGAAATCTAATTCGATAAAAGCTGAATCGCACATTCCTATTTCAAATGCGAGAGGGTCCAAATTCGATTGACCGGTGCAAATTCGAAACAGACCTCATTCGGTTTTATTGTTAGACGAGAGCGATTGAGTTTTCGCATATCTATTATGCTGGACCCTTTTTCGTTTTTTTTGCCCTTGCAGTTCAAACGGGCGTTTGAGGGTTATCCCCTAGCGCGTGCCGTGAGATATTACCAATATAAAAAGTTATAATATTCTACCGTAGACGCGACGTACCATAAAACTACATTTCGGAACATCTTTTAGCGTAGTTACTTAGTCTATGGTACTACGATGAAAGTCTAGCAATAATTACAAAATACGTAACACCAGGGTCCCCGGGGCACAATGCACAAAGACATTCTATTGTGTAACGCAACAATAGCGTGAGTCACACATGACAGACAGAAAGACAATGCGACGGCCGAGCCGGCACTTTTCTAGTGCCCGTATAAGGCCGATATGCATAACGGGTATTGAGGGCGTAAAGTAAACTAAAATACTCTAACTTTATCTCTTTGTATGCAAACCAAACGGGCAGTTCAAAATTGACTTACCACAGCCAGTAAATAACCTTCAGCCAAGACCTGCAACAAAGATTGCAAAATTAAATAAAAAACTCGGGTACAAAAACACTGGCCGCAAACTCCGGCAGAATGCAGCGTGAATGGAGCATAAAAAACAAATCAATCGCGTGCTTGAAAAGAGATCCCATCAATCAGAAGCCAATGCAACGAGGAATGTTTTTGTTCGAAGTTCAAAATACCCGCGACCTTGCCTCGGTCAACTCATGACGGCTTATCCTAGCCGAATGTTACTTTTTGCTACGCTTTTTGTTCGTCAAATCGTATAATGGACGTGTAAATTTGCATTGCTAATGAACGTAATGTTGCCATAAATGATTTAAATACAACAAAATGTGGTAAAGGCCAACAAACTGAGAAAACATCAACAATTTTGCGCTGTTTTTATGTACCTACAAAAACATCTTATTAAGGTCAGTGCTCGAAGGAAATCTAAAGAGGATATTGTACGCGGTCGCATCGTTCATCGTAAACAATTTACACAAAGGCGCAAATTACAACAATTTATTTAGTTTTCAGTTGGCGTTAATGTCCTGTGTGTCACATTGAATGCGCGGTCGTCATACGGACACTTGACGTGACAAATGACAACTAATCATTATACCTACTTTACCTGCATGCGCTTGTTATTGACTGTCCGCAACAAATTTCCTTTATTGTTTGTATCGTAAAGGTTAGAAAAATGACTCACGATTTGTTTTTGTGCTGACGATGATTTTGCGATATTTTTTACAATAGCCAACGCCACCGTGACCTACATGACCTATCTTTTAGTTGGGTTCGTTTTTTTACAGTCTCGATCGAAGTGTCGCAAATCGATTATGAGCGATGATTTTGAAACGATTATCGAAATATAAGACGGTGGAAAAATGGCCGGCCGCGCTGAAATAAAAAACAAAATTTTCGAATATGGAACGGGTGGTCGTTGCCACCAAAATGTCGGTTCAGAACCGGTTACGAAAAAACAAAATTCGGTCCGAACAAGGATAAAAATGTTATCGTTATAAAAATCAATTATTGTTTAACTATTTAACAAACAAGGTGGTTTGGAATTTTCCAAATTGATATTTTATCTGGAACACGCTAATGGGACCGCAGAAAGGTGCACTAAAGATAGAGTAATAGGGGAGGCACTTAAGAAATAATTACAGATACAGTTTATCAACCTGTATCAGCACAGCATGCACTACTGCTATGCGGAGCGTTCGAAGTTTGAATTTCATCGAGAAAAATGATTCTCTTTAAATACTGTTTGGAGAACGAAATAGTCTATATCCTATATTTTCATTTTGTTAATACATAGTAGGCAAATATTATTTTTTGTAATATCGAGTAAGTAAACTACCTATATACGGATTACGTAACAAAATAAGTTTATGCTGTAATATTTACTCCTCGATCTGTTTATATAATGTACAGCAAGCCACACCAAGTCTCTTGAAACTAAATAAGTAATGTATTTGTATAAAGTTAAGGAAAAAACAATCACCACAGAGTATAAATAAAGATACTACGACGACGGTTGGCACGGGGTATAAAACTCAATATTTAATAAAGATTTTTATAATGTCCCAAAAGTTAAGAGCCGAGCGGGATTTGAACCCGCGACCTTCCCCTCAGTACGGGGCTGCGCTGACCACTGCGCCATCGGATCCTAATCACACTCGACGAATAACTCTTAGGGACTGTTCGGCACTAACGCGACCGTGGCTCCATCTACAGTTTTGACGTTATAGTCAACTAACCTGCTCGATAAACGCAAGGTGACATCTCTCGTCGATTCAACTGAATGCAACTTCGGTTATCGAGCAGGTTAGTTGACTATAACGTCAAAACTGTAGATGGAGCCACGGTCGCGTTAGTGCCGAACAGTCCCTAAGAGTTATTCGTCGAGTGTGATTAGGATCCGATGGCGCAGTGGTCAGCGCAGCCCCGTACCGAGGGGAAGGTCGCGGGTTCAAATCCCGCTCGGCTCTTAACTTTTGGGACATTATAAAAATCTTTGTGATTTCCTTAAGTGTAGTAAACACTATAAAATTAATAAAAAATTATGAAAAACGCAAGGTGACATCTCTCGTCGATTCAACTGAATGCAACTTCGGTTATCGAGCAGGTTAGTTGACTATAACGTCAAAACTGTAGATGGAGCCACGGTCGCGTTAGTGCCGAACAGTCCCTAAGAGTTATTCGTCGAGTGTGATTAGGATCCGATGGCGCAGTGGTCAGCGCAGCCCCGTACCGAGGGGAAGGTCGCGGGTTCAAATCCCGCTCGGCTCTTAACTTTTGGGACATTATAAAAATCTTTGTGATTTCCTTAA
Source organism: Thera britannica (assembly GCA_939531255.2). Classification (NCBI taxonomy): domain Eukaryota; kingdom Metazoa; phylum Arthropoda; class Insecta; order Lepidoptera; family Geometridae; genus Thera; species Thera britannica. The sequence continues at coordinate 22,815,606 of OW618038.2, forward strand.
GTGTAGTAAACACTATAAAATTAATAAAAAATTATCAATATTTAATATTCAGATCTTTTGATTAGAGCGTTTAGCATCGGTGTCAAAATTATTACATACCCGAAATTAAAATGTGAGTCACTCAGTAATGACGTCATGAGAGGTTGGGGCATAATAAGATTTACATTTTTGAATTTAGAATTTGTGTTTGTAGTAGGTATTATAGTTTGAAAGAAACGTTTGTGACGGACAAGATGAGAAGTAATAGGCTAGCATGGTATGGGCATGTCATGCGGTGGAATGAAAGTCATATAACGAGAAACTGATAGGTATGGATGTGGATGGCGGTTATAGAAGAAGAGGTAGACTAAAGAAAAGATAGATGGACTGTGTCAAAGATGACATGAGCAGGAAAGGAGTGAGCACTGAGATGACGAATGATAGAGGAGTGGAAGAAGAAAACCTGTTGTGCCGACCCCACTTAAAGTGGGAGCAGGAAAATTATGAATTATTGTAGAATTTACCGTATGTCTGGTTGGTGTTCGTTTAAAAACTAAATTCTTATTGAAATTGTTCACCTTGTAAGACTATTTAAGTAAATAAATAAGTTCAATTTAGCATGTGAATCATGCTTGTTTTTAAATTGAATGTCACTATTACCAGAGAATTGAAAAGTAGTATTGCCATCTTTTTACCGAGATATTGAGAGCATACCCAAACATAGTATAACTACAAAACAAAGTTGTTGAAACGTGTTGTCAACTCGTTGTAAACAACTGCAATACGCGTTCTATACCATAAACAAAGCGAAATCCCACGGTCTTAAAAAAAATGTTGTTTTTAAAAATGGAAGAGTTTAAACGGTTTTTTTCTGGACCGGTCTAGAGAGCAGGTGCTGTTGTGTCATGCCACATGTAGCTATGAAAGTAATGTTTATTTCTTCTTGCTGTTGTAGACAGTTTATAACGTGATATAGGATACAAGTTTTTAATGATAAGACTTGAAGGCTCGCTGCCTTTTATTAGCTATAATCTTATTTAAACGCTTAACTAAATGTCAGTATAATAATAGAGGCAAATTGTGTGGAATCTATGCCTTATAAGGTTTTATTTCGTCATTGTTACTGGCCACTTATTGCATGCTACATTTCACATCCAGTGATAGCGAATAGACCATTCACATTGTTTCTAGAAACACTTATTGTCAGCACAAATAAAAAAAAGCTGTATCATTCAAGGAATAGGTCTTATTTTTGTTTGAATGTGAGTGAATGGATTACTGACATAACAATTTAAAACGTATCAAGCCAGTGATTGTTTGTGACAAAAAGTAATGAAATGATCAATAATTGAGGCAAACTCGGAGAAGGCATTAGTTTTTATTACTAAAACAATTTAGGTTTCGACTCAATAGTTTTATTCGTATAGTTTTGATGTTTTTATATACACTGGGTTGTATACTAAATACTGTTCAATATTATCTTTACAAAACTTGCATATTTGTTGTACCTACCTACATATTAAAATACAATTTAATATATGGTATTGTATTATACGGGTTATATTGAAGGTGGTACGATTTCTATACAAATTAATTTAACATCTTCTTGACGTATCACTATTAGTTCTTGGGAACCAGTGTAGTGAAAGGATTTTATGTGTTCCCAAAGAGGCCCCTTTCATGCACTTAGCACATGTCTTTCATATTTAAAAAAAAACTTACTTAACTTATTTTAGTTTTTTACAATTACAACCTAAACCTAAAAAATATAAGCTCAAGAAAAGCATTTTTAGTTTTTTTTTTTAGTTAAGGTATGAAATAAGTTTACATTGTGGACGATAAATGTATGACAATGTCCAAATCCATAGAAATACCAGATGTATCGTATCTACAAATTAAAATTTTAACCCTTCTCAAGCCAGCATGTTATTAAATTATTTTTTATCCAAACTCCAATTTAAAAAATAAAATAAATAGGTTATAACCTATTTCCGAGCGCAGTCGAAGAAAAAGAAAAAAATGATATACCTGCACTTAAGTCGAGCCGAGAGGTCCCGTCAGTTCAGAATCGAGATACGTACTAAAGTTGAGAGGACACTGAGCTTGGCCGACACCTGCGATTTCAACTGTGCGATTTGAAGGGTATGCATTTATAGACAGGACAATAAGATACCTACCTACTCTCAGAGTGATAGACGCATTGTAATTTGTTATCGAATCTCCATTTATTGTTTTGGGCTTATGTGTCTATAAATAATAAAATGACTATATTCATTATTATTCTCAATCCACTTTCACAATCCACACAATCTAACTCCAAACTAAGCAGAACCGGATATCTAATAGCATACTTATATCGGCACTTTTTTTTTAAATACATACATTAGAATTTTTTAATAGTAATTAATTATTATTATGAATTTATTATCTTTATAACACCCAGACAGAGAACAAACATCTGTGATAAGCACACCAATATTTTTTCTCGGTGGGAAACGAACACTCGACCTCGGCGCAGAACTACTACCAACCAACTGAGCTGAAAGACTAGCATAATAATGTTCTAATGCGGTAAATATATTGGCAATGTTACGGCATATTACTTATAATATAATCCGCCGCCTGAACAGCAGCTATGAGAGCTGCTGTTCAGGCGGCGGATATTGCCGAGTCGCCAATCGGCTACATTCGGACCTACCAAAATCCACCATTCGTTTCGTACTTCTCCACCAACCGTATTGTGCATTTCGCCTGATGTGTCCCCATCTTTACGCCACGTATCTTAACGTTTTCAAAGGATCGTATTATTTACATTTTTTACTTAAAAACTGGTACCTACAAAAAAGGGTAAAGAATACGAGCGCTTACCAAATGTCTCAGAACGCCAACAGGTTGAGGTTTTTTTTTTATTTCCGACGTAGATCTTAAATAAGGGTTTAATGTTAGGGATGGCTTTGATGAAGAGTTCAGGTTTTGTGGTGTATTTTAAAAGAATGTCGATAGCTATACTTTTGTAATAATAAAAATATTGCCGAGAATCAAGACTAAAGTACCAACTGTTTATAATAACTTTATGTTCTCAATGGCTTATTGAGGCAAACTGAACAGGTATTATAATTTTATAAAAATATTTAAAAAAAATTAAAGATATTTAAAGCAGGAAGAAAATAACCCATTGTGTTTACTTAATAAATGGTTTCTGGTGGTTTTGTAAATTTTGAAAATATTTGCTTATTTGTATATTTCTTTGTGTAAATAAATGTACATAATTCTAAATAAATAGATATTAAATATTGATGGACATTTAGTTCGCTTTTTGACATTAATTCATGCAATAAAGAATTTTCTGCTTATGCATGAGTAAAAATATTTGTTTTATTTATTTCGTAGAACACACAATGCTTTGTTAGCCCACGCTTTATGAGAACAGACAGGAAAAACAGACATCAGCGGTTAGATAAATTAAGTGCGTTGCAAAGTGGTAAACAAGATATTAAATAATAAAGAAACAAATACCACGCTGTCTGAAAACAAAAATAAAGTGTTAATAATTATCGTATCGAAAGAGTTTGTCTTATAATATTATGTATTTGCAATACTCAATACATTTATTGCATAAACATGGTTTAGTTTAGGTACAGTGGGATACAGCTCAGGTTACCTAAAAACAAAGAAAAATGACGCTTACTGCAAGGACATAAGAGCTAGCAGTGTATAGTCTGATGCGTATCCTTGTGTACATACTTAATTCTTAGGTGTAAGTCAGTATCACATGGACCCCCTGTATATAGGGTAAAGCAACATGGAGGTAGGCCGAGGTTTACATACAGTATAGTTGGTACGTATATGTTATCATAGATTGAGAATTACAAGGCATTATAGTGTAGATAATTTGTTACTTTATTTTAAATTCCTTAAATTCCTTGCCTGCACAGAATTCTGAAATACTTTGGCCATATTGCTCGCAGAAATACCGATTGTATCGAGAGACTGATTATAACAGGCAAGAGACCTAGAGGCCGAAGCCCTAAGCGTTGGTCGGACCAGGTATCTGAGCAGCTGGAAATGCCGATGCATCAGGCGCTCCATCAGCTGACTGCCTTCCCAGCTCAGTAGGTAGTAGCTCTGCCTTCTACGCTGGAGGGCGCGGGTTTGATCCCCACCGAGAACAAATATTTGTGTGGTGAACACAGATGTTTGTTCTCTGTCTGGGTGTTATATTGTATTCTATGTATGTATTTACAATAAAAAAAAAAATAAGTATTATATCAGCTACCTGGTTCCCATAGTACAAGCTCTGCTTAGTTTGGGGCTAGATAGTGTTGTGTGGGTTGTCCGCATTATTTATTTTATTTATTTATTTTTATCAGGCCACCGACCGCTCCAAATGGAAAAATATTGTACACAGAATGGGAAAGGGTCACGATCCTCAACAAATGAGGGACCGTCTATGGAGGAGAGTTAATAATTATTAAAAAAAAGTAAGTAAACAGGCCTTTGCATCTAATGTAGATGATTTATATAGCATCAGGGGCAAATTGTTACTCATGCCTCTACTTGCGGGACGCTATCGTGCCTGGGACAGGATTTTAGATGAAATAGGCCTGCCCAGTCCTGTACCATTCTGACAGGTTAGTACATTATCCATATAGCTCGAAGAACCGACAACCGTTGGGGAATAGAGGTTCTCGAATGGCGACCACGAACCGGAAGACGAAGCGTTGGGCGCCCACCCACCAGATGGACCGACGACATAGTTAAGATCGCGGGAAGTCGATGGATGGAAAGGGCTCAGAATCGTTCTTCCTGGAAACGAGTAGGGGAGGCCTATGTCCAGCAGTGGACTTCTTCAGGCTGATAATGATGATGATGATGAGTACATTATCGAATAATTATTAGAGCAACGAAAAATGCATTGGACTGGCCTCTCAGCTCAGTTGTTGGTAGCCTTCTGCGGTAAAGGTTGGTTCGATCCTCACCGAGAAAAAAAACATTTGTGTGCAATATTTTTTTAAATGTTTTATTTAATTGTTGATCTTTATAATTTTGATTGTATCTTAGATAAATTACATTATTTAGCTTTACTTATTATGGAAATATCGTTTAATAAACGATATTGTTCTAACAATGTATTGTTCGTTGTAATGTTGTTGCAATAACATTATACCTACTAAGTTTGTATAATAGGTTTATTTATGAAGGTAATAAACGATCCACGTGTATGATATAATTACGGTATGTACTTATATATTAATAAAATACATGCAAACAAGCATAACAATGAATATATATTCTCATAGTTTAATTAATGTCTAATTTATTGCCAATAGGTATACACCATTAATAACTGTCATTCTATTTTTACAAAAATTTATGGATTAAATTCAAAATTACTATTTTACTTATTCAGTTGTAACACTTTGAAACGTCTTAAAGCTAGGTGGGTCTAGGTGCCAGTTCCACGCGACCAAGCCTAGAATAATTATAAGTTTAAAAAACTTGAGAAACCGACTTCATTGTCAAACGGCTAAACCGATTTTAATCAAATTTGTTTGGGACAATCTGGACGTAAGAATAACCAAATAAAAAAAATAATTTTCTAAATCGGTTCATAAATGACGGAGGCATGCAGTTACAAACATTAAAAAAATTATTTAAAAAAAATGGCAACACCGATTTTAATAAAATTAAAATGGAACCAATCTGAAAGCAGTACCTTTCAGATAAAAAAATAATTTTTCAAATCGGCTCACAAATGACGAAGTTATGCGGTAACAAACATTAAAAAAAAAAATTTAAAAAAAAAAAAAAAAACATACAACCGAATTGAGAACCTCCTCCTTTTTGATTGGAAGTCGGTTAAAAACAGGCAACAAACTGCTTCGTTCCTACCGTTTTCAATACATTATAAACAACGCTGTCTTTGCTAAAATTACAAAGCAAAGTGCCCAAATAAAAAAAACTACACATTCGAAATTTAAATATTAATTTACTTTTGCAATACAGGTACAGACAGTATCTTACTAAAAATGATAAAGTTGAAATTTCACAGTAACATTTTGACCTCTTAAAAACTGTGAAGCAAAACATTATTTTCATGTAAAAAGTAACAAAGTAACGATGCCGACTCTGATACGGTCATGCACGTTCTCCATTTACGTAGCTTTATCGCATATCATGATAAATAAAAAAAAACAAAACGAAACCTTTAGAAAGCCGGCTTGCGATGAAAGCAGACCATTAAGTAATTTTAGGGTAAAAATTACAAAAGTAAAAAGTGATATTATAAATGTTACAATAAGTGTACAACATATTTTTGTAATTTTAACAAATATTCCGACTATCCTACTAATTACATCGATTAAATATACCATATCACGTGTTGATATTTGTTAATAGTTCTTTATTTCTTTTAAAATGAAACCATAAAGTTTTAAAAAAGTATTTACACCAATAAATATAAAAAAAAAACAAGATGGCGATCGAATAGCGCGGGAACTTTGCTGACCAAGCCACGCCTGCATATTATTATGCCGTACGACGTACGAGGGTGGTGCGATATGGCGTGACTATTCCTAGGGTTATTATTAAATATATCTGGTAAAGCGATGATATAGAAGTTATGGATTAGTTTGACTTAAAATCACTGGCTCAATAATTACGAAAATTGAGAATGTAGGTATATCTAAGTATAATATAAAATAATACACCGAAAAGTGAGAACAAGACCTACTAATCCACAACTCTCTTTACGTTAAGTGTTGAAAATACTGTACTCAGTAGGAGTTTGTATCAATTATTCTAGTATTTTATAGTGTACTAGCTGTAATAATCATTCATACAGCTAGTACACTCCGTGAAATGGAGTGGTCGAGCTGCTGTTGGAAGGTGATAAATAATTGGGCCATTTTTATTCCGAGCAGTTCAAGGGGTGTTTTTATTATTGGGCAGTTATTAATTATAAACCACTTGAGTTTATTTGCATATTTATGTAGATACTACGAATATTTTTCTCAAAAGACTTTTATAAAAGTAATTGTTTAAGAACTTCATAATTTCATCATCACCATGCAATTGCATTGTTGAAGAAAGAAAAAAGAACACAAAATGATGAAAACGTAAAGATGTACTGTTTTAAGACTGTAATGATTCAGTGTACATTATTTGAATTACAAGATATATTGATATAAATACATAAATATAAATAAAACGAACGTCTCCATTCACTGGAAGATAAAATCACCAATTAATTAGCAATAACTTTAAGTTATAATTAAAATTACTCTGTAATTGAGACAGATATTATATTTATTTTAATTGGAAAAATTTAAAACTGGGGTGGCCAAGATTAATTTAATTTGAGGTAAAACGAACCCTTTTAAGGAAGATAACCTTCTAATGAAGAATAATCTAGTTTGCCTTTCAACTTTTTTGCACACTGTATAAATAAATATCAGTGGTCACTTCATACAGCCCCATCTAGCCCCAAACTAAGAAAAGTGCCACCTAAAATATAATTTTTATTTTTATAATAAACTAGTGGCCGCCCGCGGCTTCGTTCGCCCGTTCCCGTAACACCCCGTTCCCGTTGCTTTTTCGGGATAAAAAGTATCCTATGTCCTTCTCCCGGTTCTAAGCTACCTCCCCACTAATTTTCTGCCAAATCAGTTCCGCCGTTCTTGAGTTATAAATAGTGTAACTAACACGACTTTCTTTTATAAATATAGAAGATATGTTTATACCTGTTTATTATAAAAATTGTACATATTTATTGTAAATTGTATGTATTTTTAATGAATGGTTTTCAGCATTCGTTAATGCTATCAGACCACCCACATGACTCTTTTTATAAATTAAGTAAGGAAGTAAGTAATTTGGTACATACTAAGGTTTTATGTACATGTAATTAATTTGAGCCGATGTCATCATCGCATACTTTTTCATTATGTCCAAATTAATTAACTAAAAACAAGATTTTATCACTATTATAAAAATAAAGGTACGAGTTAATTAATAACATAAAAAAAACAGTAGCACTCCAAAAAATCTCGCCATTGCTTTGGCGAAGTTTATCGATCTTTGCCGAAAAGGTGTCGGTTGCGTGACAGATGACGGAACATTGTCGGTAGTAGGTACGTTGGTTTTTTCACACCCCAAAAAATGCTCAAGCCCGCCCAAACAAGTTTTCACTTCCATAAAAAATCTACTTTATGAGTAGATTTATTATTTTTTGAGAAAAAGGTAGATTATGTTAAAAATATTTTATGCCTGTCTTATTTACATTTACATTTAGTAATTATAAGACAGGCATAAAATACTTTTAAGCACATATAACAAATTAAAGATGGTTTGTTGAAATTCAATAAGCAGTTGTTATGACAGAGGGCCATTATACCACCACATGACCAGGCGTACCCAGGCATGAAATACTTTTAAGTGCAATTATTTTGAGACCAGCAAAAACGTATTTTTGCCCTTGTTATTTCATTTGCAGTAATGATCTGTATCTAATAATAGTGTAATACAATAAAATGACTCATTTACTCACTTTTTAAAATTATCATTCATAAAATTTTATTGAGGAAGCAGCCAAATTAAGCGACAGGACAGACAAATGTTTTTATGTTATTGATGCAAGAAAACATGTGCTTGTGTGGTTTTATGGCTGTAATGAGGTCTAAATGAGGTATAATACATACACCACTGTATATTCATGTTTGGATGACTCAAAGAATGGGGTCATTGCACTTTGGATCACTTTGGATGACAATTGTTAGTGTTTAAAAAAAAATAAGCAAGTGGGGGAGCGAGAGCAAATGAACGAATAAATGAACTATTCGTTCCCTCGTGGTAGTTAATCATTCGTTCACTCGTGGATAACTTAAGTTATTTTCAGACAAACTTAAAACCCCGTTACACACGTTTTGGGGTAGAATTTCAGGAATTCCTCCAGATTAGAAATGCATCAAAATTTGTAACCTGTAAAGGATAATCAAAATGTTTAATTAAGAAATTGATTTCAGTTATATTTGTAAGAAGCTATTTTTTTAACCCAAGTTGTGAATCATAATCAAATCTACTTTTATATAGTAAAAAAAAATTATTAACCCTTTTTACACGTTTCCTATTTTTGTTAACTTTACATTTATATAATTTATGCATCTTTTTAAATAACCAACGAAGGAAATGAAGTAATATCAATACCCCATTGGATATTGAGTGGTAACTGCTGCCTTTATAATTGACATAACCTTCCAAATCACGTTGAAACTAATACAAATGCTTACAGTTTTATGACGAATTTGTGTTAAATTATATTATAATCCTGAAACCAGTTTGTTACTACAATAATCGTAAATTATTAATGGTGATCGTAAAGCAAGGCGTTCCTTCACATACTTAAGTATTTGTTAAATTTAAACTGCTTCGCTCATTACGTCATGAAAATTACTAAATTTTACATTAATTATTGCTCTTGATCTTACTAATATGGATAGATAGAAAATTATTCATTGCACATCTTACAAACTAGCAAAAAAAAATTAACACATAAATACTATTCTATAAATGTAAAATATTTAAAATGAAACTTTTAATTACATAAACCCTTTGTTTTATATTTGGTTCGTTTTATAAATCAAAGCAAGAAAACAAAAGGACTCTGTAATTAATTGAAAGTACCTTTCTAACTCGAATTACTCAAATTCATTCATTAAAAGACTTTCGTCACAATTTGAAGTTTCTTTTAATAACAATAATTATATTTGCATTGTGTAATATTCTACTTATTATTTATTATACTTGAACTTTATTGTTTTGGTTGTTCCCACTCATCTCCGTGACGGCTGTACCGATTTCGATGAAATAATTATGGAATATACATGGTCACTTGTATTTATAGGACTTAAGAAGACGCATAGTTCATAGGACACCTATTTGTTCGGGGAAATAAGTGAGAAAAGCCGTGGGCAGATGCTAGTAAGCTGTAAGGTATTGAAAACTTCGATCCTACTCAACTAAGAAATGATTAGTAGAAAACACACGTGTACAAAGAGCGTTCAACTATACAATCAAAAAGTACCTTGAGTAAAATAAATGAAATACAGTACTGTTTTGCATAAGAATAGTATAACAGCTGTACTGCCATCTGTGTGGCTGTGGCTCTTGTTTGTAAGCGTTTTGTCAGCACGCACATGAACATGTTTAAATTTCGAATTTTAATGTTCTATTTTCAAATTGAGAATTTGGTTTGTCTTTAGTGCGTTTTGAAAGCTGCGTTTGCATTATTTTTTTCGAATAAACTCAAACTGTCAAAAGGCTATCTTCACATTTTCAATTAACGGACCAGTATTGCCAGCTTTTATTAATGGGTAATGATAATGACAAAAAATGGACGGCTAAAAAGCTAAAGTTTCTTATTTTTATAGTGCGTTTTGAAAGTTTGAATATTTCAGATTTATTTTGCTCAAACAGAGGTTTAGTGAGTTTAAAAACGTTTATGATTAACAGCTTTTTTGGTATTTTTAAATCTAGTTTTAATCAAAAATCCCAATTGTGTCCACATTGATATTCAAAAGTTTAATAACCGAGAGAATATTCTAAGATTTGAACCGTAGGTCGTTAGACACGTTTCACTAAACGATAATCCTTAAATTTATGAGCATAGAGCTTATAAACTGCGATCCAACCGTGAAAACATTTGAATAAAGAACACTATAACACAGCTTCTCACATAAATTACTATCAATGCATGCACACGTATGGGAAACAGACTAAACAAAAGGGTTAAAATCTTAATAAATGATCGAATTCAAATGGGGTCGCAAGACATTTGAATCTCAACCCTTCGCACCACACCTGGTCGATGCGACCGAAGTCAAAAATTTCTTTATCGCATTAGCATAATATTTATAATAATGACAATGGGATGGGTATACAAAGTAGCTTAGATTCTCTGTAGTTGATTTTAATGCACGGTAGCTATTGTCAGTGCGATAAGGGAATTGGACAATGGATCTTTATGATGGTGGTTTGTAAGACGCGCTTTGAATAGACTCAAGTATTTTAAGTTAACGAGGTGGTTCCAACTAGTGTGATGCTATTCCTTTTTTGGCGTAGGGAAGTTAGTAAGTAATGTGCGTCCCATCACTTTCTGAGGACAGTTCTTTTCGAAATGTCAAAACATAATAACGTTATTTCAATATTAACCTATTAAAAATAACATACTTACATAATGTACTAAGTAAACTAAGGTCTTAAATTACACAAGAACTTCATAAGTATATTTATCATATAATTAATTATCCAATACGTATAATTATAATGTAATAATATGGTAAAGGAAATACTACTATTGACCCAGCTTTGTCATATAAACTAAAAGCTCCATCAAAATTGAAAGTAATACCACTCAAACATCAAAAGCAAACTATCCGTTGCATCGACCCAATTTTAAAGACGATATAAAAAAACTTTAACCCTACAATAGACAGTGGCCTTTGTCTAAAAACCAAATGATACGCATTAAGCTTTTTTTGCCGCGTTATGAATACGTTTTAAAACAGGAAGGATGTGAAAGTTTGGGGTCTACAAGACACCGTATGCCGGAGAAGGGTTAGCACAAAGAAATAGGTGGATAATGGGTGAAACATTGTGTTAGAGAATGAAATATTGCTCTGAGCTGTAATTTTATGTCGAAAAATATAGGATGGTATTCCTTGAATTAATGACCACAGATCCATCATCTAAGTAGTGGTTTAGGGTTCTGTACCTCGACAGGAAAAACAGCAAGCTTTTTAGGCTTTTAGGTTTTTTTGACTGTCCTCTAAGCTCCGTTGGTAGTAGCTCTGCCTTCTACGCTGTAGGTCGTGGGTTCGATCCCCACCGAGAAAAAAACATACGTGTGGCGAACACAGATGTTTGTTCTCTGTCTGGGTGTTATATTGTATTCTAAGTATATACTTACAAAAAAAACTTACAAGTATTATATCAGCTATCTGGTTCCCATAGTACAAGCTCTGCTTAGTTTGGAACTGGATAGTGTTGTGTCGATTGTTTACAATATTTATTTATTTTATTCATCACTTCTTAGTGTTTTTATCAGCATTAGAAACGGGTACCTAACACACAAACTTGACTAAAATCGCACAGCTCTGTATTCGTAACAAAAAAAAAGCTCAATGATTTTGAAAAAAAAAATGTTTTTGAAATTTTTGCGGTCAACGAATAAAATCTATATTGTTGAAATGAATTTGGAACCCTCAGGCAAGTCTCACTTACACTTGACTGCTTTGTTTTTCTGAGATCATCTTCAAGCTTTAGCTTATCTCATAAGTAGTTATTATGTTATGACTATGAGTCATTTCTCATTATTATTTAATGATTGTAGAAGAATTATATCCTAATACAATGCCAAATATATATAAATATGTATATGAAAATCAAATCAAAATCACAAGGAGCACTTTGAAACGTCTTAAAGCTTAATGAGTCTAGATGCCAGTTCCACGCGACCAAGCCTAGAAGAAGCTATAAGCAAAAATAAAACCTGTGACTAGCTTCTCTTAGACCCCAGGTGGGTACGCTAAAAATGTTATCCTACCCGTAGATAGAAATAAAGAATCGATGACATCAGAGGAACATCGTAGCGCCTTTTTGAGATGGCAATAGAAAATTATAAATGAAATGTGGGACGATCTGAGAGCTTTTTTCAGAACTGGTACGTACTGTATTAAGAGGGAATCACACAGGCGACTCTAAAAATATCACCTCCAATTCAAATTTCATATAAATCTTAAGAGGGTTATATTTTCTTTATCAATCCTCCTCCATAGTCGGTCCCTCATTGTTGAGGATCGTGACCCTTTCCCATTCGGTGTACAATATATCTCCATTTGGAGCGGTCGGTGGCCTGATGGAGCGCCTGATGCATCGGCATTTCCAGCTGCTCGGATACCTGGTCCGACCAACGCTTAGGGCTTCGGCCTCTTGGTCTTTTGCCTTCTACTTTGCCTGTTATAATCAGTCTCTCGATACAATCGGTATTTCTGCGAGCAATGTGGCCAAAGTATTTCAGGATTCGGTGCAGGCAAATAGAAGACAAACGCTTCCGATGTTCAAGCTTTAGTTGTTTGAGTATTGATATATTCGTTCTATGGGCCGTCCAAGGAATTCTTAGTAACCGTCGCCAGCACCACATCTCAAACGCGTCTATTCGCTGTCTATCAGTGGCCTTAAGGGTCCATGTTTCAGAGCCATACAGGAATATGGAGAACACAAGGGTTTGCACTACGTGTATTTTCGTTTTCCAGCTGATGTTGCTATCCTTCCATATCTTCTGTAACTGTGTCATGGCTGTTTTGGCTATACCTATGCGTCGACGGACTTCTGGTTCGCTGTGTCCTTTGTTTGTAATGACTGATCCTAAATACATAAACTGATCTACAGTTTCGTATCCCACCAGTGCATCGGAGCGAGTGATGGCAGCGAAGCGGTCGATGAACATCAATTTGGTTTTGGTTTTGTTGATAGACAGGCCCAGGTCCATACTCATGGCTTCAAGTCGGTTTAGAAGACCTGCCATTTCTTCTTCCGAGGATGCAAACAGCGTTGTGTCGTCTGCGTAACGTAAGTTAGAAAACTTCACACCTCCGATTACAACTCCACCATCCCAGCCGTCTAGAGTTCTACGCATTATGTGTTCTCCATATATGTTAAAGAGTATAGGTGAAATCACACAACCTTGGCGTACTCCTTTTTGGAACTTGAAGGAGCTAGATGTGTTGTTCCCAAGTTTGACAGTACCATAGCCAGTTTGGTATAAATTTTTAATAATACGTATTAGATGTTCAGGCACACCCATTTCCCTGAGTATTTTCCACAGATGCGGCCATTTCACACAGTCAAACGCTTTCTGGTAATCCACGAAACACATTATCATTGGAGTATTGAACTCGTAACATTTTTCTACGATTTGTCTCACGTTCAAAATTTGCTCCCTCGTGCCTTTGCCTTTGACAAAACCTCCCTGTTCCTGAGGGATTTGGCAGTCCAGAAAAGTTCTTAGGCGACTATTGACTATGTGTAGCAGAACCTTGCTTGTGTGTGATATTAAGGCGATTGTCCGGTAGTTATTGCAGTTTCTGACAGATCCCTTTTTGTGAAGTGGTAGAATAGACGAATGGACCCAGTCCATTGGCCATTCGCATGTCTTCCATACCGCGTTACAGATCTTATGTAACATATCTGTCGCTTTGTTCCCCATTGCTTTTAGTGCTTCAGCTGTGATTTCATCCTTTCCCGCTGCCTTATTCACTTTTAGCTTTTTGATCGCACTCTCTACTTCTGATTTAAGGATGTCCGGTTCGGCGACGAAAGCAGACTGCACCTCTTCGACCTCGGTTTCACAATCTTTGTATAAATCAGCACAGTATTCTTTCCATCTTTCCACGACCATGGTGACATCATGAATAGCATTGCCATCCTTATCATCGATTATCCACGATTGTGGTTTAAAACTTTTTGAGATAGTCCTTATTTTCTTGAACAAATCAGCTGTTTGATATTTTTCAGCATGATCCTCTATTTCTTTGCACATTTGTTTGTTTTCTTTATCAATAAGTTTCTGAAAAAAAGGAAAACATACGAGCATGTATATAGCAGATCTGGATTTTATGAGACAAAATGGTTACTCTAGAGGCATTATCCAGGGAGGAAATAGGGGACTACGTTTGTATGGAGAGTCGCCTGTTTTGTACCCTCTTAATAAGTAAATTGAATTGCATTATTAAGATCGCGGAAAGTCGGAGGATGGAAAGTCTCAGAATCGTTCTTCCTGGAAATGTGTAGTCCTCCCCCTATGCCCAGCAGTGAACTTCTTAAGGCTGATGATGATTAAATATAAGATGAGGAGTGCGGAAGACTAGGCTAAGAAGCGTATTTAGAACAGATCTTAGTCCATCAGTGGTATAGAATGACAGAGATGATGAGAAATGAATAGATCATGGAAAATGTCGATTAAAGGCTGATTTTTCCATCTATAGACTAACGCCGCTGTCAGATAAAAACTCTCATCTCTAGTTTAGACGTCAAAAACGACGACTGACGTATTTTTTTTACAAGAATAGCCTTACTCGATAGACGGAAAAATAAATCTCTTTAACCCTCTGGTTATTATTTATTTATTTATTATTATTTTTTGACTGTCCTCTAAGCTCCGTTGGTAGTAGCTCTGCCTTCTACGCTGTAGGTCGTGGGTTCGAACCCCACCGACAAAAAACAAACGTGTGGCGAACACATCAGATGATCAGAATCAGATGTTGTGTAAAATAACACTGCAAAACCTTGATTTTTTTTTCTCATCGCTTCTTTTGAAGCAGGCTATAGTACCAAAACCATACTGATTAATTGTTTTTTTTTTATCACTGACAAATATTTTAATTGATAGCATGATGCAAGTAACCTTTCACAATGACATAACAAAGCCATTTGACTTTGAGAGAAATTTCAAAGATAAACGATATCTTATTTTATCGTATCGAACACGACAACACTTTGCGATCAATCAAGTTTATCGATACTTTCGTTCTTATAGTTAAATATAATTCCTTTTGACATTCAAATGTTGATTACAATAGAGATAGTAACTAGATTATCCGGTAACCTACCAAATAAATAAATAACTAAATCAATTGATCGCCCCCGAAAACCCCTGTATACTAAATTTCGTGAAAATTGTTGGCGCAGTTTCCGAGATCCTAAATATACAAGATTTTCTCATTTAAAGGTATAAGAATACGTGGACAGTCCACACAACACTATCTAGCCCCAAATTAAGCAGAGCTTGTGCTATGGGAACCAGATAGCTCATATAATACTTAAATACTTTTTTTGTAAATATACAACGAATACAATATAACAACCAGACAGAGAACAAACATCTGCGTTCACCACACAAATAAGTTATGTTCTAGGTGTGGATCGAAACCACGACCGAGCGACGGTGCAGAAGTGCGAGCATCAAAAGATACTGACTGAAGAGGTCAGTCAAAGAAAATACATAGTATTTATTCAGGAAGAACGATTTTGTGGTTTTTCTATACACGGAATACTTTCGATCTTCGCTATTATCCATTGGAAAGTCAACTTATACTACCAATTCTTCCAATTTTTCAAGTGGCAAGTTCTTCAAGTACTACTTACTTACAAGTAGATACTTAAATGTGCATAGTCAGTGTTTAAGTTAATGTGTTTTTATAGAAGTAACCTTAGGGTCAGCGAAATGTGACATAATAAAATTGACAGTGTAAGAAATATGATAACCTGTACGATCAGTAATGATGTGAATTGCCTTGACCTATCCGTGATAACGAAATTATCATACAAACTTTATTTATTTTGATTGTCAGAAGGTGTATTAAAATTTTCTTAGTGCTATTCTATTATTACCAATAGTTTTTTTTATTATTAGTACTTATTTTGTTCTATTGTACTATGAGAATGTCAATCTGGTGATAAAATGTTTGAAAATAATTTAGTAATATTTACATACCTTGGCCAACATTCCAATTTATCTTCCAGAGTATGGAGTTTCTGAAACAAAAAAAATATTATAAGTAAATATCCAAAGTCAAGGGGTCTATTTATCAAGCAGGTGCTTGGAGTAATACGCCAACATGCCAACGTCCAATTAAATAAAACAAAAACGAAATCCGCGCACGACAGATGATTTATTAAAAATTTTATCGCGCAAAGGTGTCAACAAATCTTACATAACCATCCATCTTTGTCTAACTCGACTTATCGCTCCGGCGATATCAATGTGTCGACGAAGCCCATGCATATTTATTTATGCGCAAAATTTGCATCGACTTTTCAAGGGTTAAAACGTACGCGCTGTCAAAAGCTCTGTAATCGTGGTGCATGCGTAAACAGTAGGAAATGTTTTTTTTATTTTCAAACTTAGAACACGCAGTGACGACGTTACGTGAAAGGTGTTGCCAATTTTTGTTTTTTCAAACTTTTGAGCGAATCATATTAGTGTACCTACATGTAGGTGTTATTCGATATATTTTGAGCATTGTTCACCTTTTGTGCTTATCATTCACGTGTTTTTGGGTATAAATCAAAATAAGTTTATAAAATATTGATATAATAGTTTTAAGTGGTTATTTTCATCAACTCTTTTACATTTTTTACGAAGCATAACAACATGTGGGTAACATAATCTCGTTCTCCTTGAACTTACAACGCAACATTGTATCCTTTTAAAATTAAAATAAAAACGTATCACGTTGCCACTTCACTTCGTAGAAAGGACCGCATTGTGGCAGAAATGGCTGGTAAATCGATATTGACTACACCTATTAACTCCATCCTTTAAGAAAAACACGATAAAAACTATTAACTTTATCGTTTCGAAAAGTGACAAGCAAAAAAAGGATGGCAACCGCAAAAAAGGTTCGAAAAAAAAGTTTGAAGTCGCAATCCGATTGAAGTAAAATTAAGTCACAATAAGTGTTCGATTTTTGAATGGATGATCTTCACTTCAAGTAAGTGTTCGCTATTGTTGCGGTGGGCTATGGATGGTTCAATTCATTGTGTATTGACAGTAATGAATTGCTCGTTACTTTATGCTGTGTCAAATATGTTTTGACAGCGCACGTTTCTATACTCATACAAGACATGGAATAAACTTGAAAAGAACTTCACTGCAATATTTTATAGCTTTTTTTTCGTATAATTTGTAACTGTCATAGAAATAATTTTTAGACTCTCAGGAAAGATGATTTTAAAAGCAATTAAAAATAAAAAGTATTAAAGAAATGATTTGACAATGCTCGCACTACAATAACGTGTCTTTGTTTAATTGCCTGTCAAATAGTTTGACATCTAACCTTTGTAGGCTTAAGAAGTTCTTGACATTTTGATTGAGCTTGAACTATGAGTCTATAGGAGTTGGTTTATTTAAAAAATATTATATATTTACATTCAAACTATCTATACTAATATTTTTGTGTGTGCAATGATTAAACTCAAAAACTACTGTACCGATTTCAAAAAATCTTTCATCATTGGAAAGCTACATTAACCTTGAGTAACATAGGCTAAATTTATGTGTTTATAAAATAAATGTCCACCCTTGCGAAGCCGGGACAGGCAGCTAGTCTATAATAAACAGCTTATTATGGCAACAAAAAACAAGTTTAATTAGTTTGATTGTGTTCTAGACTCAAATTTATCTCTCTATATGTAAGCAATTTGTGTTTCTTATAATTAAGTACTGTTATCTGGATAAGAAACAATTTTTGTATTTACAAGTTATTTTCGTATCGAATTGTACTCGTTAGTATTGAAACGGTCTATTAGTTGATTGAATAAACCGTTTAGAATACCGCCATTGATTTGTGATTTAGTGGTTATTCGATTTGAACCATTATTAGACACAAAAATAGAGTTAATGAAATAGATTTGGGCATTTATTGTTAGTTTAGCTGTGCTCGCGACTTCGTCTGCGTGGAATAGTGTTTTGGGTTCATTTTAAATTTTCATTTATGTCTTGCTGCAAACTTATGAAAAATTCACATAAACCTTACATATTTCTGTACAAACTTTAATTCCCTATTGTTATTTTACACCTTTGAGGGTAAAACTTTAACAGTCCGATTTATTTATATTATCGATTCAACGGCCTAAAAAATTAATTTCAAGCCTCCAGCGTTAAAAATCACGATAGGTACTTCCATGCGATTTTTTATCCCCCTTCCTAAACCTTTTTCGGAATAAAAAGTAACCCATGTCCTTTCTCAGACTCTAGTCTAGACTATTTGTGTAACAAATTTCATTTCAATCGGTTTAGCAGTTTTGGCGTGAAAGCAAGACAGACAGAGTTACTTTCGCATTTATAATATTAGTAAGGTTAAAGAGTTGAGGTATAGACAATGTTTGTATTTCTCATGCTATAAATGTGATTTTTCTCATTATTTTCGGTCTGGGTGTAAGTATGTTAAACTATGTACTGTTAACCAGTTTTGGGAATAGGACATCCCTAATTGGATCAATCAACGGGACACATCCCTAGAGTAGTAAAAAGAAGCAGAAGGAGGATAAGATGGCGTCGATATACGTAGTTGTATGGTTTGCCGTTTATTAAAGTAAAACAAAGTTAGTAGCTATTATAATCAATAGAGAGTTTTTGTCGTAACAGTACCTACCTAAAGTTTTATTTATTGACTTTTTTATAGGAATCGTCTGCCGCTATAATCACCATTCTTGAAACTAGTTGTATAAAAAATCATGTTTTAAAAATTCCAAATAAAAAATATAATTTCATCTACCATAATTTATTATTCAACAAATAATTATTAAAATTAAAATGATGGTAAAGGTCTCCAAACAATGGGTTAATGTGTTAATGGGATAATCATAATAAAATAAACTGTCATCTTCTTGTAACCAATTTTGGTGTAAGGTATTATGGCTTAGGACAGACCGTGACAGGATAAATTTAATAATTCAGTGACAGGATAGCATATACTCGTACACCTATAATAAATGGAGTTATTTTTGAAGTTTCACTTCTCTAGTTTGTCATAGGTAAACATTCGACTGAGTCATTCGTAGTCAGCGCCAAGAATAGAATAGAATAAAACGGCACGCACTTGAACAGTGCTTTAGACATAGACATAGGCATAGACAAGAATTTATTTGCTACCTAAGCGCACACAGTACATAACGTACTGTGTGTATATAATATGTATATATAATTATGGATTAGGGGAAAAAAAGACATCACAATATTACCAAAAACATACCAAAAAAACATGATATAAAAAGATACATAGTCATAATCTAGGTTCGTTATTACATTTTTTTTAGGAGAAAACTTAGGCGGGCTTGAGCATTTTCAGATGAGAAAAAGCTAGTGAGCTTGCTACACTGTCACGTCACCTGTCATGTAACCGACACTTCTTTGGTAAAGACTGACAAACTTCCCCAAAAGTGGGGGGGAGGGGTGAACCTGATAGCTGTTAATTATAATACTTATAATGATATACATATTGTTGTAAATACATTAAGAATACAATATAACAGACAGAGAACAAACACCTATGTTCACCACACATATATTTGTTCTCGGTAGGGATCGAACCCACGACCTAGAACGCAGAAGGCGAGCGACTACCAACTGAGCTGAGAGACAAGTCCAGCATAGTATTTTTACAGAATACTATATTTATACAGGGTTATTCATTATTAGCTGCAAATACTCAGGAATTAGGTTTAACAAATAAAATAAAAAATATTTATGAAATGATTTTTTTTAAGTTTTGTTATGAAAATCCCGAGAAAATCGATAAAGGAATCATTGGCGCCTGACCTATTTTGACCTTTGACCGCGCCCGCGCGCCGTGAGTGACACTCTGCGTTCAGTCACCGCCTGGGTGGGTCATCGTCCTGTTCTCCATGGCAATCATTATGCAATAGCCGTAAAGAAATTAATAGAAATAAAATTTTGATACAAAAACTTGAAAAATTTTTTGATCAAATTTTAAAAAAATAATTTTATAAATATTTTTTATTCTATTTGTTGAACCTAATTCCTGAGTATTTGCAGCTAATAATGAATAACCCTGTAGAGTTTACTTTTTCTTTTTATCGTGTCACAAGTTCTTCTCGAACCAGGCAGTGTGGTTTAAGCATTTACTCAAAAATAACAATGCGTAATCGTTACGGGCATTCCTGTAGTTAGTAGATATACAAAGGTACTTCAGTTTAATCTACAAAAATGTTCAATCCTTATCAGTCAAAGCAAACTGTCAAACTTTATCTGTCAATGTCACCTGCCACGACCTCGGTAGGATTATAGTATCAAATATATTGTCGTATCTATTGTTTTTAGACTTAAACTAGGATAATAGGGTTCAAAATAGGTTGAATTGCTGAATATCATTATGAGCGCTGTGTACCATGCTTTTAGCGGTATTGGTGATTGCAAACCGATATTTTGCGGTTATTTATCGTACAAATTGCAACGTAATGTGGTAAATTCATTGCAACTTTCTTTTTTTTTTCATTGATATGTTTTTTTATTGATTTGATTGTTAATTATAATACCAGTAAGTAGTTGACTGTAACGTCAAACCTGTAGATGGAGCCACGGTCGCGTTAGTGCCGAACAGTCCCTAAGAGTTATTCGTTCAGTGTGATTAGGATCCGATGGCACCGCGGTCAGCGCAGCCCCGTACCAAAGGAAAGGTTGCGGGTTCAAATCCCGCTCGGCTCTTAATTTTGGGACAAAAAATATTTAAGCTTGTTATATATTAACTTTAAATATAAGGGACTCGCCGAGTTAATACGCACTGGTGGTCTAGTGAAAGCAGCCTCGCTTTTCAATCCTCAGGTCGTGGGTTCAAATCCAGTCGTGTACCAATGAGTTTGTCTGTCAAAGAATGTATGTGCACTATACCAGGGGCCTAATTCTCGGGCCAATCTCGATCATTTTGCAATTTTATTTTATGGCTTCTTTTCACAACCCCGCACATTTTCTACGTTTTCCGTATATCGTAGCTGTCGAGGCTTCTACGGTGAGGTCGTTGATGAATTACTCAAGGAAATCTGCCATACTCTCTTCGAAAAGAAGCAATAAAATAAAATTGCAAAATGATCGAGATCGGTCCGAGAATTAGGCGCCAGCACTCTCAAATAATGAAGGAAAACATCGCGAGGAAACCGACATGTCGTAAAATCTGAAAAGTTCGAAAACAGGTGTCGAGTGCACGAAATTTTGAGGTGCATTTAAAATCCTTTCACCACACTGTTTCCGAAGAACCAGTGACACGACAAGAAGAAGAAGATGGTTACTAGAATAGGTAAGTTCGATAAGTATGAGATACTATTTTATAAAGCCTTACTGACATGAGCAAGTGTTTAATTAAAGCTAGCACTCACTTAATACATTGGACATAAAGATAAACATAAAGATAAAGATAAGATAGTAAAAGATAATATCCGAAACATGAATAAGAAACAAACGCAATTCATATAATAGCTTTATACCCAATCAAGCAAGATTCAATCAAAAATGCAATAAAAACTCCTTAGATCTTTTATTAAAATGCCAAGCGTGAGTTGACCTTGAAATCATAATAATTTGTTTCTAGGTCGACCTGATGCAGTGATGTGACTCATCTGTTACCATACCACGTTAGGGAATACAAGCGTTGTAGAAGCGAAACACAGTCATAGTTTCTTGTGCGTTTTTATTAGTGAATTAAGTCTAAAGTCGTCTTACATCTTTAAATCAGGTGAGATTGCGGTCTATTATTTTTATTGCTATTAGCCCTAATCATCCCATTATTGGGCAAAAGACTCCATCCAATTCCACCACAGCTTCGAAATCCAATCTCCGACGTCTTGGACCTTTGTTCGTCTTCGGATTTCGAAGTTCGGAACTCGATCTATAAGTTTGATGCCGAGCATGGCACGCTCCATGGCTCTCTGTGAAACTCTCATTCTATACACAGCCTCCTGCGTGAGCGTCCATGTCTCGGCACCATAAGTCATGGTGGGAACGACACATTGACTAAATAAGCAGGTCTTCACACACTGTGGAGTAGCTTGTAATTGTTTTACTGGCTGGTAATTATTTCAGATAAGTGCGGCGAAAGAATGGCTTCGTAAGAATCTGTCAAAGATTCATTTTGTGTGGTATCCTTGGAGTTTCAATTCTATGCAGTTTTCACACATTGTTTCCTCCACCCACTCTTTTTTTACAGCTAAATAAACTTCAATAATAATATTTAATAATCATCATCATTGTCCAATTCATGTTATGGACAATTCTATCAATATTAAGACGCAGAATGCCGTCAAACATCTTCTCGCTCGCAGACTTTGACTTTTTGAAAGATATAAAAACACTGAACTTATTTTTGAAAGTTCCGAGATCTTTTGTTTAATTCAATTGCACACAATTTAGTAAAAAAACATTTCGATCCTAACCCGTTTTCTTACGTTAGGTCAACTTGTAAGTTGAAATAAGTTCAGTGGTTTTGCACTTTGTTTTTCATTTGAATACAACTTAGTTAGCAGAAAAGCATATGGCCCACCTGATGGAAAGCGGTTACCGTAGCCTAGGGACGCTTGCAACACCAGAGGCATCACTCGCGCGTTCTTCTTTAAATATTTTAAACCAACTTTCAAGATTTTAAAATGTGTGAGCGAGTAGTAAATTGGCGGTTGTCTTCGCCTTAAACAAATTTGTGGTCATTGTCATGTTTTTTTTTGCATGTTTTACATATTCGGTTTGTCTTACAATTTTTTATACGTGACCTCTTCGACGCTCAGATAAGATTTTTTTTAAATTTAGTAGACAAAACAAGGGACACAAGTTCGGGGTATATTATTCTATTGAATAACACAAATTAACTATGATTTATTAAGACTCAAATTAATAATTGTCTGTCTACGTAATTATATGTAAAGATATTTTCAGTAATTTCAATGGTTTTTCCTGTTTGCGATGTCTAAAACGTTTTTTTTTTCTAATAATTTAAAAATGTTATTAGCTAGTAAAATTATAAAATGATGAGTAATAAAACTGATGACGCATGAACTGTGTGAAAGATGACATGGATAAGAAAGGAGTGAATGCATAGATGAAGGCTGCCAGAGGGGTATGGGCTGGAAGAAGAGCTGGTTAAATTATAAAATGTATGCCTTGTTTCTAGTGATTTTCCAAAACTTAGCTTGATTGGCCTTTTAGACAAAGAAGTGCATTTATAAGCATTAAAATATAAAATGAACCAAACATAGAAATTTTATTAAAATCGGTTTAAACGTTTTGTTAAATTATTTTTTCTATATTTGTTACTGCATTACTCGTCATATATACCGATTTATACTTCCCATGTTATAAACTTATAATAAACGAAGGTTATACTTCCAGTTTAGTTCCATTTCATGAAAATCGGACGTTTAAAATACATAAATATATAATCAGGAAGTTTGGTTATGAAGACGGTTTCTCAAACTTTTTATTATTTTAGTGCAATAATGAATTTTCTATCTATTTAGATATGTACTTAGGTAATAAAAGAGCTGGATGTCAACCGTGCCTGAGGATAACAGTGTAGACAAAGGCAAGTCCTTATTGCAGCACAACAAAACGCTAAATCAAGTAAGATAGTACTTACAATTACAAACAAACATTTTAGCTCGTAAAACGGTGATAAAATACTTTTAATTGCATTCAAAATGGCTGCCGGCCAAAGTATTCGTGACATTAATTATTTGGTGAGTGAGTTTGGCGTGATGTGTTGGTTATAAAGCTGAATTTATGTTATGAGAACTAGGTATATATAAGTACTAGACTATCTGCCACCTAGCAGTTCGTACAATACCTAATTAACCGACTTCAAATAAAAAAAGAGGTTCTCAATTCGGTTGTTGTTTTTTATGTTTGTAATCGCTTTATTTCGTCATTTATATGAGGGTGTCCGAGCCATGAAATTACTGGCACGTGAGGCTAAACACTGTATGCCTCAAGTTGATAGACGTAGGGCAGTGCGTCTTAGGTCACGTTTCCAACGTGCGTGACTACAGAGACAATACTTTGTTATAGACAATGGTTACCGCTTAACTTCAGGTGGGCTTTATGCTTCTATCATCAGCAAATTTTATACGACAAACACCAAGCCACCAACTTGCTAATTTTTTTTTTTAAGCCTGGCGCACATCACAATTAAGGCATAAGCGATGTTTTCCTTCACTGTTTGTAATACAGTCACAATATTGCATCATTGCTGACAGGAAAATGAACGCTTATAAATTTGACTAGATAAGTCAAATCTAACAGTATAAGAATCAAAGTCCATCAGAAGGCTATGTCCTACAGTGGACTTTTTCAAGCTTTTGATGACGAATGCTTTGTTATAGGCGATGGTTACCACTTAGCATCAGGTAGGCCATATGGATCAACTAGTTCCATAGAAAAAAAATAGGACTTATGCGTTTCCTATTGATGTTTTCCACCACTGTTTGAGAGCATTGGCATTATGCACGTACATTTCTCAAAAGAAAAATACCTACATGGATTAATTTTCAGATTTGAACAGCCTTATGCGAGGTTTTTACGAAACTATTAACGTAGCCCAAAGAATAAGGATGATGCAATAATATCAAAACATATTTTTAACACATTGGTTTACCTTTTTTGAACACGCGTTGAAATCTTTTGTATCAAAATATTAGAAAAAAAAATTGTAGGTGTGAATTATTTTAATGCAAACTTTGTTGAAAACACTGTTTTTCAATCTGTAGATTTAATAATCACAAAAACTTAAATATATTTCATATTTTAGTACCTAAGTTTTTTTGTATGCGGTGTGGGGCTAGATGACAGAGTGTGAAAAATCTGTCAGTAATAAATTAAATTATTTTTCGTTTTTAATTTATTTGGATCAATTGAGATCTTTTTTAAGATCATTTGTAACGGTTTGCAGATAGCTTAACTACTTTAAGTGTATTTTGGTCATTTTGTAAAAAAGAATATAATTGCAAGTTTCTTTGCGTAAAAAAAAATATTTTTTTTATACAAAAAAAATTAAAAATTTTCTGTGATCCATAAATAATTATATAAAGTTTTAGTTATTTATCAAATTTTATTTCCAATGTAAACTTATTCGAGTTGTGCAAGCTGTTTTTAAAAAAAAATACGTTTTTGTGACACAAAGTAAAGGTTATTTTTCATGTTATTTGTTCCTCGTGATAAGGGCTGTAGTAACAAGATAAAAACATGTGACTGACTTTTATCAACATTCGACTGTTGCCAAGTGGGTTGATAAAACATTTACAACTTTTTTTATTGGTGCAAATAAAAAACGATACCTAGTTTACTAATAAATGTATCTGAATGTTTAACAATAAAAAATAACAGCTGACTTTTCAGTCGGATTATAAAATTAAAAATTGCCGCGTAAAAGTTTAGTCAAAATAGAAAATAACCAAAGAGGTAATGAATTGTTGAAGGCACATGTCATAGATATTAGTAATAAAAACAGCATAACCTTTTTTGTCAGGTGCGGTGGAGCAAAAACCCGTACAAAAAATAACACCTTGAGGTTTTTTTTTTGTAGGAGTCAGATTGATTTATATTTATTACGTCACTTTAACTGCGGTATTTTGAAAAAAAAAAACAGGAGTAAACCGATAATATACTACAGAAAAAATAAAAAATTCTCAAGCTACTTCAACCACTAAGTATATATACATAAGTATATACATAAGTAAGTATACATATTTATTTCCGACGGCAATGTTACTTGTGATAAATAAATTTATCGAAAATATTTTTTTTATGAATTATTTTATTTTATTATTAATAACTTACGATATTAAAAGAATAATAAAAGGCTTACCATTAAATGCTGCAGGTACTTTAAGGTGTATGCTGGTTCAATTTTATTCTTGTTCTTTCTTCCTCACAAATTTGTGCATTTAATTCCAATTTCTTTCACAAATGCACTCACTTTTTGTATCCTGACACAATATTAAAAATTAATTATTTTGCTGAATATTTTTTTTCAACGGTCTTCTGAGCCACAGGACTGTTTCAAACGGTTGGGTAAAGTATACAGGGTGTTAATTTTTTGTATCGTTTTCAATAGCTAGTCAATGTTGCCACGTTCAATTTTTTATATAAATGTTGGTATTGATTAAAAAGTTTTCTTTTCTATTTTTGTTTTCTAGCAAGTTTTTGTCACTAATTCGTAGTAAGTAATTTTTTGTCTACTTTAAAATCATAAGGTTTATTTTTTTTTCTAAAAGCTGTCACTTTATTTCCCGTCACCATCTTCGAAGTCCTATTGGGAACCTGATTCTTATAAGTCCCGAAACCGCTAAAGCGCGCTGAACTCGTATGAGTTGCAAGAAAAAAAAACAATTGACGATACGTGTTCGCGCGTTGATCGTCGTCACAAGAAGACGCTTCGCAACCGAGGCGGTCGAAGCGAGCATAGCCCGCGCTCCGAACCAACGGATTGTGTTGTTGTGCGCCGCTCGCTCGGCCGCGTCGGTGGCGCGGGGGCGGCCGCGGGGGGTGGGGGACGCTCCCACACGCACACATACACCGATACCGTACCATCCATTACTAACGTACCTATTTTGAATAGGACGCGCCAATCTAGCTCCTATCTCTACTAGGGACGTGACGAGCGAGCGTGCGTGTTGCGAGATGGGGCTAGCCGCGCATGGCAATAGACAGAGAGGGGCACCGCAACGCATGTGTGTCCTCTTGAAACGCTCGGCGATGCAATAGTGGTATAGAGTTAGACTTTGTAAGCGGATGAGAAGTGGCGTGTCTTGAAATTTTAATAAAGAGGCTCTGTTTCATTCTCTTTTATTTCAGCCTAATGGGATACTTCATACCGCGGCATATGGCGAACAGTTGGATCAAGTCTCGTGTGTTATTAATTGACATGTTTTCACAGCTCACTGAATCGCTTCGGGTTTAATTTACCCGATATTTATGCTCACGTTTCTGTAATGCTAATGCATAATGAAATGCGAAAGGATCTATGATGAAGAATGATAGCGTGCGTGCAGATGATATCGTTCTAGAAACGATACCTATTTATGTGAAGCTATCCTCTATTTTTTTAAGAACATTTTCTTAAAACTGTTCTATTTGCTTTCTATCTTTTTATCTTTTTCAGTGTAACCGAATTTCGTTCATATCCATAAACCAACGAAAAAAGGCTGCATAACTGATTTAACCATATCGTATCGTATATCTTTACACCTCTAAAGGGAAAGAAAATAACTCAAAATGATGAAAATTTTCACAGAAGAATGACCGTATATTTTTAGTTATTACTGCAGTAACACTCATGTACGACAAATAAAACTAAATGTGAACGTTGCATTGAGAGAGATGACATTTGGTTCTGTAAGTACACACTACACACCTACGCCAGAACCCACGTTCGAAATACAAAAATTTAAATTTACAAATTTCTATTGGCCAGAAGCAAAGATGGCATCAGCTAATAACGGCGACATCCAGTTTTACCGACTGGTTTTAAAGTTGTACGATGTTTTCCGAACGAGATTTTTTATCTGGCCAGAATTTTTGTTAATTTATTTTACACATTGAGGGTATAGATAGTTGATAGTGGAAACACAGGTGTATTTACGGCTAATTTATTATATTGGCCATTGGTCTCGATCGGGTCGGGACCTACAATTTCTCAATCATAAACTTAATTAGTGTTTCTGTTGATGTTTTTTGAAAGTTGACCAACCAAGACCATTAAAGCCGTTCGTTTAAATTAAATTTTACAACCAAGCGTTATACAGGCGATAAAACAACTATTCTCTTCATAGTGTCCATACTGTGATGGCGATGTTTTCATAAATCTAAAACATTTTGGCCTTATAAACTTAAATATTCTTGATTTTTATCGTGTGTAGGTATTTTTTTTATTAGAAATACCAGAAGATCTTGTCAGTGACATGTTTGCTTGAAGTATTTATCAACTGTTCATTTTTGTTTGTATTTTTTTTCTTTAGCAAATAAGTTACTCGCATCGTGGTATCAGTTACAGCAGTAACCTAGCTCCAACCTGTCTAGAGTTTACCGATTAGGATTTAGATACGACTTCCTGCGTATTTATGACAGGATACAGTTGAGCAGGTACGTATTTATCAAGTCTGATAGCTTGAATTTATATTGTCTTATCTACCGAGTTACTGCCGACTTTATTCATGCATAATTTACTGTTTATGAAGAAAGTGTATTTTTTAAGTGGTTTGTTTTCAAATAAGTTATGCATGACGGGCTCTAAGGTATCTAGTTAGTATGGACCTGAAATGTAAATTTCATAGTTATCTAAAATGTAGTTTATAATAATTCCTAGACCTCCATAAATATTTTGAAATAATTGGCAACTATCCAGGCAGATTTTAATTTTTATTAGGTCTGTTCTTAAGTTTATGTACTTATAGTACATTAATGATTTATTTATATCGTGTGTTAAAGTTTCTTACATTACAAATTTTACTGATAATCTTAGACATTTTTAATTTCATATGACTGTTTGTATCTTTTTGTATTATCAATTCATTAAAACTATGCGATGCTAGGTAAGAAGATTTAATATTTATCAAGAAAAAACTTAGAGGTCTTGATAACAGCTTCTTACCTGACGCTATCGCACCCAGATAGCCAACTCGAGTGTGTGATAAAATGTGAATTTTATATGACTTTTACGACAGTATTGACAGTAGGAATGTCAGTGGGCCTTTTTTGACCTTTTCTACATTCCAAAACGTCCCTATTTCCTGCACTGTCAATAGTTTTGTATTTTTTAACGGAATGTTTGTTTAAAAAAATGTTTCTCCTGACTGACCAACCTGCCATTGAAACGTCCATTCCTCTTCATGTTTACAGTTTACACAAATAATACCATTTTGTCGAGCAGCTGTTAATTTTCACAGTAGCTGAGTCAACAGTATCATTCACTGTCCAATTCTAAATGCAAACATCGATAACGAAATAGAAGACTACAGTGATGTGAATTTATTTAAGCGGGAAATTGCCGATGCTTATAAAACTGTTGAACCAAGTGCTGTCGCAATGAACACCCTATATGAAAATTGAGAAAAAAAACTACACTTGCACGTTCCAAATTTGAATGGTCCGCCCGTCACTAGCCAGTTTGTAACGTACAACGGTATTCGCAATTATTATCGCAACAATTATCGGTTATTGTCTCGTGAACCGGCGTCACTGGCGACCGTCCGCGGCGCCACATCACTGCAACTCGTCACATACTGCCCAATACAACGTCTCTTTCCCCCTTTACTTCCGCACCGGCTTTTAACTTAGAGCGCAGGCGCCCCTGACATTTTTTTCAAACCGCGCCCATGTTTCTGTAATTTCTATCGCGCGGCGCAACTTCACTAAAAACAGCTTTTTTTCTGATATTTTTTCGCGACATCTCTTTCTTGCGGCCACTTTTGCCGACTCCCCGTCCCCCTTCTTCTATTCTAACGGTTATCGGACAGCACTGCTCTATCGTGACGCTCCTGACATAATCTCCTCTCTGTCTAGTGACGCCGCGACGCCTGTGACGCCGATTATTTTGCCTATGCTTGTAATACAAAACGCAAATCAAAAATCAAATCTAACTATTTTGGACCTTATTACCATTTGTTAGAATTTAAAGTATGACGCGTTTAATGTAGTTGCGACTTTACGATCTAATGCCAAGAGTGAAGGTTCCGGCCATTTTTGCGATAAAAAAAATCGCGTGCATGCACGTAACCACGCCTTTGTACACGCACATGTTGCTGTCTATTTTACTCCTTTTTTATTTTCACTTGCGGTCTCACTCTGTCACGCACGCACACATGCACACCCAGGGGCTTCGGATTATATGTGCGCCACCTGGTATCGAGTAGCGGAACTAAGAGGAAGTTTTGCCGCTCACAAAGTGAAAGTTTTATCCTAAGGGTGGCAGCACTTGGAGAAAGGGGATGAATTTAGTTCTGGCTTTCGCCGCGCGCTCGCAGCGCCACGCTTAAGATACGAACCCAAAGTATTCATACCAAGCCCATAATAATATATTATCAAAGTAGGCATACCTACCTCTACTAAGTAATATTATTCGAGTAAATACAGCCGAGAACTGGTCTAAGGCCATACGTAATAAGGAACGCAACAACTTTAGAATTTAATGAAAACAGATTTGTATTAGCATTTTATTGTCCATGTTTGTCGTGGGTCTCACCAGGGGGCGCCATAAGCCGGTTCTATAGTGACAACCAGATTACCCGGGTACACATAGCTTAGACTTTAGTTAATTTTAATTTATTGGTTTAAAGGTTTATTGTATGGCCCTAATAGTGGCGTTGCAGTTTCCTTAATTTAATAGATACAGTAACACAGATCAAAAATATTTTGAATAAGTAAAGTCCCAATAAGACATTGAGAGTTACAAAAATAATATTATTATTTATTTAATTAATTAGAACGGTCAACATTGCGACAACTTCCACTAATTAATACAAAAAATGACAAAAATAATAGTAATGATCAAAATTACCTTAAGCTAACAGATATTTGAATTAAATACAAATTAAATTTCATATTACAATTAAAAATAAAACAAAGATGAGGTGACAAAGCAGATATAACAGAATATTTCTAAAATTTTCTGTTTACTTTGAAACCTGAGCAGTGTACTGTACACTCTTCGCCGTGGTATTAACATTAAAGATAGCAATTTTACACCCTGTATACAGACAGTCAACGACGACAGTAGAAATTAAATAAATAAATTATAATAATAAATAAGTAGGTATTGTGGACATTCCACACAACACTATCTAGCCCCAAATTAAGCAGAGCTTGTACTATGGGAACCATATAGCTGATATTCATACATTTCTTTTGCTAAAACATAAAAAACTATTTAACATAAATTAATAAATAATTATATGCTTAAAATACAATATAACACCTAGACACAGAACAAATATCTGCGTTCACCACACAAATTGTTCTCGGCGGGGATCGAACCCACGATCTAAGGTGCAGAAGGCAGAGCTACTACCAACTGTGTTAAGAGGCAAGTCAATGTTTTTTGACGTGACAACGTCTTATAACTCGATGGAGACGGCTGCACGCATGAAAAAACATGACACATGCGGCGTTACCTCGCTCTGAGGCGTTCCATTTAAGGATTGAAGTGCAAGCGAGAGCGCGGAACGAGCGACAAAAAGGCACAATCGGCCTCCGCGTTTGGCAGTGTTCGACATCTGTCTCTCTCCTACTTGAGTGAGTGATGCGTCCGCGTGGACAGCTGCTATACAATTATACATTTACGTGTTTTCGTCAAGTATGAAGTGCAGTGAAAAGTGAATGTGGTGCCAATTGTTTATAGTAACGAAAATTGCGGCTTAGTACGTTGTCACGTTCAACTATTGTAAAACCATTGTAAAATCTCTCCATCCAAAGGTTGTCTGGAAGAGATCGCTTTTAGCGATAAGGCCGCTCATTGTACCTATATTTGTAATGTTTCTGTTATAATAATATTTGTTATGTCTATTGTCAGTGTAAACCGACTTTACAGGCAACCGATTTTTTTTGTCTGAAATAAATTTATATTTCGCTGCCTGTACCAGCATTACTAGTAGCAATATAATCGGTTTAATCTGTGCCCGGTCTCTGATTAATATTAACTAGTCATTAGTTTGTAGATAAATAAACAAATTGCACTCAGATTAGCTGCGTTGAATATTTGTGACAGGATAATGACTGTGCTAAGATTAATTTAATTATATTTATCAGCATTATAGCATATATATTTGTTCCATTACTTTGTTGGTCAAGGATAGGTACTCTATTGAAGAGCTTTTGTTAATAAAATAAATATACTAATGTTATATATAAAGAGGAAAGATTTGTATTTTTGTATGCTAGAAATCAGGAGGCTCTTTGAGGCGCACTTAAAATCCTTTCACCACACTTGGTTCGAAAGAATCAGTGACACGATAAGAGAGAGAGAGAGAGAGGAGGCTCTCAATCCATCGCCGTCGATCAGATTCTGATGTGCTTATCACTATCAGCTAAAGTTGCTTGCACTAGCGTCCGCATTCCGGCTCGTTCGCCAGTCGTCATAACTCAATTGGGCGCGGATCTTGATTGCATGTACCGTTGGTAGAAACAACCTGTCAGTTTGACAGTTGGCAAATTTTTATCATCCGCACTTGATGAGCGGTCTTTTCCGCAAGTAAACCGCTGGCGGGCTCTTTTTGCGTGATCCTTGACACGTGTTGCTCAAACTTTTTTAGGTTCTACGACACACCGGTTTCCTCACGATGTTTTCCTTCACCGTTTTGAGAGTACTGGCATAGTGCACATACATTTTACGACAGGAAAACTCATTGGTACACGACTGGATTTGAAACAACGACCTTCGGATCGGAAGGCGAGACCGCTACCACTAGACCACCAGTGCTCTCCAGTTTGACGCTTCTTTATTGACGTTCAATTGACACCTGTTGTTGTCTTGTCTAGATTGTTAAGACAACTTTGAAAAACTATACTGACGCCAGGGAAAATAAGCTTAATGTGGCCTTAAAAATAAAAAAAATCCAAATCAAAACTGTGTTTATTCAGTAGGATTACAAGTATCACTTTAAAACGTCGTATAGCTAGGTGAGTCTAGATGCCAGTTCCACGCGACCACTATTCTAAGCAAAACACATTTAACAAAAATAACTTTAATCATTTCAAAGGAAACATAGCCACGACGACGCGACGAAAAGATTAAAAAGTAAACCAAGCTCTAGCCTAAGTTTCAAATTTTTATATCTGTAGCTACATTTTTAACTGTTATCATTTAAATGGACAGATGCTAAAAATACGAATAGTAAAATAACTACAAAGAACCATTTTTTTTTAACGAATTTTCCAAAAACTTCAGCTTAAATCATTTACGTTGGGAGGTTTTTACCAACCGTACAGTAAACTAACAACATGGCAACCTATCGAGTAGCAAATCTAGGAAACTTAGTTAGCGAGAACGAATACTAAGGGCGAGTTCCATAGTAGATCGCACTTGGCCGTGCATTATTTAAAAAGTAAAAAATGTTGTCTTTGGTTTGTTTCCGCATAGCGCAAGGAATGTAAATGCGGGAGTATTTACGTAGGAAGCAGGTTCTCGGCGCTTACTTTCTTGCCTGTTTTCCGGTATGAGTGAAACATTCACCGTAGTTCGCTGTGACATTTTTCTGACCACTAAAAGAAAATCAAAATTATAGTAAAGATGATATTCTAGAAATAGTCTAGAAGGGATGCTTTAGTATTTGGGACATAACTTGACTTCAACTCAAGATTCATCCCTTCAGCTTAGTCAGCCTAATTCACAAAGACAAGGAAAACAACAAGCTGACTAAGCCTTGGCTTTCTTTACGATTTTCAGAAGTTTCTTTCAATGTTTAAAAAGCACCATAATTCAGCTAAATATTTTTTGAATACTATACAGGGTTATTCATAATTAGCTGCAAATACTCAGGAATTATGTTCAACAAATAAAATAAAAAATATTTATGAAATGATTTTTTTTAATTTTTGATTTAAGTTTTTGTATCAAAGTTTTATTTTTGTTAATTTTTTTACGGCTATTGCATAATGATTGCCATGGAGAACAGGACGATGACCCACCCAGGCGGTGACTGAACGCAGAGTGTCGCTCACGGCACGCGGGCGCGGATCAAAGGTCAAAATAGGTCAGGCGCCAGTGATTCTAAAGGATATTCTTTATCGATTTTCTCGGGATTTTCATAACAAAACTTAAAAAAAATCATTTCATAAATATTTTTTATTTTATTTATTGAACCTAATTCCTGAGTATTTGCAGCTAATTATGAATAACCCTGTATATATGTGTGTGTAAGTATCAAGTGCATGAAAGGAGCCGCTTTGGGGCGCTCTTAAACCCTTTCACCACACTTGGTTCGAAAGAACCAGTGACACGATAAGAAGAAGAATACTAAATCTATCTGTATAGCCGTAGGTCGTGGGTTCGATCCCCACCGAGAACAAACATTTGTGCTGTCTGGGTGTTATATTGTATTCATATGTATGTATTTACAAAAAAAAAGTATTTACGTATTATATCAGCTATCTGGTTTCCTTAATACAAGCTCTGCTTAGTTTGGGGCTAGATAGTGTTGTGTGGATTGTCCGCAATATTTATATTTATTTTATTTAAATCTTATAATTAGGTACAATCCCCTTCATTTACGACGCACAGGTCTTAAGTTACACGGAAAACAAAAAGCAGGTAAGCTAATGCCTACCTGTACCCCTATACCGGGAACCAATCGTATGAAACCGGTGTGCGGTGCCTGACGCCTATCGCCGATCGTATCGCCCATCTCTGCCACCATTTTGTATGGAGAAACCAAATTGCGCGATTGCGAGACGGTGACGTGTCCACGTCAGCTGGTGTACGATTGGTTCCCGGTAGGGGTAGTGACTATAACTACCTGTTTTCCAAGTAAATGCGGCTTAGATCATAAAGCTTACTGTCATGTTTACTAATTACTATTTCTTGTGTTCATCGTAGACTAAGGTCTTGTATGTACAAGTTTATAGCTTTTTTTAGGGTTCTGTACAAGTCTGGTGGAAAAACCCATGTCCTTTTAGGGTTAGTTGATCTTTGGAAAGATATTTATTTTATGGTCTAGCGAGTGATCCTGCCTTCTGATCGTGGGTTTGAATATAGACTAGCACCGATGAATTTTCTCTTTGAGCGATGCCAGTGCTCTCAAATAAAATACATCGTAGTTACGCTCATATTCATAATGCTCAATTACCAGTTATTTAGCTTAGCAGACAGATAAGTCTGTTGCCATCTCTATTTTTTGACATGAAAATGACAGTCACAAGAGACTTTTAGCCAGCTGATAAAAAGCTAGCAACACTATGAATGAAGAGGTGAGTATTTTAGCAGCGGTGATAAGCTCGCAGTCTGTCACGTTTGGTTGGAATACCAATCACTGCACAAAAGACCAGTGATGAGAGCACTGGTGGCTTGGTGGTAGCGGCCCCACCTTCCGATCCTAAAGTCATGGGTTCAAATACAGTCGCGTCTCTTGACTTAGTATATAAACTGATGATGTTTATAATGGCAAGTTTATATTAACTTACCAACGCTATGTCAGTCTAAGTAGGTATCTCGTTGATTATTTTGACCCTAATCTGCAATAAAGTGTTTATTTTAAGGCAGCTTAACTAATTTGACCCTAGTTCAGGGCACTAATTAACAGTTGAACTTTATTATACAGCGTGAAATGAAATAAATTCGTAAAATATTACTCTTGATCTGAAGAATTAAAGTTGAATTACTAGTGGAATAATGCAAATTCGTTCCGGTTAAAACTTTTTCCATACAAACTTCTACCCCAGCTATACAAAAGTAATAGCAGGGGTTAAATTTTCAAAAAAAGCAGTAAGTAGAAGATTGCACAAAATACTTGTTTCGAGCCTGTTGCGACTAACATTTTATACCACACCGCTTGTCTTATTTGTTCAATTTTAGAAAGTAGGACTCAAATATACTTTTCAAGAATGTATTTATTCAACCCTTTGTTTACAATATTGCATGACAAAAACATGTTAAATATTGTTTGCTCTGTAGCGTGTCAATATTGTCTTTGTGTGATGATGAATCATATGAATCGTTATGAATCAGAATGCAGCTGGTTTATGACGAAAGTGGGAAGTCTTTGTCTTATTAGATTGCTAATAATAGATAAATGGTAGGTTAGTGCTAACAAGATTCTAGTAAGTTAAATAGAATTGAACATTATTTTGCTAAAACATTTTTGTTATAATATATTTACGTCATTTTTAACAGAATTCAATTAAAAAAGGAGTTCTCAATTTGGTTGTATTGTTTATTTTATGTTTGATATCGCAAACGTCATCATTTATGAACCGAATCGATTTTTTTTGCTCTGGATATTTCTGGTATACTTCCAGATTCAGAATTTCCCATCCCCTTCAGAAATTTTATCAAAGTCGGTTTAGCAGTTTGGCCACGAAATCGTTTTTTTTAGTTTTAAAACTTCACTTATCGGTATTTTGTTGTACAATAAAGTACCTAATATTCCATTCTATTCTTTCTCTTTAGAAAAAAAGGTAAATAAGGTTTTTGAAGAGGCTATTTAGCCTCTTTGAGGTGGACTTAAAATCCTTTCACCACACTTGGTTCTAAAGAAGACAAGATAAAATTCGTTTGTGGTTTGCATCAAACTATCAATTCAATCAATTTATATCATGTTTTAAACTATGGTTAAAGCCTATTAAAAGACACTCCTGCGCAGCATTTAATTTTGCATGGGTACTTAGACTTACCTAAATAACTAAACGGGAGCTTTTCGCTGGCAACACTACACGACATTACTTTAATACCTAGGTCACGACTGTTTTGCACATGTTCAAAACTACTTATTGCAATATCAACCTTATTCAACAACAAATAAAGTCCATTTAAAATGGTCGGTCCATTCCAGTTGCATTAGACCACATTTACACGTAAAGCAGGTTGCCGCCGAATTTCAACCGGCGCTGACACTTTAACAAAAATCTTCGTAAACAACACACAAACATAAGACATACTAAGTATACATGTGTGGAAGGGTTATGTGTGGTAATAAAATTCGTAAAAGAGATCTTTATTTTATGCCATAGCTGTGGCAGACGAGCAGGTCTGCTTATAAGATTTGTTTAAAAATATTGAATTAAAAAATATTCAATAGGAAATCTCAGTATTGCGTTGATAATCTCATAAGCGTTAATATAATAAATTTACAGGGAACAGATATTCTCAATTATGTGGAGGAAGACATCTGCGTGCGTGTGACATCTTCGGTGTAGAACACGGTAGTTGGCTGCCTATTTAATTATGAAATCTACCACAAGCTTATTTGACAATTATGGGCAGGCTCGTACTGGCAACCGTATTCGTCATCATCATCATCAACAGTTCGTCTTCACCCACTACTGGGAAAAGGCCTCTCTGTATTTGCCACTGACGACGACTTTTTTTTACAATTTATAGGCTTGCGTTTAAGCGCAATCTCATGTGGTCGACGGTGTAGCACGCTTACCAGGAAGATACCTATGCACTCTTGTCTTGAAAACGTCCAAGTTGTAGGTTTTCGGAAAGACAGACGCCAGCAAGGAATTCCACTCCTTGGCTGTCCGCAACATAAAAGTTGAATGCGGAATGAAAGCATGTCTTTTTATTTTAGTTTTTCTTCTTTTATTTCCAGTTTTTGGATGCCTTTCACTTAGCGCATTAATTTGCCTGTCATTGCATAGTCTTTCCAGAGGTGCTGCCCACCCAGCCCCATTACCTATAGTTCTCTTAGGTATTAACCCGGGTCGTAATACTGGTACAGAAAAAAAACCTTTTTTCTATGTAAATGCAGTCTTGCATCTAACATTATCACATTCCTAGGTTATGTTGACTCTGTCAGTCACTTCTCAAGGTTAGAACACAAGGTTATAATTTAATTCTAGGAACGCTTGATTGAAAATAATTATTTACACTTAATAATAATTAACCAAAGGATAAGATTATTGAGAAAAGACAACGAAACATGCAGTAGCAAGTTACCGCTCTACATCAGGTAGGCCACCACTTGATGTTGAGCAGTTACTTGTTTTACGATATTACGATATGGACAAGGAAATAGTTCACCTGATGTTGAGTGGTTTACTTCTGTATTTTGCAATTCCATGACCTAGCAAAGGTAGAGCACGTTCATCCAATACGTGTCCTATGACATGATAATAACTAAGTTCATCACTGAGACATAAATTTTTATGTGCATTCTTTTTCTTATCATGGTACTGTCTAGCCCAAAATTAAGCAGAGTTTGTATGGGAACTAGAAACAAGCATTTATGGCCCACCTGTTATTAAGTGGTAACCATCGCCTAATAACAAAGCATTGCCTCGTAGGTCACGCACTTCAGGAACGTGCCCTACGATTCAGGCCCTGCGTCCATCAACTTGAGGCATACAGATGTTCAGCCTCACGTGCCAGTCATTTCACCGGCACTCTTCAAACCGAAACACAGCGATGCTGCTTCATGGCAGAAAAAGGCATGGTGGTAGTAGTTCTTTCCCGGACGAGCCACACACAAAGAGCTCTACTACTACTAAAACTGTATGTAGAAGCGAAGGCTCTGCCACTGGCTATAGTCTAGAGCTATCTCTAGATCGTTTTTAATGGTCTGCAGATAGCTCAACTGTTTCTTGTGTATTTTGTAAATTTTGTAAATATTTGTTTAGTTGTAAGTTTCTTTAAATATAAGTAAAATCTTAATAATATGATTAATAATGATGATGATTTTGTTTCCTCACGATGTTTTCCTTCACATTCCACACTATAATTATAAGCCCTAAAAGAGACCTAGCTGCGTAGGAGTTTATGAACAAGACTATAACTAATCGCGGACAGATTAGCTCAAAGCGGCCGGTCGCGTAGGACGAATTTATACTAACACTAGCGGCCTGTCCCGGCTTCGCACGGGTCGCTAGTAGAATACGCTGCACAAATTAGCGAAAACGTAACATATATTACCCACTTAGAGTTAAAATTTCGAAAAAAAACAACTCCGTCATAGCTTTTTATTGATTGTATAATTATATAGTGTTTACTACACTGGAAATCACAAGTTTTTTATAATGTCCCAAAAGTTAAGAGCCGAGCGGGATTAGAACCCGTGACCTTCCTCTTGGTACGGGGCTGCGTTGTCCGCTACGCCATCGGATCCTTAGCACACTCAACGAATAACTTTTGGGACATTTTAAAAATCTTTGTGAATTTCTTTATACATCATTTTCGCCTTATTTTAACCGTTTACGCAGCGCACGCGCACGCTCTCAAAAGCAATATTTTTTTTTCCGTTTTTGCAACATGTTGCATTGACGCTCTGTAGGCCTACCACTATCTTTGTCTGGGTCTGTCTCTGACTCTGGTTTTGAGTCTGTGTGTGTGACGTTTCGACGTATATAGCTATGATTTTTTACTTTGACAATAAATTCCATTACAAAAGTTAGTCATTACCTTATACAAAGTTACCTTGATGAAACAAAGGTCTTATTTGTAAAGTTGTTGTATTTAATTGCTCCTTGTTATAACAATTACCTACAGTAAAATATTGTTGTGATATTATAAATTGGCATTTAGTTTTAGCCAGTAGACCTACCACAAGCTCTGTCTGGCTCTATCTCTGGCTCTGGTTTTGAGTCTGTGTGAGTGCTCACCAGTGTATACTGTGTGTGTGACGTTCCGATGTAGGATTTATTTAGTAGTATTTAGTAGTCTGTGTGAGTGCTCACACAGACTCTAAACCAGAGCCAGAGATAGAGCCAGACAGAGCTTGTGGTAGGCCTACTGGCTATATAATATACTGGTGAGCACTCAAACAGACTCATAACCAGAGCCAGAGACAGAGCTTGTGGTAGGTTTACTGATGGAATTATAATGGGGTATAAATTGTGAAAAACCACCAATTACTATTTTGTAGAATTCTTAATTGCACAAAATCCAGGCTATCCTACGAACGGCGGCGTTGGGCTTCCGACCTGTCTTATTTAAAATACATAGAGCACGGTAAGAAATTATCCATAAGACTGGAAGAGTATGACCAAGAAAAGCAAGAGATAGAGACGATTGGCGATCCTTGGAGGAGGTCATACCTCACCGTCATACCGTCATACTAAAACCTTAATTTCGTTTTTTTTTTGTATGGTCATAGTTTTTTTTTACAAAAAATCAGTTTTTTTTTGGAAAAAAAATTATGGCACAGTACATT
Source organism: Thera britannica (assembly GCA_939531255.2). Taxonomy (NCBI): domain Eukaryota; kingdom Metazoa; phylum Arthropoda; class Insecta; order Lepidoptera; family Geometridae; genus Thera; species Thera britannica. The sequence goes on from OW618038.2 coordinate 22,855,992, forward strand.
TCATTTTGCTTCTTTAAGTTAATAGTTGGAATCGTAATATTTGGAAGTCTGTCACGAATACCGACACTTTTGCTTATAATGGGTAGGTTTGTACTAAATGTTATTTTAGGAAGTACCTCTAGCTACCTTCTCCCCACCGTTATACGTACTATGCATCCTCAAAGAACTCAGAGTGCAATGCGTAGGTACACTAAGCATTCTGCGGTGGCGATCAGTGAAACGCTGTCAAACATCGCTGTCATATTTGACAGCGTTTCAGCGGCTTTAGATATCAGAACTGAGAACCAACTATCCTACCGAATCTTAACAAACTAGCTTTCAAATACCAGTTTAAATTCTTACCCCAATTGTCTCTGGTATTTTAATAGACTGAAAGCTAAATTAAAGCTTAGGCTTAGTCAAGGCCCGTCACTCAACTTGTCAATGTAGGCCCGCCCGCAAGGCATTTTGCATTGCTAACCAAGGTTGCAAGTAAATTGGTGATAGATTGGTGGCTTATTGCCTTTAGTTTATACAAAAATAAATGTTTAAGACAATCCACACAACGCTATCTAGCCCCAAATTAAGCCGAGCTTGTACTATGGGAACCAGATAGCTGATATAATACTTAAATACCTTTTTAAATACCTACATACATAGAATAGAAAAAATAAGTAAAGAAAGAAAATTTATTTATTTGACATAACAAAATAACAATAACAACCAGGCAGAGAACAAACGACTGGCCTCTCAGCTCAGTTGGTAGGAGCTCTGCCTTCTGAGCCGTAGGTCGTGGGTTCAATCCCAACGAGAATAAATATTTGTGTGGTGAACACAGATGTTTGTTCTCTGTCTGGATGTTATATTGTATTCTTAGTATGTATTTACAAAAAAAAAAAAAGTATTATATCAGCCTATTTCTATTTCTATTTATATCTGGTTCCCATAATACAAGCTCTGCTTAGTTTGGGGCTAGACAGTGTGGTGTGGAGTGTCAATAATATAAAAAAAAAACATCTTTGTTCACCACACAAACCCACAACCAACAGCGCAGAAGGCAGAGTTACTACCAACTGAGCTGAGAGGCCAGTCATAGACTATACCTACTACTTATTAATAAATTTAAATAGAACAGCAATTGAAAAGTTACTTTTATATTCATATAACTATTGCATTTAATTCAGATATTATCGACAGTAGGAAATTCTTCACTGAAATTATAATTATAAGATATCTTCATTTATAAATCAATAGTTTTTCCGGCTATCAGATAACTCAATAATTTAATAAGGCTATCTTAGTCTTAATAATTAAATCTGTTACACTGAAAGCATTCCAATGATCACAGATTATGATTAAACAGTAGATTGATAAGCCATGAGCTCTGTCTGGCTCTGTCTCTGGCTCTGGTTTTGAATCTGTGTGAGTGCTAACCAGTGCATTATGCTGTGTGTGTGACGTTTTGAGGATTTAATTAGTCAACACTCTCACAGACTCAAAACCAGAACCAGAGACAGAGCCAGACATGAGGCCTACTGTCATCCCAAAGAAGAAAAATATTACGGACGGAATCTTACTGATTTGACTGGGCCTCTCAGCTCAGTTGGCAGTAGCTCTGCCTTCTGCGCCGTAGGTCGTGGGTTCGATCTCCACCGTGAACAAATATTTGTGTGGTGAACATAATATATTTTGTTCTCTGTCTGGGTGTTATATTGTATTCTATGTATTCGGCCCGCTTCCACTCCAAATATTGCTCTGCTATGCTAAACATAAAGGCCTATAGTTGAGCTATAACTATAAATAATTTATTTATGAGTAATGCCAATAACCGTTTCCAGTAGTCAACGATGAGTAGTGTAACTCTCTTTACTCAACTTTTTTTTACATTTATGACATTATAAAAATCAATGTGACTACTGTTTGTTATATTGTGATATTGTGGAATGTTGTATGAAACTGCATGCAAGCCGACTCAAATAACTTGATTATGCCTGACAGTTAATCTGTTTAGGACCAGTTTACAAAGATCCGTGGGTTTGATAGGCTTCAGTTACTATCATCGACCACTAGGTTCAGCCCGTGGATTCTCTCTCTTTGCCTAAAAAACTACATTTAATCTCAACTAAGAACAAAATATTTGTGTGGTGAACACAAAATGTTTGTTCTCTGTCTGGGTGTCACATTGTGTTGTGAGTATGTATTTACAAAAAATAATGTTTTAAGTATTATATCAGCTATCCGGTTTCCATCGTACAAGCTCTGCTTAGTTTGGGGCTAGATAGTGTTGTGTGGATTGTATTTGAATTTATATTATTTATTTGACTTTCTGTGTCCAGCAGTGGACATCCACTGACTGATGAGGATGATTTAACAAACTCAAAAAAAAACTCAATTTTTTTTTATTCAGTATACGATGCAAGAATCACTTTGAAACGTCTTAAAGCTAGGTGAGTCTAGGTGCCAGTTCCACGCGACCTAACTGGCTTTACAGTTTCAATAATGGCTCTGCCTTCTGGGTTGTGGGTTGTTGTTTTATTTCTTAGTATTGGTATGAAATGATTGATTTCATTGAGTGATGACAAGGTCACCGACATAGCTCGTAGAAGTAGTTAGATAAAGTGATAATAGGCAGGTCATATAGCTCGAAGAACCAACAACCGTTGGGGAATAAAGTTTCTGGAATGGCGACTATACGAACCGAAAGACAAAACGTAGGACGCCCACCCACCAGATGGACTAACGATATTGTTAAGATCGCGGGAAGTCGGTGAATGGCTCAAAATCGTTCTTCCTGGAAATGTGTAGGAGGTCTTTGTCCAGCAGAGGACTTTGCAGGCTGATGATGATGATGATCTACGATATATTTTCATAACTTAGCAGCAACGTTAGACTTTGTACAAACATACAAACAGACTTTCAGATTTCTCTAGGTCTAATTACAACGGTTTCCATGCTTGACAGTCCTGTCAGATAGACATCAGTGGTGTCATAGCAATTGTTGCGAGTGGCGGCGAACCGGAATTGTTGCAATTGTTGGATTGCTCGGTTTGTTGGAATTCTGTGTACTTAAAGTCTGATTTTAATGCAATTTTGCCTATTTCATCATCATCATCATCAGCCTGAAGAAGTCCACTGCTGGACATAGGCCTCCCCTACACATTTCCAGGAAGAACGATTCTGAGCCCTTTCCATCCATCGACTTCTCACGATCTTAACAATGTCGTCTGTTCATCTGGTGGGTGGGCGTCTTACGCTTCATCTTCCGGTTTGTGGTCATTCAAGAACCTTTATTACCCAACGGTTGTCAGTTCTTCGAGCTATATGACCTGCCCATTGCCACTTCAACTTACTAATTCTAAGAGCTATGTTTATGACGGTTCTTCTACGGACATCCTCATTTTTCTGATTCTATCACGCAGTGAAATTATTCGGACCCCTCATCACTTGTTGGCTATATACTACTACTAGATATTATTGAAGACCAATACTATATCAATGGACAATAGAAAAACTTGGTTTTTACATAGCGTGACAGAACCAGATTCCATGAAATCCTACTTGTTTTCCTGCAAACTTGATCTGTTAGACAGTTTAAGTACTTCTTTGTCTAGACTTAAGTATGTACCTATAAGTAAATAAGTGTTATCCTTTTAGCCTTAGTACAGGCTCACGCTGTCAAATATCGCTAAAAATTTGACAGCGTTTCAATGATCGCCGACACCAGCGACCTAGGTGTCCGCAGGCCTTAGACCAATCTGAAAATATAACCTTTCAGATTTAAAATGTTTTTTTCTAATCAGTTTAATGCTGCCAGCCAGCGCCTTGGGGACGCTTCCGTCTGGTACTGATTTGGTTCAGTTGAACTATCTCTAGATCGTTTTTAACGGTCTGCAAGTAGCTCAACTTTTTCTTGTGTATTTTGCGCATTTTGTAAATACGTTGGGCTTAAGTTTCTTTGTAAATAAATTCATGTATTCTATGTTTTAGCTAAAATTTAGAGCCTCATTAGTATACAAGAAATATTAATATGTTTTACAAGCCTATAAAAAGACCTAAGTAACTATCTAAGCCCATTAGACCTGTGCTAAGAGGGTCATAAAAACTTAGATTATATACACGGCACTTAATATCTATTAGATTCACTTTTATTGGCGTCCCTTTTTAATGTACTTACGGTATGTCCACATCTAGGCGATAAGCTGCGATATTTGATAGGTACCGCTGTCAAATATCGCTATTCCTAGCTTATCACCTAGATGTGGCCGTACCTTTACCCTTTTTCTATTAGCATCATCATCAGCCTGTGAATTTATGTACAACGAGTATGACATTTTGAAAATCTGACTTTGAATTCGAATCAAATCGATTTTTTCTTGAAATCGAATTTATTTTTACTTAAAAACCAAACTGCTGAATCATTTTTTAATGAAATTTATAAACAACCAATCTGGAAGTTTATCCTGTATTAAAATATTTCAAATCGTTTTAGGTTTATGACGTAGTTCCCTGAGGAAACGTCATAAACTTATAATAAATAGTAAGTACTTTTTAAACTTTCACGATCTTAACACATATTGAATCTATGACACGGGTATTTATAGCGTTAATTATCTTATTATACTTACCAAATTCAGAACTTTATTCTCCTTTTTCGACGATCGCGAAATACGGAATAAGGTCGATTCCTTCCAATACGATTGTCGAGCATTCTTAGCCCCGTTCATCGAGATATAAGTACTACGTGCTATAAGTACTACGTAGGTACTAGAGAAGCTAAGTCAAATAACTGAATTGTCCTATTCTTCGTAATTTATTCTCGGCAAAAAGGTCTTAAGCGCCATGTAAATCACGGCACTTACGCGCGAGCTAGAGAGCGACTGAGTGAGGTGCGGCGCGATCGCTGCAGTTGAACGAGACAAAGTAGGAATTTACGGTGTCTTCTCTAGTACGTAGTTCTTATATCTCGATGGCCCCGTTATATTACGTTAGTCTTCACAAAAACGTACACCGCTTTTGTTGAAACTGTGAAGAATTTCTATAGTATTTCGATGACCATAAAAAGCATGGTGAACGGCAGGTGCTCCTAAATGATCAATTGTTGTGTTTTTTATCAAATTACCGCACAATGGTGTGGGAAAACATCAGATTTATCAATGGCAGGACGGAATTACTGTTATTATCTCCTATAAGAAAGTCACGTAAGAAATATCACACAGTTTATAACGCTATAAAGCTAGGTACAAACTGCCGCGAATACAATTATTTTTATAAAGTTTTTATTCGTAGAAAGAAAGCCAAAAAATTATTCTTGACAATCCACACAACACTATCTAGCCCCACATTAAGCAGAGCTTGTACCATGGGAGCCAGATAGCTGATTTAATACATAGACATCTTTTTTTAGAAGTTCATACTTAGGATACCATACGAGTAGGTATAGCAGCCATACAGAGATCAAACATTTTCTGTGTTCACCACACAGATATTTTGTTCTCGGTGGAGATCGAACCCACGACCTACGGCGCAGAAGGCAGAGCTACTATACCTACCAACTGAGCTGAAAGGCCAGTCAAAAAATATAAGCACCTACGTCACAGAAAATAAATTAACTAAGGTCCAGCGGGTGGGACTCGAAACTACGATCTTCTCAACTCGAACAGCCTCAATAATAAAATCAAATTTCATTATACCTAGGTTCCTAAAAAAACTTGCAGTCATAGGCAAAAAGCTTAAAAAAGTTTTTAGTCCAACAAGTCTCGCTAGATGTAAATAAAGTTGAATGAAAATTTCGAAGTTTTGTTATCCTTGAAGAGACAAAGTTTCATAGAAGGTTGTAGATGGCGCTGCGAATTGTGGAAAAATACGGAACTAAACTGTAAACACGCACTCACCGCTTTGATAACAGATGGCGCTGCTCGTTCCCAGTTCGAATCTGAAACAAAATTTTGATACAAAATAATATATTTACACAAAGAAACTTACAATTAAACAAATATTTACAAAATGTACAAAATACACAAGAAACAGTTGAGCTATCTGCAGATCGTTACAAAATGAATATGAATAAAATGATATTGCCAAAAGTAAACGGTTTTGAAAAATAAGTTTCTCAGATTTTTGGGTTATAATTATCAAATAATATTACTGAATAAAAGAACAAATAAACTGTTTGAGTAGTAAAATTATCTATTACACACACAATCACCGGCATAATTTGGAATTTATAAAAGATGTTTTTTTGTAAGAAGTTTTACAAATGTCTTTTTTTAGTGTACTTATTGATTGATATATTATTGTTATAATAATAGCGTTTTCTAACTTTTTGAAAATTATTTACCTAATTACAAGTTTGCTTATATTATGTTACCTATAATAATGCGTTTGTTCTCCGTTTGTACCAGCCTGTGTATTTAAAAAAGATTCCAACAGGATACCAACTGGTAGCCCCAATATAAAAACAGAACCAATATCCCCAAAATGTAAAATTCTTTTAAGAAACCGTCAGCTGTCACCTAACTATCATAGGGGTGGCACCATCCCCTCTCGCCAAAAATCGATGGGCGGCAACTACCTTTCCGTAGTGGGGTGACCCTAGCGAGGTCAACAGTATTTTTTCGAAGCTCCAAATTATAGGGTCGAGGTTTTTTTTCTCGTTTCGAGTAATTTTTTGGAGATAATTAGACCATTTTGAACCGGAAAATGGGTATGATAGTTTTTTATATTTAATTGAGTGGTATTTAGTTTTAATTTGAGGTTAGTTTTTAGTGACAATTAAGTACTTTTTACACACAAGTTTTTTATTTTATTTTAATATGTTTGTAATTTTTTGTGGTGTTATGTTGTTAGTGAGTTTTTAAATCATACTGTGGCAGAACGGCGGAAGAAGTGCAGGTTTGATTTCCACGGCAAGTGTTTGGATTGCAAATCGTGCGGCTGTTTATCAAAACGCAACACCAGCATACAGTGTTGTTAGTGTTTATGGGCGACGGTGACCACTTACCATCAGGTGGGCCGTAAGCCCGTTTGTCTATCATTTGCAGAGAAAAGGCTGATGATGATGATTATTACTATTATTTAATGATCTGGAGCCTACTTCTCGGGCCGACCGAGATTTTCAATGTCCCTTAGATACACATTGGCATTGCACAACCCCGCACTTTTTCTACGTTTTCCGTATATCGTAGCGTTGAGGCTTCTATGATGAGGTTGTCGATGAATTACTCAAGAAAATCATACATTCTCTCTTCGAAAACAAGCAATAAAATAAAATTGCAAAATGATCTCGGTCGGCCCGAGAATTAGGTTCCTGACAGCTTTGTGGTCCATTTGTGTAAGTATGGGTAAACTATACCTATTGTTATGATTACGACAAAATAAATGAGATAAGTATTTATTCTAAGCTAATGAAGACATCTGGCACCAGTGACTTACTGAGTTACGGTCGCGGTAGATTGCTTGAATAATTTCTAGAGGTGAGCCATTTTAGTAAATCATCATCATCATCAGCCTGAAGAAGTCCACTGAGTCATTTCATTCATTTCATTTATTCATTCATTAACAATTATACATTTGTGTCTGAAAAAAAGTACATAATAAGCAAAAATAATATAAGTCACAACATAAATTAAATAATAATCAAATAATAATAGCAATGACACTACATATTTACCCGTATAAAATCATCAGTAGAATAAAAACACCCTTTCAACAAAAGCTGCTTTAGTTTAGTTTTGAATAAATGTAAACTGTCTATTATTTTACTGCTGGACATAGGCCACACATTTCCAGGAAGAACGATTCTGAGCTCTTTCCATCCCGGTGGATGGAAACTTCCTGCGATCTCAACAATGTCGTCGGTCCATCTGGTGGGTGGGTGCCCTATTTTGCATCTTCCGGTTCGTGGTTGCCATTCGAGAACCTTTATTCCCAACGGTTGTCGGTTCTTCGAGCTACATGACCTGCCCATTGCCACTTCAACCCACTAATTCTACGAACTTCTTATTTCAAATAAGTAAAGTACATTATTAAACACATTTAAATTAATTTTGGCTTACCTATAAATGTTTGCTATTAATGAACACATATTATTAATATCATGAATACTTATTAACAATATTGTATACAATAAAATAGTCTATTTTGATAGTCTGCTGGAAGGGGAAGACCTAGGCGCATGTATCTCGATCAGATCGCAGACGTTTTAGAGAAAGGCCAGGTTAGGAGTACCCTAAACCGACGAGCATGTATGAAGAATGTTATCAGAGTGAATGAAGCGAAAAAGGTGTGTCAGGATCATAGCAAGTGGAAATCCGTGATCTCTGCCTACCCCCCATGGGAATAAGGCGTGATTTTATGTGTGTATGTATGTATGTATGATATAGGTGTTAGTGATGAATGTACCTAATACCTACTAATATAAGAACAGGCACGTCCCTAGTCCAAGTATTTTATGATCTGCCTAAGCATTGTCGTGGCCCACGTCCACGTGTAATGTTTTATAAATATTTATAACAATAATAACTGCAAGCCTACCACGAGCTCTGTCTGGCTCTGTCTCTGGCTCTGGTTTTGAGTCTGTGTGCGTGCTCACCAGTTTAATACTGTGAGTGTGACGTTTCGACGCAGGATTTATTTAGACAGCAATCACACAGACTCAAAACCAGAGCCAGAGACAGAGCCAGACAGAGCTTGTGGTAGGCCAACTGCAGTGCTCTTTGTAAACAATCGTTGGAATGTGGTAGGTGGAGTTCTGAAGAAACTTGTTGCAAGTTATAAAGATTAGAACAGCAGCCATATTGTCTAACTTGGAATTCATTAACAGTGAACTTAAGGCCAATTGTCTCTGGTCGACCCAGTCATATTTTTTTGGTATTGTCATTTTTTTTTGTATTGTGTTGTATTTTGATGTTGTGTATGTATTTGGTACGTAGAGACGATAGAAACGAGTTGTTGTCTCAACAATTTTCCATACAAAAGAGAGAAACACGTGCTCACACGAAAACAACATTTGGTAGACGAAATGTTGTAAGTGAACTGGGACTTGCCCTTCTAAACTTTTTTTTATACTACTAACTGATGGAACAAGCATATGGCCCACCTGATGTTAAGTGGTAACCATCGCCTATAACCTTTTTGAAAACATATTTTTTCAAATCTGTTTACAATAAAAGATGAAGTTATGCGATAACAAACTTAAAAAAAATAACCGAATTGAGAACCTCCTTTTTTATTTGATGTCGGTTTAAAACAGCTTGCCAGCAAATCGCCCCTAGGTATAATCGTTAAAAACCCACCCACATGTCGCAATAAAAACCCCCACGGTAGCCAATGACCCCTCATTATTGGTCAGGGGTGGTTTGGGGGAAATAAATTTGGGGTAAAACTTCAATCACATGTCAATTCACGTGCTTGTTAAAAAAATACGTGGGTAGGGTTTCTTTTATGTTTATGACGAATTTAAGTTTGACGGAAGTATTTATTTTAAACTAGCAAATTCCCCGCGACTTTATTCGCGTAATTTTTTTAATACAAACTTCAACCCACCCCTCCACTCTTAGAGTAGTTGAATAAAAAAAAAATAGTGTTTCAAGTCGCCAGAACTAACGATTTAGGTTTTTTTATATAGTTTATTATTATACAATTTATTTTTATTAGTTTCCACTCGCACCTTCATCGTATGTTCATAACGGTATTTATTCAGAATCACAAGGATCACATTGAAACGTCTTCTAAAATACAGGTTAATGTAGGTGGCGCAATTATTTGCGACCAAAGCATGTCTAACTGATACTTTTAGTACTAGCTCTGCTTATTTTGGGGCTAGAAAAGCTCGAAAGTGGTGTGGATTTATTTATTTAGTCGTCTAATTCCGCGTTTTCACTTTTTTATTCTGGAATTCTGGAATCAACTATTGATTGACGAAAACTGGTAAAATCTGTGCAATATTTTTTTCGAACCAAATGTTGAGTGGTACCTTGGTTGGTATTGGCACCCTTCACAAAGTGCTCTACTACTCAAAAAATGTATGTGCACTATGCCAGTACTCTCAAACGGTGAAGGAAAACATCGTGAGGAAACCGGCATGTCATTGAACCTAAAAAGTTCGAAAACGTGTCAAGTGCACGCAAGGAGCCTCTCTGAGGCGCACTTAAAGACCTTTCACCACACTGTTTCGAAAGAACTAAAACACGATAGCAAGAAGACTACTAAACAACTATTGGAATATGATTGTTTTAGTTAGTCTGTGGTAAACCCTGAACGTAGAATGAGTTGATTCATGCTTCACTCGTTCTTCCGTGTGTGAAACGGCAATGGCGGATGGCTTTTGTCTATGGAGTAGTGTAAGATTAAAATGTATAACTTTATAAGCTCTAATAAACGTTTTATCTAACTTGATTATGGACTATTTAGTTTGGGGCTAGGTAGTGTTGTGTGGATTGTCTATAATATTTATTTATTTATTATTTATTTATTCCTCAATTTACAATAACAACTGTTTAGTTTTTTTTTTATACAACTAAGTTGACAAACAAGCATACGGCCCACCTGATAGGAAGTGGTTACTGTAGCCTATGGACACCTGCAATACCAGAGGCATCACCAAGCGCGTTGCCAACCCTTTAAAACTTTTAAAACGCCCTAGTAGTTTTCTAGTTAGTAGTTTTCTTCTAATCGTGAACTGTTTAGTTCAAAACCAAACAGTTGCAAAACAGTTCAAATCACACCACCCTGTTGATACCATAATCCAGGTACAATTTTTCAACAATAGTTCATTTTGTTATGCAAAAACTTAGCAGTAACCCAATATGCAAATGATGTACCTATTCCGATGCAAATTTCATTTTGAATAGCACAATGATTTAGGACGTTGCGTTGATGGGGTCGATGGGATCAGTACGGTTATTGATTTTTCGAGTGATTTATTGGCCCGTGATGTTTGAACATTAAAAAAACAAGCTCTTGGTAGATAAAATTTTTTTTTTCAGCCTACATTGTCCCACTGCTGAGCAAAGGCCTCCCCCAAAACCTTCCACTCGTCCCGATCCTTAGCGGTCTCCCACCAATCTTTTCTTGGTAGATAACATTTTTTTTTTTCATCCTACATTGTCCCACTGCTGGGCAAAGGCCTCCCCCAAAGACTTCCGCAGTTCTCTCTGTTCTGGGCTGCGTCCCACCATTTCTTTTGGAAGGCGTCCCGATCGTCCCGCCAACGCTTTCTAGGCCGACCACGAGACCGCCGTCCGTCCGGCCATGATGGTCGATAACATTAAATATATATATAATAATTAAAGCTTTATTATATTTAGTTTTTTTTTAACAGAAAGTAAACATTTATTTACACAAAGAAACTTACAATTAAACAAATATTTACAAAATGTACAAAATACACAAGAAACAGTTGAGCTATCTGCAGATCGTTACAAACGATCTAGAGATAGCTTTATAAGCTTTATTTTATTAAACTTATTCTAAATTTTTTAATAACGTACACAATCCATAATAACATTTTAGTAACAGTACAGCTCGGAAACACGAAATATTAAGTATACTTACATACAAATAATCAAAATCTTAAAAATAAAACGAACTCTGGTAGAATTCTGGGAAAAAAAATAAGCCAATAAATAAACTGAATACTGAATACTCAGTTAAAAGACTGAATTTAAGTTAATATTTATTGAAAACATCATTAGACATGGGATAGAGACAGAAATATAAAGTACAAGTTTCAAACACGAGCTACATAATGCAATCATCATATTATTATTTTGCAAAAATGTTGAGCAGTCCGAATAACATCACAAAACCACAAACCTATTAATAAAAAAAAGCCAGTTATTGTCGTTTTTAACTTCTGATTCATTTGGTTTTAATAGTTCCGCAGAAACTCAATCTAAAACAACTTTCTCACAAGTCATTAAAATACCTAACCCTTCATCACCACGTGGGTCTGAACGACCCAACAATTCACCCTTCAGACGCTAACGAACTCATAGAATCGTATGCAAATATAAATCATGTAGTCACATCTACAATGCTTCATTCAAACATACTCAGGTGCCGGTATGTCACAATGGTTACTAAAAAACGATTTCTCATTATTGTTGCCGAGCTAAGAGTAGTCTATTTAATATGCCTGCGAATATTTCCCCGTAATAAGATTGTAGGTATGACTTTTTATCGTTCTTTATTTGTTACGTCTATATTGAATTGAAGTATGACTCTGTCGGTAAAGTATTAAATTGTATGGAATTTAGTAGCCAACACTTTCAACATTTACTAACATTTGTTTTTTAAGATTGTGCAAATTGGATCTTTTCTGAAAAAAAAAATTGAATTTGAATTTGAATTACTTCAAAACTTTGACGTAGCCGAAGAGATAAGTATGACTCCGTTATAAAGTATCTCGTGTGGGATTTATTATCCAACACTTCAAAATTTTGACGTAGCCGTAAAGGTAAAATGTTAATTGCATTTTCGGCTATTTTTAAATTACATTGGTACATAGTTAAGTTGTCTTTTTTGCAACTAATAGCACGGGCAAAGCCACAGGTTTTTACTAGTTTAGAAATGTGCAACAACAGCCATAAATTGCCGTGTCTCAGTCGATATTTTGCATAGGAAAATGAATAAATTTGCATGCAACACTATTTTTAGACCACATGTGGCTTAGAGAATGGTTAATTAGTTATTTTTAATTCAATTCACATGCAAAATGAATATGCATTTGTGTCACTTTGAAAACAGAAACAGAAAAATTAGCTTAAAGCCATTAGAGAATGTCAATTTTTTATGGTAAAAAATATAATTGGAGCAATTAAATTGCTTTTGTAGGAAACCTTGCATGATTTAACTTCATAGCACTAACGAGATATAAAGTAATGTTTTTCAACATTAAAATGGTTTATGGTACCTAACATCGAATATCCTAAGAGAGGACTGCAGGGAGGCAGCAGTATCTTGAGTAGTTATAGTAGAGCTCCTTGTGAAGGGCTCATCCGGAGAAGTACTACCACCATGCCTATTTCTGCCGTGAAGCAGCATTGCTGTGTTTCGATTTGAAAGGTGTGGGAGCCGGTGAAATTACTGGCGCGTGAGGCTGAATATCTAATGCCACAAGTTGATAAGACGTTTCTAATGTGCGTGACTTACGAGACGATGTTTTCTTATGGGCGATGGTCATCAGATGGGCCATATGCTTGTACAAAAAAAGAGTAGGTAATTGATACTTACTGACACAGCAGTCACCAATCCATAGTAAGTGGGGAACATGATTGACTATGACCAGAATCAAATATAGAGGCAGGTAAAGATGTCCAGCTGTGGAACTGTTTAGGCTGATGATGCTGACGACTACATATTAATAAAATAAGACGCGATCCATTCACTTAAAGCTCCCTTCTCTTATAGTGTCACTGGTTCTTTCAAGCCAAGTGGTGAAAGGATTTTTGCACCTCAAAGAGGCGTTTTTCATGCACTTGACACATATCTCCAAACTTTTTAGGTTCTACGACGTGCCGGTTTCCTCACGATTTCTCCCTTTCTCCTTGAGAGCACTGGCATAGTGTACTACCCAAAAATTAACACAACTGGATGTGAACCCACGACCCTTTTTGTGTACGATGTGTTGTGTTGTCTAGTAATTTAAGTGATTTCAAACACGATTTTTGTAAATTGTTTGTGAATAAATGAAATGAAATGAAATGAAACCCTAGGATCGGAAGGTGGGCCACTACCACTAGGCCACCAGCACTCTTAAAGCTAAAATGCATCTTCATATTTTTCTAAAGGTTACACGGAAGCTCAAAACGCAAAAGCTTTAAAAGATTCCCACTATCAATTTCACACACTAAATAATTGCACCCAACACCGTGTATAAATCACTAAGACATGATAACCCTTCACTTTCTATACGCAGGTGTCTAATCGACCCCGTGACTTCCGCCGAAAGGGTTAACAGACAATGATGGTAAAAAATTCCCTTTGTTAAAATCTCAGGTGCTGGAGTTTTTTTTTTCTTTTTTTTCTTAAGTAAACACAGGTAAGAGAAAGTGATGCTTGAAGGGCTGATCAAATTGATGTTTACACGCAATTTTGGACAACGAAGGCCAAAGCTGTGAGTAAAGATTTTAGTTTTTTTATGTATGTTTTGCAAGTTAACTATTATTAGGTTACCTATTAAAATGTCGAAAAACTAAATCCAACAAACGTTTGCCAAATTATTGCTTGCCATGCATGTCGTTCATAAAAAATTTTAAAACATGCGTCAAGTGCGCAAAAGGAGCCTCTTTGAAGCGCGCCTAAAATTTTTTCATCACACTTCGTTCGAAAGAACCAGTAACGCGATAAACAGAAGACCTACAAATAAGAATAAAATACAACTTGATCGAAATACTCGTCCAAAATTCGTCGTGATAGAATAAGAAATGAGGATATCCTTAAAAGAACTAAGGTCACCGACATAGCTTGTAGAATTAGTAAGTTGAAGTGGCAATGGGCAGGTCATATAGCTCGAAGAACCGACAACCGTTGGGGAATAAAGGTACTCGAATGGTGACCACGAACCGGAAGACGAAAGGTAGGGCACCACCAGATGGAACGACGACATTGTTAAGATCGCGGAAAGTCGATGGATGGAAAGGGCTCAGAATCGTTCTTCCTGGAAATGTGTAGGGGAGGCCTATGTCCAGCAGTGGACTTCTAAAGGCTGATTATGATGACTCTTTTGAAAGCTATATTACTTATTTATATGACTGGCCTCCAGCTCAGTTGGTAGTAGCTCTGCCTTCTGCGCCGTAGGTCGTGGGTTCGATCCCCACCGAGAACAAATATTTGTGAGGTAAATATAAATGTTTGTTCTCTGTCTGGGTGTTATATTGTATTCTAAGTATGTATTTACAAAAAAAAATGTATTTAAGTATTATATCAGTTCCCATATTACAAGCTCTGCTTAGTTTGGGGCTGAGTTGTGTTGTGTGAATTGTCCACAATATTTATTTATTTATTTATTTTATTACTATGTGGTACCAATTAGTTATGCATAGGTTAACGTGACAATCACAAGTCTCCATAAATACTTTATAAAATGGCAGTTATTATAAATAAGTTCCTATGAATATTCAGTAGGTTTTATAACTGTTAATAGCTCGCATAATTTAGTGATTAAAGCAATATTTTTACTTAGTTCATTTTCTCGTGTTCACATTAATTTCTCACTTGAAGGGATTATTCGAATACTTGAACAAGTGATTAAAATGTACCTGTTAGACTACCACAAGCTCTGTTTAGCTCTGTCTCTGGCTCTGGTTTTGTGTCTGTGTGAGTGCTCACCAGCCTAATTATACTGTGTGTGTGACGTTTCGACGAATTTGTTTAGTCAACACTCACACAGACTCAAAACCAAAGCCAGAGACAGAGCCAGACAGAGCTTGTGGTAGGCCTACTATACCTAATTAGACTACAGAAAAGTAATGTAAATTGAAAATTAATGATAAGGAGAATTTATCAATCAAAGGATAATAATATACGTCACATAAAAATTGTATTTATCTTTTTGTTTAGCTTGTCAAAAAAAAGAAATGGCTTTATTGTAATTTTATTCAGGTATAGAAAAGAACTTCTCTTAAAAAACCTTACTTCTTCTTCTTCTTATTGAGTCAAGTCTGTCTCAAAATCTCCTCGACCAATACGTAGCCGCCTAAATAACATTATTCGTTGCCACGTTTAAGACGAACTAGAAAACCTTACTAAATTATGGCTATTATGACATGCCACATTTAGTTCGACATTTGAAATTACCATTATTGGCTACACAAGTAGGTACATTATCTCAACCCCATTTTGAAATTGGAAACAGAAATTGCAGAAACGTTTCTCGCCCAGACGGTAGATTAAAAGTAATAGTTACTATAGCTCGTGCCAAAACCGTAAACATGCCAAAATATTGTTTACGCCGAAAGCTACCGAATATTGCCGAAAACTAACGATCTTGGCAGTTACTTAGGAATTTTTCGTTGATCGATTTTTATTTGGAATTTGTTGCCAATGTTGTCATTGGGAAATTAGTTATGTACCTACATTATTTTTATTGCCTTAAACGTGAAATAAAAGAAGTTAGGCTATAAAAACTCATAATTAGTGACCACTAACCAGAAGACGTAACGTAGAACGTCCCTCCAGACGATGGACCGACCTCATTTTAAGATCGGGGGAAGTCGTTGGATATAGGGGCTCAGAATACTCCTTTCTAGAACTCTCTAAGGAAGGCCATACACATATCCAGTAGAGGACTTCTTCACGCTAATATTAATAGATAATTTTCTAATTCATTATCATCAGTTATTCAGTTTAATTAAATTAATAAAAGTAACCAATGAATATTATTTATTTGTAAGGTTCAATTCAATGAACTCGAGATGGCTTTTCTTAAAACGTATCGTATTCCTACGTGTTAGGGTTGAAATTTCTTTAACCAAAAACCTACATAAATGAAAAACTACGAACGTAAACTCTTGATTACTATGGTTTTGTATAATTATGTAAAATGATTTTCGGTTAAAAACTAAGAAATTTTAATTAAATAAGATAAAATCGCTTTATTTATTAACTTGACGAGGCAATCAAATATACGCGGGGTGCGTATAAACTTCTAATAAAATATAAAGTAGGTACTTAACCTACTATGCTCGAGATTCTAATTAAGTATTACGTTTTACAAATGGGCCCACCGGGGTAACGTACGAACTAGCGAAATGTCACTGTCAAAAGTTTTTTTTTTCAAAAACTTAGCGTCTAGCGGTGACAGTCTAGTTTTTTTTATCTGTGTAAATTTTTACGATTGGTTGGTACAATCCGTAATGGTCGATTGATCTGGTTTTGGTTTTTCGGTTTTGAGTTTGAATCGATAGTAGTGGTGCCTGTAGTTGTAAAAACAAAACAAACAGACCAACACACTTTCACTTTACGAGTATTATAGTTAAATTGGTTTCGATAAAGCACGGTTAGTAGAATATCATCGGGGTAATACGTACCTCTTATTAGCTTATATTTTTTTATCAAAGGTGGGTCAATTGAGTCTCGTTAACGAATTACGGGTTAAAATTGTATTTCCTTACAAAATATTTACCTAAATTAATAATCCAACTTAGCTTTAGAAATCAAACACTTCACCAAAAGCCCAAAACGTATCTTCAGGAAATCCGACATTAGGGGATAAATTCCCAACTTTAAGGGTAAAACTCGAATATTAGGGTAAAGTACCAAAGTTAGGGTATTATTTCTGCGTTCGAGTGTTTTCAGTTTCGATCGGAAATCCCCTGCAGACGATTCGTATCTAGAATGTATTCAGGGTGTGTGAGGTACCTATACTTAGGCTTGAAGTTATAAGGGGAAATGAGGAATGTCAGTTTAATCGGACGGTATGATAAGTACCTTTTACTAAGGATACCCTGGACGGCCCATAGAACAAAATGTATAAATACTTACTTTTGATTTACACAAAGAAACTTACAACTAAACAAATATTAACAAAACAAGAAACAGTTGAGCTTTCTGCAGATCGTTACAAACGATCTAGAGATAGCTCAACTGATCCAAATCAGTACCAGACGGAAGCGTCCCCAAGACGCTGGCGGCATTACGATTATTGATTTTATAGTGTTTACTACACTTAGGGAAATCACTATGATTTTCCTAAGACGGTCGCGTTAGTGCCGAACAGTCCCTATGAGTTATTCGTCGAGTGTGATTAGGATCCGATGGCGCAGCGGTCCGCGCAGCCCCGTACCAACGGGAAGGTCGTGGGTTCAAATCCCGCTCGGCTC
The DNA here is from genome assembly GCA_939531255.2 of Thera britannica. Lineage (NCBI taxonomy): Eukaryota > Metazoa > Arthropoda > Insecta > Lepidoptera > Geometridae > Thera > Thera britannica. The sequence goes on from OW618038.2 coordinate 22,873,793, forward strand.
TTAACTTTTGGGACATTATAAATATCTTATCAATACTAAAATAACTAAAGCTTCGAAAACGTTTGTCTTATATTATAAGGCCTATGTCCAAAAGTGGACTTCTTCAGACTGGTGATGATGACTAAAAGTAAGTAGGTAAACGGGCCTTTGCATACATTGTAGATGATTTATTATAGTATCAGGGGTGTTGGTGTAAGTCCTATTTGCGGGACGCTATAGTCCCTGAAACAAGATGGAATAGGCTTACCCAGCACCTAAACCATCTTGACAGCATTAATAAATGAGTCATTAAACCTATGCATAATATCAATTGGTATTTTAGGTATGCGGAAATATACACCAGTGTATACATATAAAACTAATGACACGCGACTTTAGCCTCTACGTGTACATAAATAACGCACATAACATGAAGTATTGACTACCTACGCACGATGACAAATATCTAAGTGCCTATAATAATATACATAGGTATTATGATCATATAAAATGTATATTTATCGGTAAGTATACAAATCATTCTGATTTCCATATCACATGACTAACAAAGCATACGCAGGCAAATGTGTCTGTGACACGGCAACAGAACCACTGTGCTGCATTTACACGGGTAAGTGAGGAGGTTAGTTGCTGGATAGCAAGTGAGGTAAAGCAAGTAGGTTAGTTACTGGAAAGCAAGTCGTAAGACGAAAGTAACCACAGAAGTCTTGATGTCATGGATATAATTTTGAGACATGAAATTTAAAATTCGTACACAAAAAGCGCGTGCATGGAGTGAAAAAACCATTTCGATTTAGGCAAGTTTCCTGTCCTAACAAAAAATTTGCCTCTAAGTCCAAATACCAGTGATGCAACTTTTTGGTAAAATTTCTTTGCGTTAAAATTGTGTTTTTGCTTAATGTGTGCACACAAATTGCTACTTGCGCTTAAAAATTCAAAGTCAGTGAGTTCACATTATTCACCTAGGTACACCGAAGCAGGTTGCTTGTAAAAAATATAGCCTATGTTACTCAGTACTTATGTAGCTTTATAATGGTGAAGTTATTTTTGAAATTGGTCCAGTCGTTTTCAAATTTATTCGTTACAAACATACAAAAATACACATCTTACTTCTTTATAATACTAAAATAATAATTACAAAATGTGTGAGCGAGGTCATCGACGGTTGTCTATCTCTTAATAACCAGCTCTTTTCTTTCTCATTTCAGAACTCTATTTGCAACAAAAACAGCAATTTATTTGCTAAATTCAGAGAATCAGATCTTAAAATCCTTTCACCAAACTTGGTTTTAAAGAACCAGTGACACGATAAGAAGAAGAAAAAGAGAAACAGATTACTAATAAAAAAGTTAGTTGTAAAATAAAAAAGTATTTGCCACAAGTAGGTACTTTTTCATTTTACAAGTACTCGGTACATTTACTCGGTCCAGCTGCTCTCGCATGCAAACGCGCCCATCAAGCGCGCTTACAAATCGAATACTTACACAAGTGGTAACCATAAACATCGACTACCATGCAAGAAGTTGACGTTGACTTCTTCTTATCGTGTCACTGATTCTTTCGAACCAAGTGTGGTGAAAGGATTTTAATTCGTGCACTTGACACATATATTCGAGCTTTTAAGGTTCTACGACATGCCGGTTTCCTCACGATGTTTTCCACTCACTTCAAACGGTGAAGGAAAACATCGTGAACTATGCCAGTGCATAGTGTATACATAACTGGATGACTAGACTATGGTACACGACTGGATTTTAACCCACGACCTTAGGATCAGAAGGCGGGACCGTAACCACTAGGCCACCAGCGCTCTCAGTCAGTTGACGTTGACTGAATAGAAACCTTGATCACGCGAAAGAATTCTTTTCAAAGATTTTTATGAACGATGACGACAAAAATAAAAAACATTGTAACAACTTTCTCTGAAAAAAATAGAATAAAATAAATAATATTATACTACTTTGTCGTTCTGTATGCCTATTATAGCAGGGGTGGTACCTTAGTTCTATCGTGAAAAATCACCCACACACGCACGGTGTAACAAGATTGATATATACCTACGCACGATTGATGTAAGTGTGTGAGTGGAGCAGAGATGTCACTTCAGTTTTAAAAAACATGATATTTTTTTATAACCACATATTATTATAATTTAGTTTTATGAGACAAAGCTAAAAACTAAAATATGAAAAGTTTTGTCTCGAAATAGAAGCTGATTTAATATTGAATATGGAGAAACTAATTTCTTCTTCTTCTTCTTCTATCTTGTCAATGGTACACACTAGATAATTCTTATGTAGTATTCTGCCATCTCTACTGAAATTACTGGCACGTGAGGCTGAACATCTGTATGCCTCAAATTGATGGACGTCGGGAAATGCATCGTAGGGCACGTTCCTGACGTGCGTGTCCTACGAGGCAATGCTTTGTTATAGGCGATGGTTACCATTTAACATCAGGTGGGCAATATGCTTGTTCCATCAGCTAGTTGTATAAAAAAAACATTTTAAGGCTCTATATTCTGTCAACAGCCATCCTCAAGCACATCCCTATAGCCTTGTATTGTCCATGTGTGCGTGATTCCTTTCCGGCTGATCTGTATTTTTGCATGTAGTTGTGCACACATGGATAACCCTTTTGTTAAGGAGCAATCTTTCCCTTTGCCAATTACTTTTAGCTTGTGGAGATTTGCTTGAAGTGTCTAGGTGACATAGACTTCATGCCTGTCTAGATAGATAGATAGATAACACTTTAATGTACAATTAAATAAATTACAATGGGCGGCCTTATCACAGAAAGCGATTTCTTCCAGGCTAGTATAGTGCAGTTTAGTATTAGTGCTAGGTATACTGGAGAGCATTTTTGATCTAGTGGTAGCAATCCCGCCTTCCGATCCTTAGTTAGAGGGTTCAAATCTATCATGCATCATAGATATCATCGAAAAATGTATGTGCGCAATGCTCTCAAATGGTGAAGGAAAACATCGAGAGGAAACCCTTGACTTTGTCCGCTCTGCACATGTTGAATGGACAGACCTTACAATAAATAATGACATACCTAATTTGCTATTCCACAAGCCAATTTCCGCAGCCTTCCCCTTAACATCTCATTTCTATTTCCCCACTAGTGTGCGTAAAGGTAACTCGTGCATTAGTGTGATTTCTATTCAATCTTCTTACGTTCCATTTCGCTGGGACATTTGATTCCATCTCGTTCTACCTCGTTGACAGTAGTATGTCTGTCTCGCTCGGTCCTAACGGGCTTAGAAGCGTGTGATATATTGTATTGGATGGATTTTTCGTTTGAAAATGGAATTTCTTTTCTGATTCGGTACCTGATGCGAGGATGTTCGATCAGACCACAACATCCTTATTTCGTTACTTACGAAATAGGTTTGGTGGAAAATTTTCTGCACATTAGGTATAACTTGAAAATAACTCGAATTACACAAGTACTTTTATGAAACTACACATGAAATAGTTGAGCTGACAAATATAGCAATTGATACGAGAGTTTGAGATGAAGACTGAATTTAAGCAAAATATTTGAATTTAAAGAAAGAGAAGATTGAATTTAAGAAAAAAAAAATACAGTTTTTGTTTTCCTATAAATCGAAGGCATGACTCCTTTCACAACTTTTCCCTAACTCTCGTGGTTTCAGACTTGACCATCACCGCCCTTCTCAAAAAAATAACCCTGTATATAAAAATGAATCCCTATTTCCCTTGGTCACGTCATCAAGCGTGAACAGCTAAACCGATTTGGCTGAAAATTGGTGACAAGGTAGCTTAGAACCAGAAAGCAGAAATAGGATAGTTTTTATACCGAAAAATAGCGAGCAAAACGGCAGGCGGCCGCTAGTTATAATATACAATTTTTGCAGAATATAATAGCGCTAAAGAAAGCTACAGTATCCAAACCGGATAACACAGCACCCTTCACACGAGATAATCCTTCAAAAATCTCTTGTACGCAAACAATGACCTTATTTGACTCAAAGACCCAACACACGAATATACCGGGTGTTCTTTTCCTCTATTAAGAAGTTTATCAATATATCAACTGTCATAACAAAGACCGATTTAAAAAATCATAGAAGAAAGTTTTAAATAAAGAACCGTGCAAATCATCTTGCTTTTAAAATTACTTGTCACAACGGAAAGTGCGAACAAGTAGTTGGAACAACAACTTATTCAAGTAGAAACCAGTTATCAAATGAAAAAGATCTCTAAGTACACAAAATAAAGTTTTGTTCTCCGAAATTGTAGACATATGAAGTTTTAAAATGGGACTAATACCTATTCATTTTTATTTTTGTAATTTTAAGTAAACTTAAAGGCCAATTCAAAGTTTCCACAGATAAAATACACTGTTAATAATCATAAAAAATACTTGCCAAAAGTTATTCATGAATTTTTAGACAATAAAACTTGCATCAAGATAAGAACACCCTGTATAACATCCACCTACAAATACACGCGCTCTCTAAATCCTTCAGAAGCGAGATGGGACCGGGAGGGTGAGGGGGGCTATAGGTGAGGGGGAAGGGAGTACCCCCCTTCCCCCTCACCTATAGAATGTCTCTGAAGCCCCTCCGTGAGAAAGGGTTACCTTGGGAGCGAGGAGGCATAGAAAATAGTACATAATAAAAAATTCCAAATAAAAAACTCCTCAATTTTTCGGAATACCCAACGGGTTGGATTATATCCCTTTGTAGAGTTTCTGTGACAATGTCTTGTTTAGATGTTTTGTTTTTCTTTGACGTGTGGAGACATTTTGTTTTATAAATATTCTTCTTCAGCTCATCATCATTTATCATTTGCTTGGAGAAGTCCCTAAGACCTTGTTAGGGCGTATTTATGGTCTGGGACAAGTTCACTACTAAGTCTATCGAGTTAGGTATCCACGCTTTGTCTTTCGACTTGTATATTTACCATTCGAGAACCTATATTCTCCAGGGGTTGTGGGTTCTTTACTTCACCGTTATTCATCATTATAGCTTGGAGAAGTCCAGAGGCTTAACTTTGATGCTTACTGTCCTCATGCACGCTCGTGGCATTGGAACTAAATAAAAAGCGGCCAAGTGCGAGTCGGACTCGCCCATGAAGGGTTCCGTAGCTGTAAGTAATATAACATAGAGTTCTAGAAGTTCTAGTAGTTCGTCGAAAGGTAAATTGCGGTTTACGATTTATGACGTATAAAAAAAAACTACTTACTAGATCTCGTTCAAACCAAATATCGTTGAAAGTTTCCATAGTAATGTACAACATATATTTTTTTTAGCATTATCAGTCACTTATTTTAGAAGTTAGAGGGGGGGGACCAACTTTTTTCCACTTTGGAAGTGTCTCTCGCGCAAACTATTCAGTTTAGAAAAAAACGATGTTAGAAACCTCAACATCATTTTTGAAGACCTATTCATAGATACCCCACACGTATGGGTTAGATGAAAAAAAAATTTTTGAGTTTCAGTTTCAAGTATGGGGACCCCCAAAATTTATAGGTTTTTTTCTATTTTTGTGTTAATATCTTAATGCGGTTCACAGAATACATCTACTCACTAAGTTTCATCAGTCTAGCTCTTATGGTTTCGCAGAAAAATGGCTGTGACATACGGACGGACAGACAGACAGACAGACAGACAGACAGACAGACAGACAGACAGACAGACAGACAGACATGACGAATCTATAAGGGTTCCGTTTTTGCCATTTGGCTACGGAACCCTAAAAACATCGAAAAAGGTTCAAATACGTCATGGCATTGGCTTGGAAAGAATGTATGAAAATGTTGATTTCCCATTTTGTACGAGCGATTGTCACTGGTCTTGTCACAAAAAAATCTGACTGAGCGAGATTTTTTTTGGTAGGTATTGTCTAAGGTATCCAACTAAAGTTCATTTCGGCGTTACGCTTTTCCAAAATACGAATTTCTATCAAGTTCCATTCATTCACTAGGTTTGAATTTCGGTGGTGGTGGCATTGCTTATGTCAGCTAGTTATATTTTTTATTATAATTGTGATAAATTTATATTAAGCTGTAGTAGGTATATCCCATACCAATATGACATTGACCTGTAACTTAGTGTTATTAATAAATTATTTGTATTTGTATTTATACAATACGAAAGTGACAGTTCAAGTCTAGGCTTGGTTTCAAATGTCTAAAATGAAGCCGATGTCGATTACGAGTTGACTTAGGCCCCTGAGTTGAGTAGGTATAAAATATCCACAGTTAATTTTATATCGCAACAGATGAATAACACTTGGCGACAATCGATCAGCTAGAAGCAATATCGCCGTGTTTAACATTATTGGCTGCCAATAAACGGATATTAACAATGATATTACGATTGGAACCAAATTGCTGGCAGAAATGGCGGCTAATGCGCCCATCGTGGTTCAAACGGCAGTTTAGACGAATGGATCGTTCGGATTGGGGAGTTACGTTTAATAACCTGCACTAAAATAGAATAGAATAGAATAGAATAGAATAGTATTTATTTCAGACATTAATCCATAATTTTGTTAGTAACAATGTAACTTAGAGACTAGTGTTAGTGACTTTATGAAAACAATTTATTGCGGAGTGTGCATCTGCATCCAGAAATGGTTCAGGGGACAGTCCCACCTTCCGGATAATACATTCACGATGCTGTTCGGGCTGCCACGGATTCGGTTTCTTAACGACGCGCAACGCTTTCGCAGTATGGCATGAAAACCGTCGACTCTATTTAGAGCAAACATGCCCGAAGCGCTACAAAAACGTGGCAGCCCCAACAGCACCCTGAACGCATTATTGTATTGTACCCGTAAGGCGTTGAGTGCTTTCTGCGTAAATCTTGTCCAGAGGCTGCAGGTGTAAAAAGATTGGCAGTACGCTCTAAAGAGCGTCACCTTAACTTCATCGGTACAGGTTGCAAACCTCCGGGCCAGCATGTTGACACGCACACACAACGCCCTACGCTCTCTTTCCAAGTCCAGATCATCATTCAGACTGTCAGTGACCCAGTGACCCAGATATTTGAAACGTGTGGTGATGTTCAGGGCATTGCCATTAATCGTCACAGGTGGTATGTGCGAGTAAGTTTTGTTCCCTGATTTGAACACCATCAACTCGCACTTTTTTTCATTATATCTGAGTCCATGGGCCACCGCAAAAGACTCACAGACATTCACCAGTCTTCTGAGTGCTCTGATCGAGGGACTCAACAGCACCATGTCGTCAGCGTAGCTAAGGTTATTCACACTGAGACCTTCGATGCGGCATCCGACGTTGGTGTTGTTGAGTTCCACGATCAGCTGGTTAATGTACAGGTTAAATAATCTCGGCGAGGATAGCCCCCCTTGCCTCACCCCACACTCCGATCTGTAGGACCCCGACATCCTACCTGCCCAGCGTACGTAGTTGACCTGACTACTGTACCAGTATTGAAAAATATTAACCAGCTCTCGTGGTAGGTCAGTGTTAGTTCGCAGCTTCTGCCATAAGATGTCGTAGTCCACCAGATCGAATGCCTTCGACAAATCCAAGAAACACGCATAGACTGGTGTGTTTCTACCAGTATAATACAGGACAGTCTGCTTGAGGCACAGTATCGCATTTTCAGTGGATAGACCGGCTCTAAAACCAAACTGTGCATCGTGCAGGTGTATATGCTTGCTCAACTGTTGATCAAGCAGACTATCCAGTATTTTGGCAATAGTAGTGGCGAGTGATATAGGCCTATAGTTACAGGGGTCAGAAACATCACCAGTTCTGTTCTTAACTATAGGTACAACTACAGTCTTCATCAAATCGTTCGGTAGGTATGAGTGAGAAATGCAACAGCTATAAAACATCGCTAGCACTCTTGGCAGATGTACACCCGCATGCCGCAGATGCTCAATGCTGAGGCAGTCATGCCCTGGAGACTTCCCCCTTTTCATAGTCTTTATTATATGAGCCACATCTTTGGCTAAAATATGAATGGGTTCCGCTGAGCTTTCCCCCTCGACATTGACCATCGGCGTGGATAAGGTGGACGTGCTCAATGGTGACTCTACTTTAAACTGTTTTTTAAAAAGGTCAGCTATTTCTGTAGGTTCACTGAGACCAGCCACAGAAACAGGTATACTAGATTTAGGATTTAATTTATTAGTATTTTTCCAAAATTGACTAAAATTTTTATCTGAAACATTTGTAGCTATTATATCCATTTTTATTTTTTGCTCATTTATTTGACATTGTTTTAGTTTATATTTAAAGGCTTTTCTCTTTTCATACATATCCTGATAAATGGAACCAGATGACGGTTTTCCATATAAAAATAGAGTTTTATTAGTTTTTTATAGTTTGATAACAACCCCAGACATTTACAAAGTATCTTTGATTGTTGATTTATGTTTAAGCCCTTTTAGAGTTGCATCATAGGGCACTTTTCTGACGTGCGTGACCTACAAGGCAATGCTTTGTTATAGGAGATGGTTACCACTTGCCACGGGCACCAGACCAAACGTCATTCTCGATCATTTAAAAGTTTGTTACCACAATGTTATTTTAAAATACCGAATTCACGCCTTGTCTTAAGAAAAGCGACACGCTAACCTCATTCTTCCCCCCTCATTCTTCCTCCCTCCCTCATTACGCCACGGGCTAATAACCCCGACCTACCCCAAATTATGAGCAAGACAAGGCGGGAAAATAAATGAGTGTCTCAAAGCGGGGTGCGTTAAAAAGTCTGAGAAGATGGCTAAGTAATGGTGGATGGGGTTATGCAATAGGAACACTTTTTTCAAACTTTTTAATTTTTAATATATTCATATAAAGGAAGAGGAATAAAGGTTCTCGAATGGCGACCACGAACCGGAAGACGTAACGGTGGATGGAAAGGGCTCAGAATTTTTCTTTTTGGAAAGTGCCTATGTCCAGCAGTGGACAGAAGCAGGCTGATGATAATGATGATGATATTTCTTTTTTTTTAAAGGAAATGATTTATTTTTCTTGAAGTCTGGTTGTGTACAGGTCTTACAGCTAATTGAGTTCATTCACTTCACCGCTTAACTCGGCATGCAAAAAAGAAATGAAAATAAGATTTTATCGCAAGATGGTTTATGAAAACTGATCTATGTAAGGTTGGTTTGGAGTATTAGTTTGAAAAAAGAATCATCATCATCATCCACAGCTCAACTTCACCCACTGCTGGGTATAGGCCTTCCTTACTTTGTGCCATCTACCTCGATCCTGTGCTAATCTAACCCATTGCCGCCCCGCGACCCTGACTGAAAAAAGAATACAGATTTTTATATAAAAAAAAGGATACTGAAGGTACTAATGTCTAATTAATTATAAAATAGTGAAAATGTTAACAAACCATCATATCGCATTGTTTCAAGTTCAATCTAAACAAGAACTGCTGTCCCACAATTGAAACTGTCCCAGTTTCCAAACAACTTGCAACAACTATTCCGGGAAAGTCCAATCAAACTTTCCCGACACTCTCACTATCGCATAACGCCATCCAAGTCGGTATAATTAAACTTTTCATGAATGGGAGGGAGTGAGACGGTAAGAGTTGGAGTGAAACGGAATCGTCTGCAGCGTAATCAGTTTGTAAACGCAAATTATGTGGGGGTGTGGGGCGAATTAACGCTCTTACAAGGTCACTGAGTTTAAATTGCGAACGCTTTTGGGTTATTGTAACGAACAGCTGATTTTGAAACGTCGATTGCTTTGTTAAGTTCAAGGTGAGGTAATATGCTTAGGAAGGCTGAAAGCTTTGAATTTCAGTTGTCTGTTTTGATATAGATGTAAAAATCAATGTGTTTTTTTTGGTCGTCTTTAGACCACAGCAAAAGGCTAATAAAAAAGGATTTATTACTGAATAAGTATTTGATGATACAGTACTAGGTACTTGGAACAGATAAAAAAAAGGTTTCGAAATTTTTCTATGCTTATTAAAATTAGGCAAAGGGTAGAAAAGTTATCCAATAGATGAGAAGTTTATTCTATATACTTAAAGAAAGAAAAAAAGAAAATCGTTTATTTATATACAAACTGTACACGACAAGACATAAAACAATAACAAAAGTAAAAAAATACTTACCTAATACCTATTCTTTTATTATAATAAACGACTTCATCCCAACTCCTTTTATAAAAGTTACAGTCATCTTAAATCAACATAATCAGCAATTCAAGTATCCCGGCCTTTGTGTCCCTTTGTCCCGTCTTCTCCCAAATGAACCCGCGTGTCCTATAATAAACCAATAAAAAAACTTGCCAAAAGACTTTTACGCTTCGACAACGTTTTCGAACAAACCGTCAAATTACAAATGGAAACAGAAAACGACAAAGGGAAAAATCGAACGCCGCGAAAATTTGAAGAATCATTTCTTTTTCTTTTTATTCCTTTTTTTCTGGCCTGTCAATCATTTGTCTCTGGCACGAAGGATCGCTATTTTCTTTGTTGATGGATGGGATTCGCTCTTTCTCGGAAACGGTTTTGGGGGAAGCGAACGGGTGGGTAGTGCGTAGTTCATATTTCAAAAACGTTCCATTATTTTGCGCGGGGGAATAATGTGTGATGAAGTTTGTATTTGAATTTGGAACTCATTTTCGTAAGTGAAAATGTTTTTTTCGAATCTTTCTTCGCTCGTTATTTTGAAGTGTTTAATTTATCAGGAAAGAGCTTGTACTTGCAAAATTCTAGTTTTATTTTCAAATAAGTAAATTAAGAGGACCTGAAAGCAGTTAATTAAATAAAAAAATAGGTTTTACCAGTCTAGAAAGCGACACGTGTGCAAGCTTATTTTACATGGCAACACCAATCAATCTTTTACAAACACAAAGCTGTATTTCCATACCAAAATCGAAATGTCTGATACATAACGAACGCGACAATCAGGGCCGTAGTCAGGAGCAGGTAATGCAATATTAACCTTTTTTTAAATTATTTAAAATTCTATTGAAATTATGTCCTAAAACCTTAAGTTTAACAACTTCATAGTAAATTACAGTTTTCAGTTGCAAACGGTAAAAATACTAACAAAATTAAATGATCTATAGACCGGTGTAAGCGTTATTAGGTGAGTGTATAAAACATCTAAAACATTTTATGGAATCTTTATTTTATTAAAACCTTTTTTCAGTTAACTTTTTACGTAAAAGCGACAAGAAGGAGTTTTTTTTCTTATAATTCTTAATTTTAAAGGACTTAGAGTCACACAGTGACTATGGTCAGCCCAGTTATAGCTTGCAAAAAACGACTACGACTTAATAATATGTTAAGCTAATGTAAAAAGTATCACCGATGAATAATCCCGCACTGACACACGGGACAGATAGAACACTTTGAAATAAGGATGAAGGTGGTTTGAACCTTATTTTCATCCTTGACTACGGCCCTGCTTAGCCACGCCAGGCATGTAGATCGACCCTATGGTAATTCTGCTTTCTTACATTACCTATTCCACACCGACCTTTGTATTTGGTTAAAAGTGGATTTACATAGAACTCATACAGAGCCTGAATTCATGTTTTTCTGAGAAAATTTTTGTTTGAAATGTGGGTATGTAAACATTTTCGCTATCGGGTTTCATGTAAAGCGTGTCATTATTTTTCTTTTTGGAATGAAATATCTTATTTCAGGCCACGGTAGGTAAAAATTGGGGATACGACTGTAGCCATTTGCTTAGGTATTTACCCCATGTAGGGTAGATTATTTTTTGGAGGTCAAAATCCTTGAGAGTTTCTAAGATTTTTTTGCAGTTCCTAGTATCTTATAGGTACGTGACAGGTTACAAGACCAGCGCTACTTCTAGAATATTGGATCTAAAGATGTCAATTTCTTTATTTAAAGTTCTAAACTTTTATACATTCTATTTTCAAACGGCTCACTGCTCTCTCATTGGACGTCCGTTGTTAGAATGAGGTGTTATAAATTTATTGCACGCGAATAATCAATTCATGAACCTATTCAAATTCACAAAGACTATCCATGGTTCACTATGCAGTCATAATCCAAAAGTCTAGAAGATTCTTTTTTCAAAACACCACAATGCCCCCACTGGTCATCCGTTGTAAGAAGGAGCAATTCCTTGGTTCAAGGCAGTCATCATACAAAAGTCTAGAAGATTCTATTTTCAAACAAGTAGTGCAATGCCCTCTGATTGGTAATCCGTTGTTTTATGAATGAGGTGATGCAAAATGGAGCAATCTATTCATTGAAATGGAAGGCGATAATGTTCATCGTGATATTGTACACCCCGTTATTACGATGCCACATGTGTACTGTAGCAATTCAAACATACATTTTTGCTTTTTTGTTCTGGCACTAGGTACCTTTACTTGTCCCTGGGTGTAAATTAACTGGCCTTACATTAACCGGACCCACTGAAATTATTTAAATTGCAAGCTTATCCTCCGTGGTTCAATATTGCATCGTCAATCAAAAGTCTAAGGAGATTCTATTTTCAAAACAGCGCAATGCCCTCATTGGTCATCCGTTGTTTTATGAATGAGGTTTATGCAAAAAGGAGCAATATATCCATTCATGAAGTTATTAAAATTCACAATGCTTATGAAACAGGTAGCGCATGAATTCGTACCTTCTGAATATAAAGATGGTATTTATTGTAATGTCACTTCAGCATTACGTCAGTCTATGAATGATGCATGGCTAATTTACAATATAACACCAGAGTAAGTAAGAAAGTAGACATAGTTCGTGATGTAAGTGACCATTTTTACTGACTTAGTTTTAGTGTAGTTACAACAATTGGTGGCAAATAACCGGCTATAGAAACGTACCTAGAACGCAACAGCAAGATAAAATATAGTCAAAGTATCAAAGCGGAAACGGTTTAGACTGGCACAGAATGGAGGTAGATGGCATAAACTAAGGGCAATCTAATACCCATCAGCAGTGGGTAAAGTGGGGGTGTGGACGCTGATGATGAGTTTTAGCTAGTTTTCGGCCTTGGTCGTGGCAGCAGCTGGAACTCACAAGCGCACCAGCATTACTTGTCCTCTACAGCAGAGAAGAGCGCGTAGGTCTGGGGTCCTCATTAAAATGGTGACCCGACTTATGTTGCTTAGTTAATCTATCAAACCAAGCTAGTTTCAACAACTGTTCGTACTTTTTCAATTCCATATATTCAATAGTTTCCTGTTCCCCAGAGCACACAAAGCTAAGTAAAACGTTCCAGACTCGAACCTCTAACTATAGTTCTAGCTGTCTCGCTAGATGGCAGTGTCACGTACGACGCCGAGTCACGTGATCAGAATTCCAAATCGAAGGGAGTTTCAAACCTCCTTGGATCCGACTCTTTAGCAAATATAACTGGATTGTGACTGGGAAGCCAATTGTTGGCGGGTGTGTAGTTTGAATAAGGAATTTCAGCTACCGTTTGGCATCGTTTGATGTTCGGTGTACCTACGAGGGACTGGAATTTTATTTCACGCTTTAGCAAAACCTAATAATAATCCGATAGTATTTTTGGATTTAAATTTTTGCTGTTTAACAAAGATGGTCTCTACTAAACTTTACCAAATCATTAAGGTAATAATCCCATCACCTATTTCTAGTGCCTACCTACTTTTAATGGTGAAATGTTTTGCAACAATAAAAGTACCAAGGTTTAAAGTTCAAAGTAACACTAAGACTGAAATTGCTGCAACCGAAGTTTCCAAAACAGTTTTTATTATAATCTCCGCCTTAGAATTTCATACCGCACTCAAAATAAAAAAAGAAAAAATCATAACACGCCTGAGCACACGATACATTTCTTCATATCCGTCGTTTCCCGATGAAAAATGCGCAAAGAGTTGACTTGCCTACTCCATTCCATCCCAACCCAAGGGGGGACACTACAAATCCGCTAGAAAGAGACAAGCCTACATGCTAGAACGGGACCGATAAACCCGAAAAGATGGATGGTATACACAATGTCACTGCTCTGAAATTGTATATTTTATATTCGGTTATAAAAAAGCTTCCATAACATACGATATTAAAAAGACCGCGGCGTTTTCGGAATACTAGTTATATTGTGAAGAATTTAATCTTGACGTTGAGAGCTAAAGTAAAGGATTATTGGAATGTGCGGGGTTTTTGAGATTTTGTTATATTTTCTTGCGAAGAGTCAATTTTCAGGGGCTTCGTATAATGAGGCGTGGGATTTGGGTGTACGATGGTTTGATTTGCATTTGGCATGGAAATACTACGGAAGAATGCTTTTCACTTGTCATGTTTGAATCTGTTTGGTTTTTACAACCACGAAAACATTACCGTACCCAGTTACAATGAAAAAATCACAAACAGCAAGGAATGGTCACTTCTTATTACAACGTGATCGGTGTTCCTTTCCTTCCGTGTGTGATTTAAAACAAAATAGATTTGAATATGGAACAATCTTTAATTGGAGGAGTTTTTACTGTTCATGCCAACTTTTTATACTTTTTACGAATAGAAAAAAAATCTTGAGATTTTTCAACACACTTTGAGTCAAAGCCTGGTAATCTCTGATATGCCACTAAGAGTACCCCACCCAAATAGTAACCGCACGCCTTGTTTTCTATTTATTTTCATAAATACATACTTTATTCAAAAATGCTATTGCAATTTTTAAGCATCAACGTCTCGATAACACCGCAATTTAATCTCAAATAGCTATCTAAGTTCGTCGTTTGCTATCAACCGCCATTTTGCGGAATATTTTGTGGAAATAGCTCTATAACGCTGGCTTATCTTAGGTTTGAGAGGGCTTAGCGCCGGTGTGTGCCTGCCTTTATGTTTATGGTGAAAAAATGACGTGAAGTTATCTAAAGAGGTTTGTTATGGGGTTTTTGGAAGTATACAAACGACTATAGGTGAGGTTACGAACCGGAAGACGAAACGTAGGGCGCCTGCCAGATGGACCGACGAATTTGTTAAGGTCGCGGGAAGTCCATGGATGGAAAGGGCTTATTAGAATCGTTCTTCCTGGAAATGTGAAGGGGATATGTCCAGCAGTGGACATATCCCCTTTTAAAAGGCGATACCACCATCGCACATTGCAAATAAGAGTTTACCAAAAAAATAATTAAGATCCCAACCTTTTTTCGTACTAAAAAGTTTGCTTTTCTTATTTCGTTAAATTTATTTCCTATCTTTCTAAACGTCAAAGTGTACGAGTTTGAAGTAAAAACAAAAAAAATGGCAAATGTTTAAAACCATGCGACGCCAAAAAAAAAAAGTGTATGAGCGATAAGTTTTTTCACGTGTAGTTTTTCTTTACACTAGCGGTGACTGAATCTATTACGCGGGTATTTATAGCCAAAACGTCGTGAAAATAAATAATATAAGGCAATTAACGCGATAAATACCCGTGTAATAGATTCAGTGTGCAGGTAATTTGTTCGCGAAAGCTTAAAAGGACTAGCGCTGACCTTTCAAAAATCCTTGAGTGCAGCGTTGCTAGAATGTTACTTTTGTAACATTTTACGTTACTTTTTACCCTCTCATGTTACCTCCGTGTTATATAGTACATTGTGCAAGACTCAATATAAAATTTAGAAATATTTCCCAGCTAACAAACAATATATCGAAAAACGGAATGCATCCAAGAATGTTTTTTGTTTTTGTGTAATAAAATGCCATAATAAAGTAGTGTGTCGTTTTCCACATAATGTATGGCTTAAAGTTACTTGTCTCGTGAAAATGTTACTTTTTGAGCTGTCTCATGTTATATTTGACTATCTGCCACTGGCAACACTGCTTAAGTGTGTATTTGAGGCGTTGGAATTTACGATTTCCTATAGTAAGTTCACTCGTATACAATGCAAGTGTTTGCGCGTTCATAAATCGCTAACTCGCCTGTCACCCACACGCCTGTGAACGCCGTATGTTATAAGGGCGGTTTGTGGAATTTTATATTATTATGTTGGTAGTATGGCAGATAGGATGGAGTAGAATGAATTTTTGTTTAGTTTTCTGGGGCCTAAGCAAATTCAATTCAATAAGTTTTTTTTTATTTCAAACTTCACATAATAAATAAAAATAATGCAGACAATCTACACAACACTATATAGCCCTAAGATAAGAAAAAGCTAAGCTTGGAAATAAAAGGGTATATATTATTATTATGAATCATTCACGAAGACCTGATGATTCTGACTTGGCTAGCATGTCCAGTGTTGGATCAATTTTTTTGAAGTCTGTCAAAAACATACCTCTGTTTGTAGGTTGGTTAAAAAACATGCTTACTTCGCTAAGGTAAGTACCAATTGCTCCATTATTATGCTAATGCAGCAATTAGATGCGTGTGCATCGCTTGGGGACCAGGATTGCATCTGCCCTCATTTGCCTAACAATACCTGGGCTTAATATTCAAATGTACACCTTTATAAGCAGCCATGTTCTAATGTGATTTTCAGGGTTCCGTATCAACTAAGTTCTGCCTGACAATTTGACTCAAGATCTTTTAGCCCGTTTCCTCAAGACTGGTTGAAGTTCTAAACTTGAAATCTAAGTAAAAAGACACTGAGTAGGTTTTGAAGTTCTTGTTATTTGCTACTGACTGTGAAAAACTTGTAAAAAAGTGCCTAAAGGCTGAAGCTCATCACTCATCATCAATTCATCAGTCAAGAAATATAATTTACCTGTCTTCGGAACCCTATTGGGTTGAGGTTCATCGCACTTGCCCGCATTTATTTCAATTCAGTTCTATTAAAAGTTGTGTTTAGTATATCAAACTACTAAATAGGTGAGTACTTAAACTGCTTTCCAAAGCTAAAGGTTTTATTCATATTACTCTGTGTTAAGATACGCATGCTACAGCCAGTCTGTAAAAACCATAGCTTTTCCTTTTCCCTCCATAAAAATGCAGAGCGTTACCACTATTTTAAAACCAACCGTCATTACCACAATTCTTTATTCAAAAACGGAAATGCCACATTTTCCACCACGAGCACTCGTATGCTGGCAGTGCTCCAGTGTGAGCGAGATAGATGGATAGTTTGCGCATAAAATATAGATCAATCAGAGAGGGATGACAAGCGTTTATTGGTTCCACCGCAATGTGTGACCAGCGCAAGGGAAGCCAACGTTATTTTTCTTGGCACAACGCGTATCGTAGCTAGACCATATTTTTCTAGGCAAGTGTGTAATAACTGTTGGTTTTGGCATGCTTGTATAATGCTTCTTTTCCGTGATAAAGTTCTTGGACTAGAAAATAGTTTTTAAAAGAAATGAACTCGGTACGTAGATTACTAGCTGCCACCCGGGGCTTCTCTTGCGTGGCGTTCCGATAAAAAAAAGCAATTATCAGTCACGTTCTCTAAAAACTATATTTTGATGCTCAAAATCTAGATTATAACCATTCAGTAAGATTCCAATAACTCTTATTTTAGAAAAAAAAGGAAACAAAACTATAGTTATTTCGAAAAACAAGTAATAACAATGTCAACATTATATACTTAATACCTATCGACGCGTTTTCAACTTTGTATTTCTTCTCACCGTCGTCACTTTGATGACAAAAGCTGTTTCCTTACTTCCTTGTCTGTAAACAAAACTCCTTGAAACTCTACACACGGTAGGTAGTAAGTTACAGAGAAAAGAGTCGAATAGATCAATACTTCGCTCTAAGCCACACATGTGTCATACAGCGCTATGGCAACAGAAATGTGTGGAGACGCGCTATTACTTTGCTCTGTCCGGTAGCAATGTAGAAATCGTCAGACGACCACCAGCATTTAGTAATTTCGGAAAAAAAAGCTTTGGTTAAGGCTGAGCGTTTTCCTCGCTCGCCATTGTTCGGTAGCGCTGTAAAAATCGACAGACGATCAGTAGCATTTAGTACATTCGAAAAAAACTTTGTTGTTACATTTTTATTGCAAGATAAACTGATAGAACCAGAATCAAAACCGGTTTCACGACTTTGATCAGATGTCTTAGCTTCAAGTAGGTACCACCTCAAGTTTCGTAGAACGGTGTCAAAGGAGGTAGTCAGAGGTAGGTACTATATTTAAATAAATATAGGTAGAACACAGACACACTTTGAGTAGGCGCTCATGAAAAATATTATTGAAACAATCCTATGTAAAAAAATAATGAAATTGATTAAGGCGAATGAAATAGGAGAATTTCTATTAGCTAATGTACATTATATTGGAGTAAATAAAAGAGTTTCCTAACAGGTTTCTAAAAAAAAAATTTTTAGAAAGATGGCAACTCCTTGTATCTTATTTCGTGATAGATAATGTGTTACTCGCATATGCCGAAACCTGTTTTGTCAAACGCCACGCGTCGTGGAAAAAATACTTTTTTATTTCGACTATTTCTCCCCACGCATAAGGGCTCCAATTTTTTCAGACGTTTTCAGGCGAGAATATTATTTTGGAGATGTTACGTAAACTTTTTATTGCGGCCTCATTGTTCGTAGTTAATTTGGTTTTTGTGATATTTGTGAACATATTATTATGAAAACTTTTTCGAAGTAAAGGTTTTATCTGGATAGAACTAGTTTGATATTATAATTCCAAGAAGACCTGTAAAAGCCTAAGTAGTTCGCGTCTTAGACTTTTGAACGTTTTCTTAGTTTTACTTATTTGTTTAGTTTTTACTGTTTTCAATATTATACTCTAAAGTGCCTAAAAATACCAATTATGTTTTTTCTAGAATCCGTCCATGTGACGTTACAAACGCAGGTATTGTTTTTTTTTAAGAATTGCAAGATATCTTTCACATAATTTTGTTTTTCTGACATAGTTTGTTTTCACCCGTTTCAATAGTATTTTTTCGGTAACGTCTTTTAAAGAAATTGCTTGTTATTTATCCTAATTTTATGCCCCATAAGATCTACTCATACTTCGCAAAACCAAACAAATATATTGTCACAAACTTCTTCGCTTCTTGGAGTGGTTTCAAAACTTTGCTGTCATAAGTTGAGCATCGAGAGAATATTTTATTTTTATTTATAACCGAACTTTTCAACTTTATCTGTTAGTTCGAGCTTTGAATCGAATATGTGGGCAATGTGTGAAAATTGTGATTTGTCGAGCTTTCTTATTCTTACCGTTTTGTTTGCAACTAACGGGTGTAAAAAATACATAACCCTTTGATCCCCAAGCACTGTAGATAACATTTCATAAGACAAAAAATCGTCAGTGAGGTCTTCTATAAGAGACTTGCCATAAATTGAAAAAAAAACTTATAACGAATAACGAACCTGTCGTAAAATGAAAGATGGGTTGACCAAGACTAGTTTTTATTCACTACCCACAAGTACATAATAACACGACGATATGACATCTTTCTTATACAGTTTTAGTTTTTACATTATTAATTAAACATTCTAATTCAGATTTTACTAGAACAACTCAGGTAGTTAATTATAATTATTAAATCATGCACGTAATCTATCATGCGTAAATGTATTATAAAACTCTCCCTCTTACCTATGTAATTTGTAAGAGTGGGCATAATATCATTATTTATATAATTTATTATTTATTTATCCTTTAAACATTTCACACTTAGTTAAACTAATTATCTAGAATTAACTAGGTAACAGTATCAATAAAAAGTATTTTGTAAATAATTGGTTCTTATTTTAGTTGTAATTCGCATGCATAATCAAATGGTGGATAGGTATTATTATTTGTGTTTTTCTAACAATTTTTTACGTGCTACGACAGCCGCCGTTCTGCGACTAGGGCTGCGTGGGCGCTGAATTAGTGCGTCAGGTGACGATGGAGGAGTGGTGTGGACCACTGATGCGTCATGCTCATCATCACTGGTGATGGTCTGGTCGTTGATTTCGCTTTTAGGGCTTGCCCAGGTTTCCTCATCACTCACCCGTTCCTTTGAGGGGCCTGGTGACGCATTGTCATCAGCTTGCAGCTTGAGCAGATGTCGCCTGTTTCGCCTGAACTGCCTACCGTAAGTGTCCGCCACAAAATATGACCGAGGCTGAGCAGCGCGTCCTAAGACTTTCGCGTGTTTGCGTTTACCTTCATCAGTTATCAGGACCGGTTGACCAGGCGACAGCTCAGGAAGTGGTTTTGCTCGTCTGTCATAGTACGCTTTATCTACTTGCTTATTGTTTAAAATTTTATTGTAATCATTTTCATTATTTCTGCTAGGCTGCAACTTACTTACATGAGCTGGTAGTCTCGTGTTGAGACGACGCCCCATCAAAAGCTCGGACGGTGAGCTAATACCGTTGCGTGGCGTTGCCCTAAAATTTAAAAGACCTAAATAGAAATCAGTTCCCGAGTTCAAAGATTTTATTAGAATATTTTTTATAGTTTGGACGCTTCTTTCACTCTGCCCATTGGACTGTGCATAATTTGGTGAACTCGTTATGTGTTCAAAGCCCCATTTTTTACGAAACTCACCAAACTCTTTTGAAGCATACGCTGGTCCATTATCTGTGACTAGTTCCTGAGGAACGCCATGCCTTGCAAACTGATCTCTCATGGCCGTCACCACCGCTTTTGTTCCTATGTTAGTCAGCGGATTTACTTCTATAAAATTCGAGAAATAGTCCACGAGAATCAAAAAGTACTTACCGCTATATTGGAATATGTCAGAGCCCACCTTAGCCCAAGGCAGAGGTGGCACATGATGCGGCATCAGCGGCTCCCGCGTAGGACGTGGCGCGCGCTCGGCACAGGTTCGGCAGCGCCGCACCATGGCTTCCACGTCACGTGAGATGCCCGGCCAGAACATAACCTCACGCGCGTGTCGCTTGCACCTATCTATTCCCATATGTCCGTCGTGTAACCGCGTCAACATTTCACTTCTAACACTTTGTGGAATGTAAACTAAATTATCCTTAAAGAGAATGTCATCGACAAATTCAAAAGTTTCTTTGTAGGACCATTGGTTTCTGATACGTTCGTCAACATCATATTTATTATCCGGCCATCCCTCCTGTATATATTTCACAATCAGCTGACATTCCACATCGTTAATCATCGCATTTTTTATAATATTAATTTTGCTTGCACTAAAACGGACGTTCTCTATCAAAAAACAAGACTGCTCCTCTAACTCTTCCGACACCTTCTCCGTCATCAGCTCCGGTAGCGCCGCCCGCGATAAAGCATCAGCTACGTACATGTACTTACCCGGTTTGTATACCACTGTAAAATGGTAGCCTTGTATGCGCAACATCATGCGCTGCAGACGAGCCGGGATGGAGTCCAGTGGCTTTTTGAACAGCGCCTCCAGCGGTTTGTGGTCCGATTCCACCGTGACGTCACGACGGCCGTACACGTACTGATGGAACCTTTCAAGACCGTAAACGATGGCCAGAAGCTCCTTCTCAATCTGTGCATACCTACCTTGCGTGTCAGTGAGCGTGGCAGAGGCGTACTCGACCGGCCGGCCCGCCTGCAGCAGCACGGCGCCGAGCGCGCGCGAGCTGGCGTCCACCGACAGCAGCACGGGCTCGCGCGCCGAGTACAGCGCCAGCACGGGCGCCGCGCACACGGCGCGCTGCAGCGCTCGCGCAGCCTCCACTTGCGCACACTCCCACACCCACTCGCTATCCTTTTTTAATAAATTGCGAAGAGGAAGTGCTATTTCCGAGTAATTCGGTATAAACTTGGACAGGTAGTTAATCATACCCAAAAATCTTTCAAGTGAGGGTCTATCATTTGGAACGGGCATTTCCTCTATTGCCTTTACTTTGCTCCTATCTATTGACATACCTTCCGCGCTAAAAACATGTCCCAAATAGCTTACCTTTTTTACTTGGAATTCACATTTTTTATCATTGAATTTTATTCCCACTTGTCGCGCCCGGTCTAAAAGCTTCCTTAATCGTTCATCGTGTTGAGACTTACTGCAGCCCCATACAATGACGTCATCGATGAATGAATCCACTCCCTCCAGATCCTCTAGGACCTGGCGAATCTTCGAATGAAATACCTCCGAGGCACAGTTTATTCCATATGGCAGACGTAGAAATTGGTACCTGCCAAATGGAGTCCCAAAAGTACAGAGGTCAGCACTGGCGTCGTCCAATTGCACCATCCAGAACCCAGACCTGGCGTCCAACTTACTGAAGAACTACGCCCCCTCGAGCTTAGTGGCGATCTCCGTCAGCGTCGGCAGCGGATAGTGCGCGCGCCGCACGACGCGGTTGAGCGGCCTTGGATCGAGGCACACGCGGATGGTGCCATCCTTCTTGGCCGCCACCACGATAGCGTTGACCCAAGGCGTCGGATGCGATACTTTCCTTATCACGCCTATGTTTTCCATCCGCACCAATTCATGCAACAGTTTATCACGCACGCCTATAGGTATCTTTCTAACCGGGCAAATCGACGGCTGAGCGGACTTATCTACAACAATACTGTATTTACCGGGTAGCCTTCCTAATCCTTTAAATAGATCACTATACCTATCTACATTTATAGACTGTATACGCTTTACCATTCCCAACTCTTCACATGCATATTTTCCCAGTACACTTTGGCAATCAAAATCAGCAACAGTAAAACGTAATTTGTAAATAACATTTTTATATGAACAATCTAAATAACAATGTCCAACAATAGGTATGAAGTTCCCACAAAATGATTGCGCTTTGGTATTATCAGAACTCAAAATATCAATCGGAAGCCCCAGATTCTCAAACGTACTCAATGACATAACATTCAAATCGGACCCCGAGTCTAACATAAAACTTTCTTTGGCACTTGTACAAGTAAATATCAAGGTTTCATACCATTTAGAGTCCTTATGATCCTTCATCCCTGACAGCGCAGACACATAGTACAGCCCGTCGCTGTCCTCACCGTCATCGCCGTCGTCGTCAATCTCCGTGCCAGCGGTATGAAGTTGCAACACACGCTTACGTAATTTCGGACACATATTTTTAAAATGACCTCGCTCATTACACCAAAAACACATCGCATTTTTTGCTGCACATTTATACCCATCACAGTTCATACCGCACGCGGTACAACACATCCTGGAGCTCGATGCCTGCTCCGTGCTTCGTCGCTGCGTCTGGCTGGCGCGCCACGGGCTGCGCTGCGGCTGGCGCGCTCCGCCACCGCCGCCGCGGCCGCTGCCCCGCCAGCGAGCGCCCGCGCCGCCGCCGCCGGCGCCGCCTCGCGTGCCACCGCTCGCGCCAGCGCGGAAGCCTCGCGCGTTCATCGCGTCGACTGCTACCACCTGCCCTCCGGTCGTCTTGGTTCCCTCTATCTCCCTCTGCTCCTCCGTGGACATTTCATTAGCCTGACAAATCTTGACTGCTCGCGCCAATGTGAGGTCATCGGCCCTGAGAAGCCTATCGCGCAGCTTGCCGTCATGAACCCCGCACACAATCCTGTCGCGCACTAACCCCTCCTCGAGACTTTCAAACTCACACAACTGGGTTAGAAGTTTCAATGCAGTCACGTACTCGTCAATGGACTCGCCTGCTTCCTGGTTTCTTGTAAAGAATTTAAAACGCGCCATGGTAATATTTGGCTTCGTCTCGAAGTGGGCGTTGAATTTTGACACTAAGGTGTCAAAAGATTCTTTATTTTCTTCCTTGGTGTATTTAAATGTTGTGTATACATCGTACCCTTCTGATCCAATCAAATTCACCAATAAACTGGCTTTCATATCCGAAGATTCCTTGTGAATACCCGATGCTTTGAGAAACACTTCAAACTGTCGCAGCCATTTTTTCCAAGCCTCGGCCCGGATTGCTGGACCACCTTCTAGGTTCAATTCCGCCGGGGGCCGCGCGTGTTCCATATTTAATCGCAATTATTCGCCCTTGTTACCACTTTATTTACTGTTTTTGACAATCCACAGAAGCAATTTCACATTTAATTTATTTATTTCTCGGCACCGCTGTCACCATGTCGTAAAATGAAAGATGGGTTGACCAAGACTAGTTTTTATTCACTACCCACAAGTACATAATAACACGACGATATGACAGAACCTACCTACAAAAATACTTTCAACAATAGTGACCCAATAACACAATTTTGAATGTAGAACATTTTTGAATGTCGAACAGAACCATTGACAATAAATTATCGTCACAAAAGAAACAGTGTCATCCCTTTCAAAACGGCGTTCGATCCGTTTCAAAATGTAGTGCCACTCAAAGGATTAGTTCGATCTATATTCAAAATCGTTACAATTGATTGGTTTATTTAAATAGCACTTTATTGGCTGGATGTGGCTAATGACCTGTGAGAATTTATGGTAGCCATTTTTAAGCTTGGTGAACAAAGCTCCAAATTCAAATTTGAAAACCATAGACAGTTTTTATTTTAACCAAGACCTTGAAAATACTTATTTACAAACAAAATCAAGAACTGCTAACTCTACTTGAACCAAGAAACTGAAAGCGAGAATGTTCTACATCTCAAGAACTTAAGAAAAACACGTACAGCCTGCAAACCTTAAAAGATAAAATGAACGTTAAAAGAACCACTTCAGGGAAAGTGCATTAAAAATGAGTGAGCTAGAGGGAGATAGAACTAGGATTTTCTAGCATCCCGTCTTTTTCCAGCTCTAAGAAAATGGCTGTAAGAATGAAAATTACTTTTTTCTTGCACCATTTACACAGTTCAGGGACGTTAGTTTTGTTGGTCGTTTCTTGGGAAATAGGTGAAAGTCGGCGGAGTTTTTCAGTGGAAAAGTTTGGCATTCTTTATTTGAATTAATATGGATATTATGTTACAGAGTAAACTTTATTTTACTTCCAATATTATGTCAGCGTGATAGCTGATTGAAAATAAAAAAAAAAGTTTAATCCCTTGCATAATAGGTGTTTCCTTTGCATTTAACACCTGTATGTTGTTCTTTAAAATTAAGAAGATAATAATATTAAAGAACAACATACAGATTCTGCAGAATATACACTAAATTTATATTAAAAAAAAAAAAAAAGGTTTGACAGCCTATTATTTCTTGAACAATATTTATTCATTTCTAAATCAAGCGAAGTTTTTATTGAAATCTTTTTTTTTTCGAGTTATTAGACCTATTTATTACCCACGTATGGTATCCCAACCTCAATTACTCTACTACAATAATTTTATCACGATTATTTTGAATTAAAAATGTTTACAAGGCGTTTTTCAATAAAAAATATCTTTATGACACGATAAGACTCGTATAATTGTCTTCACCATAAAATATTATTATATCTCTCGATATGTCGTACAGCCAACGCGAGATCCCCTGCCGATAAAAAAAAACATTCTTTGTCTATGCCACTATAAAATATAACCGACATTTTTAAACATCGAAATAATACGCATAAATTTATCTATCCATACATTAATAGAAAGGGTTTAATAGCCTATAAATCAGCATTTTAAACAAAGGTTAGTCAAATTCAAAATTGTACCGGTACAATAGGATCGACGGATTCGCCTTCTATGAATAGACAAGAGTTTTTTTTGTTAGCTTAAACCCGTGAAATGTTTGTTTTGTTGGTAGCGTGTAGTGGTTTTTTGCCAACTTTTTTTTGTGATATTTGATCGATACACCGATGATTGCAATAATAGGTTTGTGTGTGAAGTGGGAGTTTTGTAAATATTTGGAGAAACTTGTAAGGTTATTGTGAAATAAATATGAATGCGAATTTTTTTCGGTGCACAAGCTTTTGATAAAAAGTTTTGCGTTGGCTAGGAACAACTTAAATCTAGAATATAATGAGGTTTGTCACAAGGTAGGTAAGCTTAAAAAACAGATTAATAAAAAATAAACACAGCTTATAAAATTATTTCTAATTTTCTATCTTCTCATCATTGTGGCCAATATGGCGGTACCACATGCAAAAATAATAAAACAGATACGATCACGTTTCTTACAATCAATAGTTATTAATATTCAACCACAATGCGACCAACGAACCGGAAGTCTCATCTTTTGTAATAGACAACCCTTCCGGCATCAAACAATTCTTTGAAAAAAAAAACATGAATGAGGGGCCATTTGGACCCATTCATCCTGACCCCAGCGTCTCATGGGTTATCTTCTTGGAAATAGTTTTTACATCGCATTTTAATTTATGATCTTTTATTTATACACTTGTGAGAATCGTAAACGTTTTTGGTCAGTCGTATACTTATCATAAAAGCTATTAACGGCTTCTTTAAGCTTATTCCTATATTTTTAAAAGCGTTTGTGTTGTTTATTACATTTGTTGGCCGTTAAAGTAACGTCTTGATTTCGATAAACTTTTGTGTGTTACTGACATTTTGAATAAGTTTTATTGTTGTCATAAATTACGTTATGGAAGAGATAGATCTTGTTATAAAACGAATACCTATAAAAGTTTAATAAAAAATATATGTAAATATTACTATAAAAAAATATGTAAAACGATTGTAAAAACTATCTGCGTCAATAACTCAGAGACACAAACACGCTCTTTCATAAGTTTAGTATTTTAAATTTATTAGTTTTTTTTATGACAAAGATGACATGAGCAAAAAAGGAGTGAGCACTGAGATGACGATTGATAGAGGTAAGTAGAGGAAGAAAACCTGTTGTGTCGACCCCACTTAGCGTGGGATAAGGGCAAGACAAATCTGACAAATACTGAATATCTCTATTCTCTATACCTAAGCATTTAATTGCACCGGTATCCAAGTAAAACCTTCAAAAATAGGAACATAGTAGTGTCACTGCTTGAACAAAATTTTCCGCGGTACTTCTTCCCCGAACGAACTTATTAAAAAAGATTGTTGGGTACTATCAGGCACCATATTTACAACATCAAGCTGCAAACTATCCACGACCAAACTCAACACACTACAAACCTCCATAATCCTTATTAATAAGACCAATTCATCAGCCTCCAAGTCGTTACCATAACAAAAGAGTCCCCCAAAAAATAAATAATAAACTAAAAATTATATGCAAATTCACGAACCATAAGTTTCTATAGAATAACCCTTTATCGTTGAGGGGTTAAAAGTAATTCAGAAAGATAGGTCATGGAACATGTTCGGCCTCATTCAAAAATTTACTTTTAATGTGTATGGTCGTGCTGGTGTTATTTATTTCAGTTTTGAATTTCGAACTTCGAGCGTTTTTGATTTCAAGGTACGTTTGTAATTGTATGTTTTTGTACAGTTGTAATAAGGTTGAAATTTGGGTGTTAAATTCGTGCAGAGTAAGTTTAATCAAAGAACATTGCTCCTGCTTACTTTTACGATCCAATTTTTTTTTCACTTGAATTCCGAAAAGGCAACGATACTTCACTTTCTTGCTACCTTTTCAAACAGAGTGCTGTAACTTTTTAAATTTTGATAGACATATTATTTTAATTTTTACTGAATTTTCTGCGTCTCAAAGTTAATTGAAAGAGATCTCTCTCCGCGATAAGATCATCTAACTTTTTTTTGCTCTGTTTTTGGAATACCTAAAAATATACGTACCATTTTCATTTACCCATTCGTTCTACAAAGCACTAAGATTTTATCTCTTTCTTCCTGTAAAGATAGAGCAGGATGTAATAATGATTATCGTAGTTACGGTATATCGCATCGTTTAAACTTTAAACTTTTGGCGTCTCCAAACTTTTAATGAACTAAACGTATTTTATTTTTAAACTAATGATGTCCTGTCTCGATACTCATCAGTTTCAACTCCTTCCTACAAAATTATCGATAAGCATCAAATTATGTTGTCTATGGTGGTTTTTATGTTGTCGTAAGTTGTAGCTTTTCTGAGATAGCATCGTTTAAAAATAAAAAATGTTTTGCAGTTTTATTTTGCAACTAGTGGAATCCCGCGTGACTTTGTTCGTGTGAAGCTTTCATATAAACTTTTATACCCTTCTTCAACTATAGGTTGTTCCTTTTTTTTTAAAGAGTTTTTTTGTGAGCGCCTGTTACCTACCCTGTTTAGTGGCTATTAGTAACAAAGGATGTCAAAATAATGCTAATTAGGTACTTCTTCTTGTCTTATCACTTGTTATAAAGCAAGTATGGTGGAAGGATTTTAAGTGCGTCTTAATGATAAACACTAATTTAGGAAAGGCTTGCAGTACTTAGCTTCTTTAATTCTTTTTTTATTTTTTATAAAACAAGCTGCCACAAGCTCTGTCTGGCTCTGTCTCTGGCTCTGGTTTTGAGTCTGTGTGAGTGTTGTCTGAATAAATCCTACGTCGAAACGTCACACACACAGTATAAAACACTGGTGAGCACTTACACAGACTCAAAGCCAGAGCCAGACAGAGCTTGTGGTATTAGGCCTACTGATGTTAAGTGGTAACCATCGCATACAAGGGCGGATCCAGGGGGGGGGTCATGGGGGTCATGACCCCCCCCTGAGCTGGTTCCAGGACTTAGGTGGACCACTAATTTGTACATAATGATTTTGTATTAATATAGCAGGTATGTATATTTTGTCACCATACAGATTTTATGTAACTCAAACCATCAATATTTAATTATTTTAATGAACTGTCAAAACTGTAGATGGAGCCACGGTCGCGTTAGTGCCGAACAGTCCCTAAGAGTTATTCGTCGAGTGTGATTAGGATCCGATGGCGCAGTGGTCAGCGCAGCCCCGTACCTAGGGGAAGGTCGCGGGTTCAAATCCCGCTCGGCTCTTAACTTTTGGGACATTATAAAAATCTTTATTTTAATGAAACTCTTAAACGCTACTGACTGACTGACAATCAACGCACAGCCTAGGCCGTTAGTCCTAGAAGCATGAAACTTGTAGGGTGTGTTCCTTTTATAGTGTAGAGGTTCACTAAGAAAAGAAATTGGAAAATTATTTCGCGAAAAGGAGAAAAAGTGGAAAAATGGTTTTAAGAAAAATGATGATTATAAAAATCAAAGCAAAGTTAGAGGCATGAAACTTGGACAATAATACATAATTATATTATGCAGGAGCACAGTGTGAAAAAAAAATCAGAAAGTTCTTACAATTGGTCATGTCAAACTAAACAATCCAGCTTCGATTATACACCAACGCATACACAAACCCAACATAGCCACTAAGACAAAGTCACGAAAAAAAGGTTTAAAAAATTATAGTTTAAAAAACTAAAAAAAAACGCTTTTGTAACTAAGTAATTGAACTAAAAAGTTAAAAATAAAACTGTAATAATCAATTGAAAATTTATATTATTGTACAAAAGCGTGGGGTGCTTTTTATAATAACTTCAGATATAATAAACTATTGATAAAATATTTACAACAATCAAAATCAAGCCCCCCACGCTTTTTGTACAATAATATAAATTTTCAATTGATTATTACAGTTTTATTTTTAACTTTTTAGTTCAATTACTTAGTTATAAAAGCGTTTTTTTTTAGTTTTTTAAACTATAATTTTTTTTTTACTTTTTAGTTTTTTTTTTTTTCATATATTTTTTTTTCATATTATTGCATTGTCATCGACCTTTGACAGGTGTGCAAAGTTTGAATCAAATCTGATCGTTCAAAGTAGGTTTTTTTTTTTTTTTTTTTTATTTCTTTTCATTTTTTTTTTTTTCATATTATTGCATTGTCATCGACCTTTGACAGGTGTGCAAAGTTTGAATCAAATCTGATCGTTCAAAGTAGGTTTTTATTTTATTATTTTTATTTTTTTTCATTTTTTTTTCATTTTTTTTTCATATTATTACATTGTCATCGACCTTTGACAGGTGTGCAAAGTTTGAATCAAATCTGATCGTTCAAAGTAGGACAAAATCGAGCTCAAAGGGGTCGGTTACATACATACATACATACATACATACAGGTGAAACTAATAAAAGCGTTATAAAAATACACAAAAAAAACAGTCATAAAAAATTTTGCTACCGCAGCACCTGTCACCAAATTTGAATACACACAAAGGTTTACAAAATTGGCCACTACAGCACTTGCTTTTATATTCAAACACACTCTAAAGCACTTGAATACAAGCTCAAAACTATGGTAACCAGCAGTTGGTTATGTCAAACTTAAACAACCAGATTCAATTATAAATACACCAACGCATACAAAACCCAACTTAGCCACTATGACAAAATCACGAAAAATAGCTTTACAAAATACCTACGCAAAAACTGTTAAAAAATATCTGCTACCGCAGCATCTGCCACCAGATTTAAATACATACAAAGGTTTAAAAAAAACCTATGTAAACCACTAAGACAAATCGCGGTTTGGTGTACAATCGAATCTGTTTTTTTGGTTTAACATGACCAACTGCTAGTAACCTTAGTTAATTTCGGTCAGTCAGTCGACAGTGAGTAACGTAAGAGTTTTATATAATATTTAGACTAGTTATACAGGGTGGCCAGAACATTAACGTCCAAAAAAAAATTTTGGCCCCTCGTATCGTGGGGTATCTGAATCACCCCCATATATGTTCCGCGATTTTGTATAGTTTTAGAATTATGAATTTTTATCTGAATTTACGGGAAATTTCGACACGACCAATTTAAAAATTTCAAAAAAAAAGTAGACGATGTTTTAGTTTTTTTTTTGCAACTGAATCCTCATGAGTTGTACTTTTATGCATAAAGCATTTAGCTTTGTTACTTTGATGAAAGTTATGTAAATAATGATCCAAAGTGAGCAATTTACGTTCGGTGAAAATTGACTCAAATTTTCAACTTTAAATTTAAAATGTAAACAGGTGATTTCATGGTTCCTAAGTAGGTGTAAAAAATGCACCATATTTTCAGCTTTCATAATTATTAAAAAAAAAACAGTACTTAATTGGCTACTTTTGCTAAAATCGGGCTTCAAAGACAGCAAGATGGAACAAGAAGCTACTCATGCTAATCATTAAATTATCTGTTTAGATTTTTAATTTAAATTTGAAAATTTGTATCACAATTCACCAAACGTAAATTGTTTACTTTGGGTCATTATTTACATAACTTTCTTTTAAGTAACAAAACGAATTGTTTTATGCATAATTATAAGTTTAAAAAACTTGAGAAACCGACTTCATTGTCAAACGGCTAAACCGATTTTAATCAAATTTGTTTGGGACAACCTGGACGTAAGAATAACCAAATAAAAAAAATAATTTTCTAAATCGGTTCATAAATGACGGAGGCATGCAGTTACAAACATTAAAAAAATTATTTAAAAAAAATGGCAACACCGATTTTAATAAAATTAAAATGGGACCAATCTGGAAGCAGTACCTTTCAGAAAAAAATAATTTTTCAAATCGGCTCATAAATAACGAAGTTATGCGGTAGCAAACATTAAAAAAAAATTAAAAAAAAAAAAAAAACATACAACCGAATTGAGAACCTCCTCCTTTTTGATTGGAAGCCGGTTAATAAAAGTACAACTTATGAGAATTCAGTTGCAAAAAAAAAATTACCAAAATGTCTTCTACTTTTTATTTTTAGAAATTTTTAAGTTGGTCATTTCAAAATTTCACAAAAATTCAGAAAAAAATTATACCTCGAAAACTATACAAAATCGCGGAACATACATGGGATGATTCGGATACCCCACGATACGAGGGATCAAAATTTTTATATTGGACGTCAATGTTCCGGCCACCCTGTATATTTAGATAAAATATAGGCTGCCTCATTCCGTGCGTGATAGTGCTTCTCTGGATGTCTTCAAGAGAGATGGCAATATATACGAAGTTATTATGTGTTAAGTTTTTCAAGTGTCCATTAAAGAATAAATATTTTTAAGTACAATAATTACGAACATTAATAAAATACCTACTTTTTACTTCATACTAGTAAAAAGTAGGTATTTTATTAATGTATCAATTTTATGTATTGTTATCAAAATTAAATTATAAGTTCTTGACTTGACCACGACTATGTGACCCCCTCCTGGCGCCAAAGCTGGATCCGCCTTTGATCGCATATGACAAAGCATTGCATCATAGCAGGTCACGCACATCAGGAACGTGCCCTAAGATGCCATGAGATGTTAAGCCCCACGTGTCAGTAATTGAATTCTTGCAAAAGCTTCTTCCAAAAACATTATGTACAATTTATTTAAGTAAAATCAAACAACCAAGACTACCAAGTATAAAAAGTACTACATATTCATAATTTGGAAGAAACAATAAACTAATGGAAAAATGAAACTGGATATATTTGTCAATACATTTCCATCGCTCCTATGACTCTTATGTACCGAGAGAAATATGTCCAAATTGCAAAATTACTTACTCACCAGCCTAAAACCGTACATGAAAATCAACTTTATACCTTAGGAATAAAGAAGAGTTTTCGGTAAGTACGTAGTTGTGTGGAGTTAGGATAAAAAATGTCCAACCATTTGCTATGTTTGATCGATTGACAAGTTGGGGGAGGGGGATTTCGTTATAATATTACTTACCTACCCTCGATTCTTAAAACGAACTGTTTTAGTTCGTACAAAGATAGGATAGCTTAAATGATTGCTAAAAACTTTTTTAAAGTCCTAAGTAAACGATTTAGTTAAGAAAAGAGGTTGGTAGGAATTTATAAAAATCGGCACTAATATTATAAAAAGAAAAAAATTATAGAATAGGCTTCGAAACTATTGGACCGATTTAATAATAATTATTTGTTATCAACAGAGCAAAGTTGCTTTTTAACCGAGTGCTCAATTTTGTTGACCGAGCAAACGAAAGATATATAAAATTGAAACACGAGTGCAGCGAGTAGTTCAAAAATTAGAATCCTGAGCGTCAGCAAAGGCATCAAAAGAGCATCAGGTAAACAATGTTTGCACTCGAGTGCAGAAACAATTATTCTCAAGCCAACTAAACTTTCCTTCATCTCTTGCTTACATAATAGCGACTCAAGTAGTAGGAGACAAGCCCAAATATTACACATCACGTCATGCCACGTCACGAAGATAAATCAAATATTGAAATCATGGTTTAGAAACGAAATTAAAGCAAAACAAGTTATCAATCTAAAACTTGGGCGAGACCTATCGTGTAACATTTCCATATAATTAACAATCCAAAGACAAATGGCTCAGAATCACGTAATAAACCATAAACCAAACGTTTCTATCAAATCACAAATATCCATTATATTAACGAGCCCACAATAACGAACAAAAGGTTCGAAATTCGAAATTCAAAATTAATGGCGTAATTTAGGCTAATAACTCGGTTACCATGTTACCATAGACTATATTCCAGAGCTCGTAAAAATCAACTACCGTTCTGTTCATAGACAATCTGAATAATTATTATGAGTTGAGTCGGAAGGGAAGCAATTTTTGTAAAAAAAACATATTTTTTATTAGTGGCTGTCCGTAGTTTCTCTCGCCTAGTGGGTCATTCCTGTAATTTGTGGGGCATAGTGTCAGGCATTATGAATGCAGCAATATTCTGACAAAATAACTGTAAAAAATGTATAAACCTTAATTTCAATTCAAGATTAAATTAAATCTATTTAAAAATACAAGTTTTGAATATTAAAGCATTTAAAAATAAAAATACGTTAGTCGCCTGTGGCTATCATAGCCGATTAAAATCGGGTTCTTTATTAGGAATCTTTAAATACAAACAGCGAAATAAAATTTAACGATCACCCGTTAAATAAATAGCCACAGCTATGCATCTCCATATGGACATGCTATAAATTAACTAAGAAACGCGTAATAAATCAAAAAGGCTTTAAAATTAACCAACTCCTATTATGGAAGTCGCAAAAGCTTGTCGGCGACACTTGTGATCGGGGTTATAAAGAGTTTATTGAAGAACGCGACTTTTAGTCGCAAGACACACTCATATCCACTCTGATTCCGTCAGGGGGATAATGACCTCATAAAACATGCAAACTATGTTTCACAACTCAAAACAATGTCTACTATGTGAAAAAAATTCAATGAAAAAGTATCTGGGTCACAGCTTTAGTATCCAGGGGACGGTAGATAATAGTAGATCGGTTTATAGAACTTTATTTAACTCATACAGACTTCACAGTCCACTTATAATGAGCTTAGATATTAGGTAGATAAAAGCTAAGGTTGGTAGGTAATAGTTTGTTAGTAGGTAAGTATATACTATATTAGTAGGCGTAGGTAGGTAATTCTAAGTATCATTTTTTAGATAAGACTAATAACGTAATAACATAAGTTATGTAGATATCCTTTCTACCCATTGTTTCAGTAAGTACTTACTCGTGGTTGAGTAGGTTATAATGGTTTTGTACAAAATATTATAGGTATCAAAAATGAACCTAATAAATACTAAGATAGTTTTGAGTTTATTTGTTTTAACTTAATATTGATGGTTGCATAATATTGCACCAATAAAGTCACAACTTCATGTCGCGTCCTACAAAATATTTCTTAATGAGGTTTATTCAACATTTTATTAGTATGGACATAGTTGCTGAAAATAAATCCATTAATTTAAAATGTTGCTATTAATTAGTACGTCGTAATAATATAGGTTTTTTTGTATGAATGCGTTATCACCTTGACTTTACCAAAACTGGAAACACGAAAAAGTTACATAAATTGGTTTTATGAAGAGGGCCTATTATATTAAAAGTAAATCGCATTCCTTTTGCCTATAAACGACAATACGATTTATAATTTAATTAATTATTAAATTGTGTAGTTCGATAAATTTTAGTGTGCAAGTCGCAGTCAGTATTTATGACGCCAAGGTTTCATTTTGTGGTGATGTTCTTTATTCAAATTTGACAATAGGCTTAGTTTCCAAAACTAATTGGGAACTTTTTTTGATAGGGACTTGGTATAGCTGGCTGGTTTAAAATTATTAAAAATTAGTTCGGTTTCGAAACATTCGATTTTCAAATGCTTTCAAGTGAGAGCATAATATACTCGTACATTGGGGAATTCTGCAATGAGTTCGGTTGCGAAACTTGTTCCATTTTCAAATAGGAAGTACACATTGGGGAATTTTGAGGAAAAGCTTTGACAGATCGAAAATCACAGAATCGTCGCAGGTTTTACAAAGGTCTATCGATTTGACGCAACCCTACATCACCCACACATGCACACATGCGTCGGAGGGTCGCAAGGTAGGGGTGGTACCAACTATCCGTATAGTACGTATAGGTACATAATGTCGTTCACCCCATCAATAGTATAATGTATGGAGATTCGTATTATTTTGTGATGGGTTTTACGTTGTATTGGAAAATTTATGTTGTAAGTAGTAAAATTGGTTCTGCAGGTATGGATATCGATTTTGGTGTTGCGTGTCCATAAAATACGTTAGTTTAGTACCTAATGTACTTATACGAGTAGGTACGTACCATGAGGGTATCAGTCTGCTAAGCTTCACCCTTCAAATTTTCAAGTCATAGGTTCAAATTTAGTCGTTCAAACCAAATGTTTTTTGTTTTCAAAATGCAGGATCTTTACAACGGCGTAAAATTTAACCATGTTTTTTATGGATCTGACTTTTTTTTCTAATCTGGAAAAGCTCACGCCATCTTAATCAATAAAACTTGTTTAAAATAAAAAAAGATCATAAGGGGGTTCGTTGGTAATACAAATTGATTTTACCATTCATGAACGAAGATAGTATACTTACTATTACATTGTGAATATTATATACTTTTTTTAGATTTTTATTATTATTCCTGTTAATCTACCGTTTTCTTTGAAGCCGCCGTAAACAAAGACCAATAGGTATAAAAGCCAACCACACCAATTTTAGTGTACAATTATACTCTCATCGCTCGTAATTGGTAAAAATCTATTTGTATGGAAACCGAACAACCGTAAATACACTTTTAATGCACATTCCTGTTTAATTTTTCAATCAATAGTTTCAAATTGGGAAAAACCATACTCAACCCTAATACCCTATCTATACGTAACTCTATTAGTATTGATATCAGTAATGCCATAGATATTACAAACACCATATTTAGGGCCAAGGTTTAAGGTTCCGAACCAAAATAGTAAATCGGAACCCGTAAACTCCTCATTTCTCCGTCACAACGCCTGAAAAGTTTTTTTACGAACAATGCTGTATTTCATTTATTGACCCACCTGATGTTAAGCGGTTACATCAGTACCCAAAAAGCATTAAATCAGGTCTACCGCATACTGTACGTAAGGACACTTCGAATCATTCAGTCAAAGAAAGAAAAAGAAATAAAGAAACTTATTTATTTATTACTTATATATTTTAAATAAAAAATATAACAAATAAATATAATAAATATAAATATAATTATTGGTATTAAAGTCATAATCAAATCCGTTCGTTTTAAATATTTTTTTGGTCGTAAGAATTTCGTAAGTGCCGTGTAATGTAACCTATGGTAGATTAAGTAGAATAATCCATTAGTAACCATTAAAGTTACCTCTTGATTTGAGGCCTGCACACACCTAGGCCGCTGGCGTCGGCGATCAGTGAAACTCTGTCAAATTTGACAGCGATTCACTGATCGCTACCGCCAGCGAACTAGATGTGCGCAGGCCTTTGGTGATAAATAATTCGTCGACTGTCACTTACGTTTGAAGCTTTCATTTCGAGTACCTAACCTACAAGTGACGGTTGAGTACATGATTCGATTTTTAAAACTGGTTTCAAAACTGACGGCGTCACGCCACTGTATTCTACCCACTGACAGCCTAGTGACATTCTTATCAACCCGTTTTTTACAATAATGACAACTCTGACAAGCTCCACGCCTTGCCGTCATAATTAAAAATGAGTGCCACCTTAATTATACCTACGCTTAACGGCAATTGTATGATTACGCACTTTGGAACATTTTATATAACTTTGGAAAAAATTGTAGAGCTTTTGAAAGATAAGAAAAATGTGAGAAAAATCAGTTCAACCGTGATTAAGGTGCAAACCACTGTGCTGTAATATTGGGAGTCAAAATTCACTAAATTTAATCATGGTTAATGTCCCGTTAGACATTAACCATGATTAAATTTTGTTTAAATTTTACAAAACATTGTAAAAATAAGTTATTAAATACAAAATAATGGAATAATTAGCTTAGATTTGGAAGTAAGTGGTATATATATGTCATAAGTATTTATAACTTCAAGCCACCAGAAAAAAATACCGCTGTCAGCAGAATAAGAACCTGGATACTTACATTTAATCTTACCTTTACGCCGGCCCTCTCAGCAAAAGTTTTGAAGTCGTTGTTTTACCGCGACGCGTTCAAAGAAAATACTTTTTCCACAAAACAAAAAAAGAATAAAAGAGAACGACTTATAAAATATAACTAAACCCCGCAACCAATTTCGACTACCTACAAAAAAGAAATAAAATTCAAATTTGGAATACGGAGACGGTCCCGAAGGAAAATCGAGAAAATCGTCATCTCCATGCGACGTACGGCGAACGAATGTCCCGCTCAAACTACGCTACAATTTCCTCTGCGAAAACCGAATCTACTGCGCTGGGTGAGTATAGGGAAGGGTGGTTTTTCCTTCGAATTTCATAAGTATCTACCTTTCTTTATATCTAAGCGCAAGAACTACGTTCACCCCTTGAGAATACCTCGTGAGACTCGATCGCGCGTCGCCCGAGCGCCAATCCTAACCGCCCAATCCAAATGCGTTCCAATTTCAATTTTATTCCAACTAGGATACGATGAAAATACAAATGGGCGAAGAATAGTGATGTGACATTTTTGTTTTGTCGATATTTCTAGTCAGGCAACGGTAACATAGATAAAATGTATTGGGTGGTGAGTAGAAATATATTTATGTATGTAGATTCGTGTGTTCGAGAGTAAGATATGGTGTGGGCTTCGTTTCACGTATGACTGTAGAGCGTATATCTATGTCAGCGTAGAAACGTGCTGCGTCTGAAATATGAATTTTGATACGTTCGCAATTTGTCACAATGAAATATCGTAGCGGGTAACGCAATTTAGGTTTTCATACCGAAATACCTACCCTTTACCCTTTATCAAGAATTTGATACCGAAACCCAATATTGCGATGATATTAGAAGACCTTCACAAAGTTCAATAGAACTAATGGGTGGAAAATTATTAGCCAACCAACGTGTTAATTTTTACGCCTAAAGCGTAGTCGCTCTTGTGTAAAATTATCCGCTGAAATAAGTTTCACGGTTAAACGATAATGGGGATAGGAAAATTTGGTTCAAAGTTACACGTTAGAAAGTTAGACCCAGTTGCGATTCAGGGATTCGACGCTTCTATATAACGAATGACACGACTTGCATTTTTTAATTTAAACGTCTTAAATAAATGAGAGATGATTCACCAAGCAACAAGTTCCATTCATTCACGGGCAAGGGAGATGGCAATCCAATTAGAAAAGGAAAGAGAGGAATTTAAAAAGTTGAGCGCCCGGAAAGTTAGGCGGGAAAGCGCTGTGCTAATAACCTGTTGCTTCCGCAGCTAAATTAAATATCAGAGCTGGCCAGTACTTCATCGACTATCGATACTTTTTACCCCAATCATTTAAATAAAAATAATGCTACGTTAGTGTAGGTATAATAATATTAGGCGTTGCTGAAAAGGCAATTCTAAAAAGTTCAACTTCTAATTTATTTTATTTCAATCGATGCATTTCTAATATTTTGAATCGCCTTACTTATCTCTCTCGACTCTGTCAGATAGACAGGCTATCTGACATTAGATTCAGTAGTAAAATGTCAGGGGTCTAATTCTCGGGCCGATCTCGATCATTTTGCAATTTAATTTTATTGCTTCTTTTCGAAGAGAGAATGGCAGATTTCCTTATGTAATTCATCAACGACCTCATCGTAGAAGCCTCGACAGTTGCGATATACGGAAAACGTAGAAAAAGTGAGGGGTTGTGAAAAGAAGCAATAAAATAAAATTGCAAAATGATCGCGATCGGCCCGAGAATTAGGCCCCAGATTGACAGACTTTTCTATCCTCAGTATAGGATAAAACAAGAGATGGTTGAATTGGAAACGGATGAATCTACTCGTTACCATTTTCGATATTGAAGAATCCATATCTAATATTATGAAGAACATTCATCACTCACTTCAAAAGCGCCTCCCTCGGATAATGCTTTCTCAAAATGTCGATAAAATAGAACGGTACACCCCTATCTCTTGACGTGACGCCAAAAGAAAGAGTTACAAGCAAAACTTGCGAGTAAGAAAAGGATAGAAGA
Source organism: Thera britannica (assembly GCA_939531255.2). Lineage (NCBI taxonomy): Eukaryota > Metazoa > Arthropoda > Insecta > Lepidoptera > Geometridae > Thera > Thera britannica. The sequence continues at coordinate 22,912,814 of OW618038.2, forward strand.
AAACCGAGATAAGTGTTCTAATTTATACTCAAATTGCGAACGTCGTCACGAACCACGTGCTAAATAAGTTTTCTAGTTTCTTCACGACCCTACTACTATCCAAACCTTGCTATTTCCGTCTCTATTTTCATTGACGTAAAGTTTACTTTGAAAATTGGTACACGCTAAGAAATATTATCCTAAAATTTTCATTTTTAAAAGCCAAGCGTCGTCTCAAATCTGTCATAACAATTTTGTTTCCTAGGCCTTGGGTTTAAAGGTGGTTTTAGCGTGGAGGGTAAGAACACAAATTAATACATCAGATTTTAAAAGAAAGCCTTGCATACTAACTAGGGCTGTGTCAAGGTTAAATTGGCGCGGTACTTTATTAGTGGGTTACTGGGTTAACTGTAACTTTAGGGGTTGATTTGGGGTGCGAAATTAGTATTAATTTGTTTTTGCGAATGTTTAGTTCAGTTTCTCATAACATGGAAAGTAAATCAAGTAAACGAATTTAAACAATCGTTGAGTTATAATATTTTTTACAGAGAATTAAAACAATATTGGAATAATGTAAGAGCAGCATTTTACATATGTGTTCCCCAGGCACTGTTTGCATTAATTTTGATTCCTTGATTTTTACCCCGTAGTGCCGACTAAATATATTTTTCTTAGTATTAAGTATTTTCTATCAATTTTTATTGATTTTCTAGTGAAGTATTATGAACACTTATGGAAATTACAAAGATTTTAATAATTTAAAAAGTTTGAGCCGAGCGGGATCCCGCGACCCTTGGTACGGGTGGTGCTGACCGCTGCGCCATCGGATCCTAATTACACTCGAAGAATGACTCATAGGCACTAACACGACCGTGGCTCCATCTAGTAGTTTTTAAATTATGTAAGTATTAGTTATTTAGGAACAAACTAGCATTTTAAATAACAATAAACATCTTCAAAAACCTATCCTCAGTCGCACAGCCAACAAGGAAAATCGTTTCCATTGTGACAAGGGATGTCACCCCTTCCCTTTGTGATCCGGAGGCAAAACACGTGTCAAAAATGCAGTTAGCCGAACAGAATTTTGGAGGATCAGTGCGTGGAGAATTTTAAGTTTTGCGTGCTCAAGTTTTCGTTCTAGACAGATAAATCTCTCTATTCTTTACCACATAGTAACTCGGTAAAAGAATCAAGTTCAAAAAATATAAAACTCGAATAAGTAAGCTGAAGTGGCAATGGGTAGGTGATATAGCTCGAAGAACCGACAACTGTTGGGGAATTAAGGTTTTTGAATGGCGACCACGAATCGGAAACCGAAGTGTAGGTTACCCACCCAGCCGATGGACCAACGATAATGTTAGAATCACGGGAAATCATCAGCGTGAGAAGTCCACTGTTGGAAATAGGTCTTCCGTGCAAACATTTCCAGGAAGAACAATTCTGAGCCCTGTCCATCCACCGACTTCCCGCAATCTTAACAAGTCGTCGGTGCATAGCGAGCAATAGATGCAAATACCTTAATTAATAATTATGTGCCAAGTACCTACGTACTTTATAAATAGAAAACCTGGTAGGCTGGTACTTAACCTAAGTCTAGGTACCCACTAATAGGTACTAAACACTTACTAAGTTAATGTATTATGGTGATAAACATCTTATTTCTGTTGCCAAGCAGAGTCGCTGTGTTTCGGTTTGAAGGGTGTGGTAGCCTGTGAAATAACTGGCACGTGCAAGGCAGTGCATCGTAGGCCACGTTCCTGACCTACGAGGCAATGCTTTGTTAAAGGCGATGGTTACCACTAGATGTTAAGTGGGTCATAATGCTTGTTTATCAGTAAGTCGTATAAAAAAAAACTATAATTAAAATGACCGCTTCAGATTTAGCGTCAAATTCTTTAGAAAATCGCTGAGTAATCAATCTTTTTGAAGCCTTTCAGCTGTAAAGGCTTTTTTCAAATCTTTCCCCCCAGTAAAGTAGTGAATAGGCACATCAATTTTGTCTCCAATACCGATGAAGTAAACTAAATTTTCCGATAGTGAATTTCCAAGATGGCGCCCTAAGCCCGATGTGGTGTATGTATGTGTGTGTGCTTGTTATCCAGTCACTCTTTCTCGCATATTTCCCATTCGTTTTGACAAGCGGCCCGCTCTAGAGGAATAAGGGTGTAATAAGTATAAGATAAGAAACATTTTTTTTATTTTACTTACCAACTCAGGTAGGTATATAATATACGTAGGTATTTTGTTATGAAGTTGATAAGTAGTTATATTTATCTGGATTCATAGTGAGATTCATTCAATGGAAATAACTATCGCAATCCTTCTCAGCATTTTTTTATTTTAAAATCAGAATAATATCAGTTTTAATACTTATTTATTAAACCACGAGGAAAAATATTTTCCACAAGGAAAAAAAAGTCAACTCTATTATGGAAATGGGAAAAAAATATTGTCAGTCAAAGTACTGGCTTCCTTTGTTCCGCCAGAGGATCAACGCTGCCTTTTTTTTTCCCTCAAAAAACTCATATTTCATGTTTGAAACTCGAAAATGCTACTTTCGATCGTATCCACGTGGTGCGTTCCTCCCCTATCGACCTCTCAAGGGTTGCTTGTTAGACGACAATATGCAGCCACGATCGTATGTGGATGTGGATTTATTATTTACTGAAACCTCTAGGATTACGTAATACAGAATAATAATGCAAGTTTTTAAAGAACCCAAGTTTCGGTGCATAAGGGTGCAATTAGGGAATGAAAATTTCCTTATTGTTGGGAGTTCCTGAAATTTGTATTGTAACTTTTTAGTTTTCTCTTTAAAAAGAGCATTAATTTATGAGTCACTGGTGGCCTAGTGGTAGTATAGTAACCCCGCCTGCCGGTCTTTTGGTCGTGGATTCGAATCCACTCGTGTACCTATAGATTTTCGTTTAGAAAATTTATATACACATTGCTAGTGCTCTCAATCTGTGAAGACAAACGAAGGAAACTCATGGCTTAATCTTATTAGGCTGACTTAGCTGTCAGGATGGTATAAGTGCTGGGCAAGCTATCTTAAATCCTGTCCCAGGCACTATAGTGTCTCGCGCGTAGGAAATCACACCATTTGCTCCTGACGCTATATAAATCATCTACAACAGATGCAAAGACCTGTTTACCTTTTTTTAAGTTTATAATACTCGTAGTTTGACAGCAATATGCAACAAACAGTGAAACGGTCTAGATAAAATACATTCTCTCACATTCTAATAAAATTAGGTATATTTATGTCTGATCGCACAAAGCTAGAAATATCGCCTGCTCGTTGATGGCGAAAATTGACAATTATTTTCCATCCTAACATTGCTCACATACGCCCAATAAACTTAGAAACTGTGTATAGTAAAAAGTAATTTGTCTGTCGATTTAGCACAATGCTTATTTTTGGGTAGCCCGCCAAAAGAGTGGAATCACAGAAAAGTAAGATTTATCCAGTAAGCATACTCACCTATTTGAGCTGACTTATAGTTGGTTTAGTCTAGCAATCACAAATCTGTAATTTGGCGTCACAGATAAAAGCTCTGACATAAAATAATTATGTCCTACATTGTCGTATCTGGTTCTAGGTATTTATAGTAGTAGGAGCATCTAAATGAAGATGATACATACCATGGCGTCAAGGCTCCAAAACAACATCGCAATTATAATATTGTGTGCAGGTGCAATTGAATGATGTTTCTCAAGGCATTGTAGCATTTCATTTATTTTGGCAGAATAGTTTTTCGTATCAGTCGAAAGCTAATGGAGAGCTATTTAAATTTACGCGCCAAGACGCAAGTTGGTGAGTGAGTTGTTGAAACGTTGCAAGGGCGACCTCTGGCAACGAATAGAAACACTAAAAATGGCTAGGCAGATGGCTGGCGAAGAGCGCCATCTGTTAAGTAGTAGCCGCAAAATGCAGGATTTTACAGATGTCAACACTTTTGTGGGTAGCGATGTTCGTATCGAACGGTGTCTACTAGTGACATCTGTTACGAAGTAGTCGCATGTCAATAGGGTCGGAGAAGGAGAGAAATAGGGTTTAGCTTGTGTTGGAAAAGGACAACGTTTTCACCATCAGCAAGTCGCGAGTGCCTCCATTGGCGAGTAGTGTAACTAACTAAGAAATATACGATATTGGCGGGTGAATAGAAATAATTTGGTTGGGTCGATGTGTGAAGCGAGCTCGCAATTACAGACATTAAAAATGCTGGCCGGAGAGACGTAAATGCCGTGGATTATTGGCAAGTGTTCTGGAATATTCTGGGCGGAAGTTTGTGGCTCGAGGTGCGGGGTATGTGGTAGCAAAGGTGATAAAAGGCGCGTGCGGAGCCGCCGGGGGCATTCCACGGAAAAGACGCCGAGCCTAGCAGAATCGCCGGTACGTACGAAAGCTGCACCGTGGCACCGTTGGGTTTGTGGAGGAGTCCTCGCTAACCAGATTTGGGTATTACAGACGAAGCGGCGCGAGCCAATACCATCACCGCGTGCCCAGTGACGAGCCCCAGCACACGAAGCCAGCATTCTCGCTGCCGATACGAGCCGACTGCAAGCTGGGCGAGCGCCCATTTCTGGTACGTAGGGGATCTGAGAAGCATCACACAGCATGGGGCATACAGGGGAGGATCAGTTGTATTTTTATGGACGCAGCTCCATGAAGAGCCGTGTCGACACGTTGCCGAGAATAACCCGTGGTCTTGTATTTTCCAGTTTGCTGACACCGTCTGCGTGGCGCCTCCCTTTTGTTTCGCCTGTGCGGGGGCGCGAGACACGCGGCGGAGGCAGTCGGTGACTGCACGGCAGGGCACGTGGCGGCAGGGCACGTGGGTGACATCGCACGTGGACGATAAGCGCCCGTCGGCGATTCTGAGGTGGGCCAGTGCCAATTTATTTTAATGCAGAAGGAGTAGGCGCATCAGGACGGTTCTCCGTGGAGTCCTGGTCTGTTGTTTGTTGCCAAAAGATTGTTTGTTGCCGTAGACACGGTTGTTTGTTGTCAATAATTGTTTGTTGTCAGTAATTGTTTGTTGCCGTAGAGAGTGCTATTTTTGTTGTCAATAGGTAGGGTTTCGTTGACGTGGTCATTGCCATTGTCTTTGTCGTGCGTTTTTCTATCTTACCACCCTGTCTGTCAGTGTACTGTTGCTAGGGTTACGCTCCGGGGTGACTCACAAGGTAGTTTTCTGTGGGTTTTATTTAATTGGGTCATCCGGGGACTAGTGATTGGTAAATTCAAATATTCACACCTCCGACACACTAAGCAGTAACCTCTCCCTGAATAAATTTGTGCTCGCTTGAGAGCGATGGTTTGGATAAAGTTTGAACATATGGTCACTAAACATCCCGTGTAAATAATATAAGCATTATTGATTTTTATGTAAGAATAGGAACGATTCCACGAGGTCATTGAACCTCTCATGTATCCATGATAGCCATTGCTTACATTTTATGTAAAGGAATATATTGTTGTCCCGTGAGGTCATTAAACCTCTCATATGTATAAGGTGTCCCTTTAAATTTCTTTGTTCAATCCCATGTCAGAGAACGTAGCGTTCAATGTATTTGCAACTTGTTGATTAGTAGTAGGTTCATTTGTAAGAAAGATAGTCTGGCATGTAGATAACCACTATTATGGTTAATAGCTGAGCATATAAATTTGTAGTTAAGTAGCTATTTGAGCTCACTTTAAGGTTATGTAAATGAAGGATCACTTTAGGATTATATAGTATATAAGATAGCATAGCTGTGCAGTTTCAATTTTTAATTCCTAAGCTAACGAACATGTCATGTAAGAGGTATGTGTTGTTTAAATAAAACTCTGTAACTGATTTCTAACATTTATTTTATTTTAGTATAAAAATCTTTTGTGCGGTAGGAACATCGAACCCCAACTGAGCTAGTCAGGGCCAACGCAGCCGAAATAGTCGGTCTGCCTGTCTGCACCCAGTTTTCCACCGCTACAAAATGGCGCCCAACTTCTAGTTTTAATTTTTTTGAAAATTTGTTTTTTGAAATCTTTTTGAATTTTTTTGAAAATTTTTTTTTTGTGAAATTTTTTTGCGTTTAGTGACCACTGTAGGTAGGCGTTATTGAAATATTTTAGAGCAACAGACAAGGCAACAGACAACAGTCCAGCTAATTTTAAGTTATTTTTAGGTTCTTTGTGTATCATGTGTGTATTTTCTTAGGGTGTATAATTTTATTGTGTGTGCTTTTCTACCGATGTATGCTTTCACCTGTGTATTTTTCTGCTGGTGTATATTTTTGTAAGACTGTATTCCTGACCTGATGTAAAAAATTTTTTTTTTTGGCACTTCCTTTCATGTTAGGGAGATAGTCTTGCAAAGTGCTACTGTGGTTATGTTTTTTTTGTGTGCTGCGATCAGCATAGAGGTCTTTTGAATGTACATTGCAAGACTAATATTTGTTATAGTTTTGCAATCGGATTAGGAACCATAATACACTTCTGTGGTTAGCGACCAGCTGTTGAAACTTATAACAGTAATTTTATTTACGAGTCCTCTCGTACACGCACACACACACACACACACACAAACCTGGGATTTTCGAAACTTTTGAGGGGTAAACATTAGATTATTTTTTGGGGAGGTAGGGTTAGGCGTTTGGAACTTTAAAAATTTTTTTTTTGCCTTGTCCTACATTCTACTGTTTACCTTGAGTATAGAGTTAAATTTTTTTTTTAGCGTTATTGTGTTTATTTTGGTAGAATTGCTTTCACGTTTGATGGTTATAGCACGTTTTTAATTTAAGGAGGCTCGTTTCAAAACTTTTTTTACATCGTTTGCTTCTGGTAGTTTTTCCATTTGTCTTTGGGTACCGTGGTTTGATAATAGGTAGACAAGATGACAGATCCGGCGATCCACGTGCACAGTTTGTCGAAGGACCCAGTTCAAGACCCAGTACAAGCGGAAGGTCCCATCGAGGTGTTGCCAGCAGTGAAGGATAGCACCCATCAACGAGTTGTCGTAGAATGCGCGGGTCCTAAGGTTCCGATTGCGAAGTGGGGTGTCAAGTTTGATGGAGTAGGAGATGTCAGGTCATTTTTAGAGAGGTTGCAGGAACTTAGTGCAGCGAACGGTACCAGAGAGGGAAAACTATTTGAGTCAGCTTCTGAGCTTTTTACTGACCAGGGTTTGCTTTGGTTCAGGGGCATCAAAGACCAAGTTTCTTCGTGGAGCGAGCTGTCGTCATTGTTGATAGAGGAGTTTAGCCCGATAGACTACGATTATAGGTTATTAGGAGAAATAAGGGCGAGGACACAAGGGGTGGAGGAGCCCAGTCATATTTACTTCTCGATTATGAACTGTTTGGTCGCTCGGCTGAAGAATCCACTGCCAGAACAGGAGTTATTGGAGATTCTGCTCCACAATATTAGGCCATCTTTTACAGAACAACTAGCTTTAGTAGACATCACATCAATTGCGTCGCTAAAGGATAAGTGTAGGAGGCTAGAGGCAGCAAAGCAGCGATCAGATTTTTTCGTAGAACCACCTAAAGTGTCGAGTAGGACGTTGAACCCAACACTGGCGTACAAGGGCTCCAAGCCGCGATCACAGCTGGCGGCGGTGTCCACTCAGCAGGAATCAGATAGAACACCGCAATCTGGTTGTTTTAGGTGTGGCGGCAGGGGACATTGGTCTAAGGATTGCAGGAAGGGAAGATTTAATCAGCAGGTCAAGTGCTATAACTGTGGTGAATTAGGCTACACAGTCAGGAGTTGCCCTAAGTGTAGGGGAAGGACGGAGACCAGGCCTTGGCAACAACTGGAAGATTCTAACAATTAAGTAGGTAGAACCGTCCGTTTTTGGTGTTGTCGGTAGATTTGGTATATTTTTTTTGTATAGATTTTGTAGATATTTTGTAGATATTTTTGAAGTCACCTGTTGTTTCGCAAAATGTCAGCCTGGAATACCAAGGGAAAAGTTTGCAGGAGAATTAGGTCTCCTGGCAGATAATACTCAAGGCACACCAGGCGAACACGAAAACGTACAATCTCAGGAGAAGAGAAGCGACAGGGAAAGTAGGAGACATCGTCTGGAAAAGAACTCATCCGCTCAGCGACGCGGCAAAGTTCAAGATGGCGAAATTATGTCCTACGTACGAGAAGTGCAGGGTGAAAGTGGTACTGTCACCGCTGGTTTTCGAATTAGAGGACATGGACGGGAAGATTTAGGGTCTTGGCATATAAGAGACCTAAAGGTTTAGGGTTTCACAACACCGCAGTAGGTGTTGTGAACTGGATGTAGATTTTGGTTGGGTTTTGTTTTTATAAGGCAGTAGGAGTAAATGAGAACTCATTTTTCCTGTAAAATTTTTTTTTTTGGAAAATGTTTCGTTGTATGTCTAAAGGGCAGACGGGTGAAAGGACTACATAGGACCAGGCGTGAGATGGAGTTAGGTTTCTTGCAGGGAGGAGCAGAATGGATGAGCAGCAGCGTATCCACCACAAAGGGTAGGACACGTACGGGCGAGAGGACGCGTACCCACGGTTCCACGTAGGGTATCGCTAGGCGTGAATGGTGATGGTTGTAAAGAAGGGTATGTAGATTAGACATGTGCATAATGAGAGATGAAGCATGCAAGATTGATGGATGAATGGCGATAAGAAAGGGGAGGCAAGAAGAACAGGTATCGACGTCGCCGCAGATGGGTCCACTCCGATAGCCGGTCTCCCGCGACAAGACGTGCCAGTTTTGTTTGTATTTTACGGTTCAAGGACGAACCGATTGTTTCAGCTGCACAAGTGACGACTTGAGAAGACAGCTAGTTTTGGGATGCAACGCCGTGGTAGAAGGTGTCTCCAGGCGTGGAGGGAATTTACAAGGATTGTATAAAGTTTTTTTTACAGGAGAATTTGTTTTAGGCTAGTTAGTAGATAAGGAATTGTACAATTTTTTTTTACAGTGATAAGGAGTTTGGTTTGTTCCTATATTTTTTTTTTTTGTTCGTCAAGTTTATTTTGAGTTGTAATATGTGTATATGGTTATAGTTAGATATAAAGCTTTTCATTTCAGTACCAGCGCTGAGGGCAGCGCAGTTTCACTAAGTGTAGTGAAACTTTTAACGGCCGGGGGGGTATTGTAGCATTTCATTTATTTTGGCAGAATAGTTTTTCGTATCAGTCGAAAGCTAATGGAGAGCTATTTAAATTTACGCGCCAAGACGCAAGTTGGTGAGTGAGTTGTTGAAACGTTGCAAGGGCGACCTCTGGCAACGAATAGAAACACTAAAAATGGCTAGGCAGATGGCTGGCGAAGAGCGCCATCTGTTAAGTAGTAGCCGCAAAATGCAGGATTTTACAGATGTCAACACTTTTGTGGGTAGCGATGTTCGTATCGAACGGTGTCTACTAGTGACATCTGTTACGAAGTAGTCGCATGTCAATAGGGTCGGAGAAGGAGAGAAATAGGGTTTAGCTTGTGTTGGAAAAGGACAACGTTTTCACCATCAGCAAGTCGCGAGTGCCTCCATTGGCGAGTAGTGTAACTAACTAAGAAATATACGATATTGGCGGGTGAATAGAAATAATTTGGTTGGGTCGATGTGTGAAGCGAGCTCGCAATTACAGACATTAAAAATGCTGGCCGGAGAGACGTAAATGCCGTGGATTATTGGCAAGTGTTCTGGAATATTCTGGGCGGAAGTTTGTGGCTCGAGGTGCGGGGTATGTGGTAGCAAAGGTGATAAAAGGCGCGTGCGGAGCCGCCGGGGGCATTCCACGGAAAAGACGCCGAGCCTAGCAGAATCGCCGGTACGTACGAAAGCTGCACCGTGGCACCGTTGGGTTTGTGGAGGAGTCCTCGCTAACCAGATTTGGGTATTACAGACGAAGCGGCGCGAGCCAATACCATCACCGCGTGCCCAGTGACGAGCCCCAGCACACGAAGCCAGCATTCTCGCTGCCGATACGAGCCGACTGCAAGCTGGGCGAGCGCCCATTTCTGGTACGTAGGGGATCTGAGAAGCATCACACAGCATGGGGCATACAGGGGAGGATCAGTTGTATTTTTATGGACGCAGCTCCATGAAGAGCCGTGTCGACACGTTGCCGAGAATAACCCGTGGTCTTGTATTTTCCAGTTTGCTGACACCGTCTGCGTGGCGCCTCCCTTTTGTTTCGCCTGTGCGGGGGCGCGAGACACGCGGCGGAGGCAGTCGGTGACTGCACGGCAGGGCACGTGGCGGCAGGGCACGTGGGTGACATCGCACGTGGACGATAAGCGCCCGTCGGCGATTCTGAGGTGGGCCAGTGCCAATTTATTTTAATGCAGAAGGAGTAGGCGCATCAGGACGGTTCTCCGTGGAGTCCTGGTCTGTTGTTTGTTGCCAAAAGATTGTTTGTTGCCGTAGACACGGTTGTTTGTTGTCAATAATTGTTTGTTGTCAGTAATTGTTTGTTGCCGTAGAGAGTGCTATTTTTGTTGTCAATAGGTAGGGTTTCGTTGACGTGGTCATTGCCATTGTCTTTGTCGTGCGTTTTTCTATCTTACCACCCTGTCTGTCAGTGTACTGTTGCTAGGGTTACGCTCCGGGGTGACTCACAAGGTAGTTTTCTGTGGGTTTTATTTAATTGGGTCATCCGGGGACTAGTGATTGGTAAATTCAAATATTCACACCTCCGACACACTAAGCAGTAACCTCTCCCTGAATAAATTTGTGCTCGCTTGAGAGCGATGGTTTGGATAAAGTTTGAACATATGGTCACTAAACATCCCGTGTAAATAATATAAGCATTATTGATTTTTATGTAAGAATAGGAACGATTCCACGAGGTCATTGAACCTCTCATGTATCCATGATAGCCATTGCTTACATTTTATGTAAAGGAATATATTGTTGTCCCGTGAGGTCATTAAACCTCTCATATGTATAAGGTGTCCCTTTAAATTTCTTTGTTCAATCCCATGTCAGAGAACGTAGCGTTCAATGTATTTGCAACTTGTTGATTAGTAGTAGGTTCATTTGTAAGAAAGATAGTCTGGCATGTAGATAACCACTATTATGGTTAATAGCTGAGCATATAAATTTGTAGTTAAGTAGCTATTTGAGCTCACTTTAAGGTTATGTAAATGAAGGATCACTTTAGGATTATATAGTATATAAGATAGCATAGCTGTGCAGTTTCAATTTTTAATTCCTAAGCTAACGAACATGTCATGTAAGAGGTATGTGTTGTTTAAATAAAACTCTGTAACTGATTTCTAACATTTATTTTATTTTAGTATAAAAATCTTTTGTGCGGTAGGAACATCGAACCCCAACTGAGCTAGTCAGGGCCAACGCAGCCGAAATAGTCGGTCTGCCTGTCTGCACCCAGTTTTCCACCGCTACAGCATACTCGGTTTTATTTGTTCTTTTCATATGAAAATCGTACAAAAAACACACACATCAACGTCATTGTTGTCTTATAATAATACAGTACCTACCCACTCGCTACTTTTTAGAATTGAGTAGAGTGGTTTTACTGTTTCTGGAGCTAAGATATACTGTGCCTCAAGAAAGAGTGGAATCGAGTCGCGACTGAAACAAATGCTCTGTATCCGTTACTTGGCGTATAGGGATGGGACAAATAAGATTATTAAGTTTTTACGGTTCGATGTTGTTTTGTGGAATAATTCATATTTAAAACTTTGTAGGCCACTGTTTTATTAAATTTTTCTGCAGTCATGTTTTGGCAAGGTACCTGCTCATTTTTTATTACTATTATGAAACATTTTTGATAGGGTTTTGCACTCCAGTGGAACGAAATAAGCATAGGAGTAATAATATGCAATTAAATATCTAACAAGATAATAAAAATATTCATCTGTTGCATAAATTAAACGGTCAATAATAATTATGCAAATAAAAAACTTACTCAGACAAATTAAAAACAAATATCTATTTATTTTTAGCTAAGTGCTCTGCTTAAAAGAAATCGCGTTTCAAGCTCAGTGCATTTTACGAGTGTTTCAGCTTAATGACGTATGTTTATAAATGTTACGGCATTATGCACTTTATAAACACACTCATAAACCAATCGACAAATCAAGATTAGCTCTTATTGGCCACTTTCCTCTTACTTCGATTCCTATTGGTCTGCTAATGATTTAAAAAAAGAATGCTAAATACATTTCGCTACTGCAGTGAGCATTTAGTCGTTTTAATAACAGTACTAAACCAGCGGAAGTACATCGTAAATTTGCTGATAAACATCAGTTGCTTTTTCTTTGATTATGCAGTATAATTTTTATCGTTTTCATAGTTAAGAGCCGAGCGGGATTTGAACCCGCAACCTTTCTCTTGGTACGGTGAAATAAATAACTCTTTAGGGTCCGCTCGGCTCTTAGCTTTTGTGACATTACAAAAATCTTGGTGCTTCTCTAAGTGTGAATACTATAAAATAGGTTTTTTTTTTGTGTTTATACTATAACTTATCTACTATTTAAATCTAACAATTAGGTTTTATTGTAAATACCAAGAGATCTGAGATGTTTTACGTTTTGGTGACGCATGGGGTATAAATAGTAAGTAATCTAAGGCCTCAATCGTTTTTTTTATCGATGGTATTTAAATGGATATCGTTAAAAACCTCTTCTGTACCACATTTCTATCCGGAACAGAGCCGCGTTGAAGCGAAGAATTTCAGGGCCACTATAAATGTGTACAGTTTTGTTTCTGACGGCCCCCCATCAATTACGGGCCACGAATGGAACGAACCATTTGTTCTTATTTATGACGTGCACTTAGATAGGGTTACTTACTACTGGATTTGGTGATGAGCGATGGAACCTTAGGAAAGTGAAAAGTTTTGAGTAGGTTTCAGTAAAGAGGTTCAACTTATTCGATTTGAATGAACTATCACTTATCCGTACCTTTACGTATGTGAAATAATAATAAAAAATAACAAAATGATTCAAAACCTTCGTTTTTCTTCATTGTCCATTGACCATGACAAGGATAAATATATTTTACTTAACCTAATTTAGTTATTTAATTAGATTATTTACAAATTAATCAATAAAATAACCTACCTCCCTTTTATAAACGAGGAAATATAACATTTACGCAGGTAAATCGACAATTTACCTTCTCCATCTTGTAAAGGTAAAATAAATATAAATGAATGTCAAGTAGGGTCCATCCTAAGATGACTCAAGAGCTTCCAACAAGTACCAAACTCATCAATTTTCCAAATAAGTAGGGACCTGCCTGTACTTCTTTCTGATAGGGAGGTATCACCAATTTTATGAATAAGCCGATGGACCAACGATAATGTTAGAATCACGGGAAATCATCAGCGTGAGAAGTCCACTGTTGGAAATAGGTCTTCCGTGCAAACATTTCCAGGAAGAACAATTCTGAGCCCTGTCCATCCACCGACTTCCCGCAATCTTAACAAGTCGTCGGTGCATAGCGAGCAATAGATGCAAATACCTTAATTAATAATTATGTGCCAAGTACCTACGTACTTTATAAATAGAAAACCTGGTAGGCTGGTACTTAACCTAAGTCTAGGTACCCACTAATAGGTACTAAACACTTACTAAGTTAATGTATTATGGTGATAAACATCTTATTTCTGTTGCCAAGCAGAGTCGCTGTGTTTCGGTTTGAAGGGTGTGGTAGCCTGTGAAATAACTGGCACGTGCAAGGCAGTGCATCGTAGGCCACGTTCCTGACCTACGAGGCAATGCTTTGTTAAAGGCGATGGTTACCACTAGATGTTAAGTGGGTCATAATGCTTGTTTATCAGTAAGTCGTATAAAAAAAAACTATAATTAAAATGACCGCTTCAGATTTAGCGTCAAATTCTTTAGAAAATCGCTGAGTAATCAATCTTTTTGAAGCCTTTCAGCTGTAAAGGCTTTTTTCAAATCTTTCCCCCCAGTAAAGTAGTGAATAGGCACATCAATTTTGTCTCCAATACCGATGAAGTAAACTAAATTTTCCGATAGTGAATTTCCAAGATGGCGCCCTAAGCCCGATGTGGTGTATGTATGTGTGTGTGCTTGTTATCCAGTCACTCTTTCTCGCATATTTCCCATTCGTTTTGACAAGCGGCCCGCTCTAGAGGAATAAGGGTGTAATAAGTATAAGATAAGAAACATTTTTTTTATTTTACTTACCAACTCAGGTAGGTATATAATATACGTAGGTATTTTGTTATGAAGTTGATAAGTAGTTATATTTATCTGGATTCATAGTGAGATTCATTCAATGGAAATAACTATCGCAATCCTTCTCAGCATTTTTTTATTTTAAAATCAGAATAATATCAGTTTTAATACTTATTTATTAAACCACGAGGAAAAATATTTTCCACAAGGAAAAAAAAGTCAACTCTATTATGGAAATGGGAAAAAAATATTGTCAGTCAAAGTACTGGCTTCCTTTGTTCCGCCAGAGGATCAACGCTGCCTTTTTTTTTCCCCTCAAAAAACTCATATTTCATGTTTGAAACTCGAAAATGCTACTTTCGATCGTATCCACGTGGTGCGTTCCTCCCCTATCGACCTCTCAAGGGTTGCTTGTTAGACGACAATATGCAGCCACGATCGTATGTGGATGTGGATTTATTATTTACTGAAACCTCTAGGATTACGTAATACAGAATAATAATGCAAGTTTTTAAAGAACCCAAGTTTCGGTGCATAAGGGTGCAATTAGGGAATGAAAATTTCCTTATTGTTGGGAGTTCCTGAAATTTGTATTGTAACTTTTTAGTTTTCTCTTTAAAAAGAGCATTAATTTATGAGTCACTGGTGGCCTAGTGGTAGTATAGTAACCCCGCCTGCCGGTCTTTTGGTCGTGGATTCGAATCCACTCGTGTACCTATAGATTTTCGTTTAGAAAATTTATATACACATTGCTAGTGCTCTCAATCTGTGAAGACAAACGAAGGAAACTCATGGCTTAATCTTATTAGGCTGACTTAGCTGTCAGGATGGTATAAGTGCTGGGCAAGCTATCTTAAATCCTGTCCCAGGCACTATAGTGTCTCGCGCGTAGGAAATCACACCATTTGCTCCTGACGCTATATAAATCATCTACAACAGATGCAAAGACCTGTTTACCTTTTTTTAAGTTTATAATACTCGTAGTTTGACAGCAATATGCAACAAACAGTGAAACGGTCTAGATAAAATACATTCTCTCACATTCTAATAAAATTAGGTATATTTATGTCTGATCGCACAAAGCTAGAAATATCGCCTGCTCGTTGATGGCGAAAATTGACAATTATTTTCCATCCTAACATTGCTCACATACGCCCAATAAACTTAGAAACTGTGTATAGTAAAAAGTAATTTGTCTGTCGATTTAGCACAATGCTTATTTTTGGGTAGCCCGCCAAAAGAGTGGAATCACAGAAAAGTAAGATTTATCCAGTAAGCATACTCACCTATTTGAGCTGACTTATAGTTGGTTTAGTCTAGCAATCACAAATCTGTAATTTGGCGTCACAGATAAAAGCTCTGACATAAAATAATTATGTCCTACATTGTCGTATCTGGTTCTAGGTATTTATAGTAGTAGGAGCATCTAAATGAAGATGATACATACCATGGCGTCAAGGCTCCAAAACAACATCGCAATTATAATATTGTGTGCAGGTGCAATTGAATGATGTTTCTCAAGGCATACTCGGTTTTATTTGTTCTTTTCATATGAAAATCGTACAAAAAACACACACATCAACGTCATTGTTGTCTTATAATAATACAGTACCTACCCACTCGCTACTTTTTAGAATTGAGTAGAGTGGTTTTACTGTTTCTGGAGCTAAGATATACTGTGCCTCAAGAAAGAGTGGAATCGAGTCGCGACTGAAACAAATGCTCTGTATCCGTTACTTGGCGTATAGGGATGGGACAAATAAGATTATTAAGTTTTTACGGTTCGATGTTGTTTTGTGGAATAATTCATATTTAAAACTTTGTAGGCCACTGTTTTATTAAATTTTTCTGCAGTCATGTTTTGGCAAGGTACCTGCTCATTTTTTATTACTATTATGAAACATTTTTGATAGGGTTTTGCACTCCAGTGGAACGAAATAAGCATAGGAGTAATAATATGCAATTAAATATCTAACAAGATAATAAAAATATTCATCTGTTGCATAAATTAAACGGTCAATAATAATTATGCAAATAAAAAACTTACTCAGACAAATTAAAAACAAATATCTATTTATTTTTAGCTAAGTGCTCTGCTTAAAAGAAATCGCGTTTCAAGCTCAGTGCATTTTACGAGTGTTTCAGCTTAATGACGTATGTTTATAAATGTTACGGCATTATGCACTTTATAAACACACTCATAAACCAATCGACAAATCAAGATTAGCTCTTATTGGCCACTTTCCTCTTACTTCGATTCCTATTGGTCTGCTAATGATTTAAAAAAAGAATGCTAAATACATTTCGCTACTGCAGTGAGCATTTAGTCGTTTTAATAACAGTACTAAACCAGCGGAAGTACATCGTAAATTTGCTGATAAACATCAGTTGCTTTTTCTTTGATTATGCAGTATAATTTTTATCGTTTTCATAGTTAAGAGCCGAGCGGGATTTGAACCCGCAACCTTTCTCTTGGTACGGTGAAATAAATAACTCTTTAGGGTCCGCTCGGCTCTTAGCTTTTGTGACATTACAAAAATCTTGGTGCTTCTCTAAGTGTGAATACTATAAAATAGGTTTTTTTTTTGTGTTTATACTATAACTTATCTACTATTTAAATCTAACAATTAGGTTTTATTGTAAATACCAAGAGATCTGAGATGTTTTACGTTTTGGTGACGCATGGGGTATAAATAGTAAGTAATCTAAGGCCTCAATCGTTTTTTTTATCGATGGTATTTAAATGGATATCGTTAAAAACCTCTTCTGTACCACATTTCTATCCGGAACAGAGCCGCGTTGAAGCGAAGAATTTCAGGGCCACTATAAATGTGTACAGTTTTGTTTCTGACGGCCCCCCATCAATTACGGGCCACGAATGGAACGAACCATTTGTTCTTATTTATGACGTGCACTTAGATAGGGTTACTTACTACTGGATTTGGTGATGAGGGATGGAACCTTAGGAAAGTGAAAAGTTTTGAGTAGGTTTCAGTAAAGAGGTTCAACTTATTCGATTTGAATGAACTATCACTTATCCGTACCTTTACGTATGTGAAATAATAATAAAAAATAACAAAATGATTCAAAACCTTCGTTTTTCTTCATTGTCCATTGACCATGACAAGGATAAATATATTTTACTTAACCTAATTTAGTTATTTAATTAGATTATTTACAAATTAATCAATAAAATAACCTACCTCCCTTTTATAAACGAGGAAATATAACATTTACGCAGGTAAATCGTCAATTTACCTTCTCCATCTTGTAAAGATAAAATAAATATAAATGAATGTCAAGTAGGGTCCATCCTAAGATGACTCAAGAGCTTCCAACAAGTACCAAACTCATCAATTTTCCAAATAAGTAGGGACCTGCCTGTACTTCTTTCTGATAGGGAGGTATCACCAATTTTATGAATACATATCAATTCATTCCACAAAACCATTAAACATGAAGTAGGCGCTTACCTGTGTGGGTTTCGAAGTATTCGAATAACTGAAATCTTAGATTTGGTTGCCACTTGTGAATATTTCTCATTTTGTTCGTTTTATTAAGGTATACGTAGGGAATTTCATAGAATACAGCCAGCCAGTGACGTGGAAAAATGAATATTATTAAAATACGCCAGCGTTGTCGACTTTACAACTAGGGATGTGCGTTGTCGATGAATTTATTTATGGCTTATTTTCCATGTACGGCGTAAAGTTATTCGTTGAATAAAAATGTCAGTCCTTGTTTTTGACAAGCCTAAAAAGACATAGATCTGTTTTTATCTTTAAAAAATAATATTGTGGTCAATCCACACAACACTATCTAGCCCCAAATTAAGCAGAGCTTGTACTGTGGGAATAGGAGAGTATACTGATTATAGTCTAGAATGGTTATCACGAATTCGAAGACGAAACGTAAGATGCCCACCCACCTGATGGACTGACAAGATTGTTAAGATCACAGGAAGTCGGTGGATAAAAAGAGAGCCGAATCGTTCTTCCTGGAATCGTATAGGAGAGGCCTATATCCAGCAGTAGACTTCTTCACGCTGATGATGATGATTCCATGTAGTACATTGTGTAATTTTACATAATTTAATATATTTAATACGTATCGATGTTTTATGTTTTCCCCAACCCGTCTAACGCACACACGCAAACTTGTGCTTATTCTGTCGAATGTCACATTCATAGGTAAGAATTCAACATCTAGATATGACGTTACCCTTTCTTTATCAAATACTTGCACACATACACATTTAACAAGATTTCCTTTCGTCGCGACACGAACTAACACAAGCGTGGGTACACTTTTGTAGCGATTCCGCCGTGCGAATTTTAACTTTATTGCTCTTATAATAAAATTCATCGTAAAACTTGAGAAAGACAATTCAAAAAATGACTATCTAAACCAACTTTAACGCCGTAGCGAAAAAACTCATTTTAGATTGTTGTTCTGTTACGACCTTTTTCTATGAGTTCGATAAAATATTTCCCAACACTATTTTATAGAAAAATGTATCTTAACTGTAGGATTTACGGTTGGTTTTAGAAATCTAGGGATATTGTATTCGGTGGAACGCGTGGGTGAATTCGCGTGGCACCAATAGTGTCCGAATGGGGTTGTTAGTTTTCGGTCGACTGCGCATCAGTTTTGCGCATTTCAAACATGGCGGCCGAGAGTCGATCGCGCCATTTTTGTTCAATTTTTCGTTCCGGTCGTGGAAGCTCGGACAATTTGTGGAAAATGTATATTCTAAATTTAGTTTTGGATGCGAGAATCATCATAAGGTACTGTAAAACCTTAAAAACTGCGTTTCATCTTTAGTTTTTGTGGATAAGATAGAAAGTAAGACTACTTGCATGTCAATTATTCTGTAACCCCTACCACGTGTCTTGTTTCACATAATTATGGGCTTAAATAAATTATCATCAACCTGCCCTCATCATGCTGTAAAACACAACCAGTTATTTAACCTTGGAATTTTCAAGTCAAGAGTGAACAAGTGGATAATAGCTAAGCGGCGTGCTCCACCTTAGGCTGCATTTTCACTTTCCATCAGGTGTGATGGCAGTCAAACGTTTAGCTATCAACAATAAAAAAAAAAAAAACTCTCTCTTATACTTATCAAGAATCTAAGCCTTTTGGATACATCAATTTTCGTTCAATTTTCTCTACTTAACTACCTACTTCGAACACATTAATCTGAAGTTGGTATTTTGTTCTTAGCTTTATCATCATTTTATTTTTGCGTGGAACTGACACCTAGACTCACATAGTTTTAAGACGTTTTAAAGTGGTTCTTGCAATTCAACTAAATAAATACTTACACTTTTTTTTTCACTACATGATAAAATCAGAAATGAGGATATCCGAAGAAGAACCAAGGTCACCGTCATAGCTCTTAGAATTAGTAAGTTGCAATGGCAATGGGCAGGTCATATAGCTCGAAGAACCGACAACCGTTGGGGAATAAAGGTTCTCGAATGGCGACCACGAACTGGAAGACGAAAAGTAGGGCGCCCACCCACCAGATGGACCGACGACATTGATAAGATCGCGGGAAGCCGGTGGATGGAAAGAACTCAGAATCGTTCTTCCTGGAATTGTGTAGGGGAGGCCTATGTCCAGCAGTGGACTTCTTCAAGCTGATGATGATGATGACTTTTTTTTATTGACAATATTTTAGTATATTGCACAAAAGAAGCCTCTTAGTACTTAAACTCCTTTCACCACACTGCACTAGTTCATAAAAAAAGACGAAAAGAGACAAGACGAGGAAGTTATGTGCCGGTTTCTTCCATTTATCATTTTGGGCTCTTCTTTCTTGCTCATGTCATCTTTCATTCATCCATCTTTTCTTCGGAATGTTTCCTATTTGTTTAGAATAAAGGAGAAATATAAAGTACTTAGCAGATACAAGCATTTTATTTCAATGCAGATTTCATAATATAAAGTACTACTAAGTGTTTTTTTTCTAATTAACCCTTAACTTACTCTAGCGATCACTTTGTTTTTCTTCTTCTTCTAAACGAATTTCTGCCAACTTTGTTGTAGCATCAATTAATACTATCAAGCCTAATTTGCTTTTTTTTGTTTCAGATTCATCGAAGCGGTTATCGATTATAGTAAATATTGTATCGTAATTATTTTATCAAAATATTTTACACAAATAAATTTAGGTCACGATAAACGGTTCTCACCAAGAAATAATTTAATCAAATAATAACCACACGAAGGTTTGCCAACAAAGAGCCAAAGAAACTTACCAATATTATTAAATTACGACTTGCATTGTGTTGTTATTTGAATAAATTAATGCAACAATGCATATTCAAATTTGTTCCCAAGGAATTTGATACAATTTAAATCATCCTTTATTGAGGGAACCCCTTTCTTTGCAGGTAGCGAGACTTGACAGATAAAAATGCCGAAACTTGACTCTTTTGTCAACGGTTACGGTTATTATAATTTATTATCTTGGAACCTGTCGAGATTATTCTGCTTGTAAGCTTATGGGATCCACAACACATATTTAGACCATAACAAAAGATCGAAGTTAGTATCCAAGCGCTCTTGTCTAGGTTTTACTAGTGATTTTTTCACTACTTGCAGATAGAACAAAGTAAGACCCACCATAAATTTTATGTTAAGTGGTATCCATCATCAAAAACATTAACTTATATTACAAAATTTCAATTAAAGTCACATTTGTAATTGGTGGTTTGGTAATTTTGGCATGAATAATAATAATAGTTTGAGTGACTTAGTATTTTTAGCATATTAATAATATGTAGTAAGAAAATAAATCAATAGAAGCCTAAACTGAAACACATTTCTGTTTTTTTTTCAGATGTGGATATCTATTATGTCGGATAATCCATCGTCACCCTCACGTTCCTATTCCAACACACTGTTGGCTCATCATTCTCATCGGCAGCTCGTAGAAGTCAGCAGATGGAAGCAGATATCCAGAATACATTGACTTCTTGAGACCTCCACAATGTTTTGGTCTAGTATCGAATAAACGTTACCACATCCTTTCAGTAACTCAATTTAATAGATAAATACGCTGAATAAATAATGTCTATTAATATTAATATTTGCCAAGACAAGCTTTGGTAGATTCTTAATTGGCGTAAAAAAGAATACCTACTGATACATAGCAATTACTTATTAGATTGTTTGCTAAAAATAAAAAGGTAGAGCTTATGTCTATTCTCCTCTCTTATAAATGTCATTAGCACTACGATCAAACGCGGAACTGTTCGTTTTCACTTTTTTACAAAACCAACCCTCCACTTTCGATCTCCTACTTTTTCTATTTCCTGAGTTAGACCGGCACATCTGTGCGACAAAAACTAACATCATACAAAGCTCTATTCTAATTATGCATTACAACGAACTTTATAAAAAAAGAAGTAAAAAATTATAAAAAGAGCGGTGAAGGGTTAACTTTTTGCTTGACGGATGAAAACGAACACTTTTTCTATTATGCAAATGAAGGCGACATTTGCATAGACTTTTAAAAAGAAAAAATCACGCACATCTGTCGTTAGTTCCGTTTCCTGGTTCACGGGTTATTGTAAAATAGCTTTTAGGGTACAAACGGTAGAAATTATTATTTCTAACAGTAAGTTCAATACAAATCAACAATTATATTGTTTTTATAAAACCATTACTAAGATTAGGTAAATAGTAATTGCTGTATGAATATTTTTCTTTGTTTCATTTCATTGTGCATTAATTCCGTAATTTTTATTTTTAGTTTTTAATTAGTTTTTGTTAAATGAAACTAGTTATTTTTATATAATGATAATTCTAATAAAAATAAAAGTTTGTAACCTAGCCAAGCTGTAACGAACTGGACATAATAAGATGAAATTAAAAACTTAAGTTAACATTATAATTTTTTTTTTGTTTGTATTTAAAAACAATATGAATGAAACTAAAAGTTTGGTTGTTATTTAAGTGGTTTTAAACAGTTGTATAAAATTATAAGTAGACTATAAATGTTATAGGTGTTTTATTTTGCATTATCAATTATTCTGTGTTATAGTAATAGAAGTCGATATAATCTAGAATTTATACAAGATGCATGTCATGCTTAAATCTAAATAAATTATTGTTAAACCTTCAATATACTTCCTTGTTGACTATTGCTATAAATAATAGCCGTTTTATTGGCACTAACTAGTAGCTGTTGTTTTAATTGTCGTTTTAATTAAGAATATTATTGTAAATAACTTTATTATATTTATTGTAAGTGCACTTGCCAACCATATTATTAAACGCTTCTCTCCATCCAAAGGAGCCTGGAAGAGATCACTCTTCGGCGATAAAACCACACATTGTTCATTGCTATGTTTTAAAATTATTGTTATGGTTTTTTCTATTTTTAGTTGGGTGCAATAAATAATTTTCTATTCTATTTTATATTTATATTTTGAATAAAATTTTACTTTATTTGCATAATACATAAACATACGTTGAAACTGTTTGCCATCGCAGATCGCCTAGATGTGCGACTTGAAGTAAAAATTGTTGTGATCAATATTTTTATTATAAAACTATATACGAATTAAAAAACATGAAAAGCTGTTTTATTTCTAACTCCGTAGGCTATCTAACCCTAACATGCACAAGCTGTTATCTTCGCAATAAATATGCCTGGGGGTCCAAACGACCACTGCATTGGAGGTGTTAAATTAGATGGTTATTTGCTGATATTATGTATTTTGCAACGTTTTTTCAACGTTTTGTAAGTTAACCATACTTCGTTTAATTTATACTGAAAATAAGGATAAATAAAGTTTAATGATTGATGGCTTCGGCGCAAGGGGTTAGGTGTGCAGTGATGCGAGAAGTGCAGGTTCGATACCTGTATCATAATATCAAAGGTAAAGTTTCTGACGTAGCATTGGTCAGTAAATCTCTATGCGAGCACAGTAACATTATGAATTAATTAAATAGATCTGATTAATTAATTAATCAGTTGAGCTATCTCTAGATCGTTTGTAACGATCTGCAGATAGCTCAACTGTTTCTTGTGTATTTTGTACATTTTGTAAATATTTGTTTAATTATAAGTTTCTTTGTGTAAATAAATTAATTATATTAAAGCATACACTTATAATATACACATAAAGTGAACTGGTGACCTATAGTCGCAGTAGTCCCGGCGCCTTCCGATCTAAGGTCGCGTGCATAAATCCAGTCGTGTACCTAAGGCCTCTGCCTCGAATTTAGCGGGCAGCGGGCAGGCAGCGGGCGGGCAGCGGGGCGGCGTCGGCGGCGGCTCTGCAGCGGGGCGGGGCGGGGGGGTCCATTTGATTTTACGCATAAGAATCCTGCCGCTCCCGCGCCGCCGCGGCTGCCGCCCCGCTGCCCGCTAAATTTGAGACCGAGGCCTAAGGGTTTATTGCTCAGAAAATATAGGTACCCAAGGCTAGTGCTATCAAACGGTGAAGGAAAACACCGTGAGGAAATCCATGTCATGTATTAATTCATAATGTTATCACAAGCTCTGCCTGGCTCTGTCTCTGGATCTGGTTTTGAGCCTATGTGAGTACTCACCAGTGTATTATACTGTGAGTGTGACGTTTCGACGTAGGATATATTTAGACAGCACTCAAACAGACTCAAAACTAGAGCCAAAGCCAGACAGAACTGATGGTAGGCCTACTGGAGTATATAGTGTGAAAAACTGTGTTAGTTCGCAAAAGCCTTAAGGCTGTGGTAAGGTGGTAAAAGCCAGGTGGTTAGATCCTTTGTGTGGAGTCCACTTAAATGGTGGTTTGCTAATGTAAGCCTTCATGTCAGAATAATTGTAGGAATATAAACCTAAATATAGATAGATAGATAGATAACTCTTTATTGATTACTATGACACGTATAGGAATACAGTATTTAGCTTAAAAATAAAAATTCACAGTCAAATAATGGGCGGCCCTATCGCTAACAGCAATCTCTACCAGGCCCCTGTTTAAAAAAGCTGACAATTCAACATACCTAATTATATTCAATAAATTTTAGTTTAAAAAACTAAAAAAAAACGCTTTTATAACTAATTGAACTAAAAAGTTAAAAATAAAACTGTAATAATCAATTGAAAATTTATATTATTGTAAAAAAGCGTGGGGTGCTTTTTATAATAACTTCAGATATAATAAACTATTGATAAAATATTTACAACAATCAAAATACCCCCCACGCTTTTTGTACAATAATATAAATTTTCAATTGATTATTACAGTTTTATTTTTAACTTTTTAGGTCAATTAGTTATAAAAACGTTTTTTTTAGTTTTTTAAACTAAAATTTATTTTTTACTTTTTAATTTTTTTTATTTCTTTTCATTTTTTTTATTTTTTTTTCATATTATTGCATTGTCATCGACCTTGGACAGGTGTGCAAAGTTTGAATCAAATATGATCGTTCAAAGTAGGTTTTTAAAAATAAAAAATTATTTCTTTTAATTTTTTTTTATTTTTTTTTTCATATTATTGCATTGTCATCGACCTTTGACAGGTGTGCAAAGTTTGAATCGAATCTGATTGTTCAAAGTAGGACAAAATCGAGCTCAAAGAGGTCGGTTACATACATACATACATACATACATACATACATACAGGTGAAGCTAATAAAAGCGTTATAAAAAGCGACAAAATTGTGGAATTTTCGCGCTTTTGTGACATATTTGTGACTTTTATTAATAGCCTTATCGTGACAATTCCACAATTTTGTCACTTTGTGGCATATAATATTTCAAATTGTCAGCTTTATTAAACCTTGGGATGGACAGAATCGAACATAAACAAGAGAGCCACCATGTTTGATATCTAATGCCTCTGGGCTTTAACCGTGTAAGAATTGTAGGTACTTCTTCTTCTGATTGAGACACTGGGTCTGTCACCAGTGTGATGAAAGGATCTTAAATGTACCTCAATTACACTCGACACATGTTTTTTAATGTTCACAATTGATGATGTTTTCCTACACCTTAAAAATTCCATTTGTTTTTTGCCTTTTTATTTTTGACGTGACAACGGCTTAAAAACACAAACAAGCACGAAAAAACATGATACATGCGGCGTTACCTCGCTCTAAGGGCTTGAAGTGCAAGCGAGAATGCAGAACGAGTGACAATCGGCCTCCGCAGTCGGCAGCGTTCGACATCTGTCTCTCTCCTACTTGAGTGAGCGATGCGTCCGCGTGGACAGCTGTATGACGTTGTCACGTTCAACCATCGTCAGTAAACCGACTTTACAGACAACCGATTTTTTTGTAGATTGTTTGTCCTTTTAATTCCAATTCAATAACACTGTTCTATTGTATAAAAAAAATATAAAAATGAACTAATTAGAATTGGGTGTTGAAAAATATTATTTAGCCACACCCTCTCAAAAGCTCACAGGATTCATTAGATTATTTTACTCCCTTTACTTATTGGTCTAGCTTAAGTCTAACAAGACCAAAGTTGAATTTACCAAGCAGTTCATTATTAGTTTTTTTCTTACTTGCTAAATTATTAATGTTTGAAATAAGTTTTTCTAAGATTTTTATATTTACATTCTGAAAACAAACCGAAGGAAAAATAAACAAATTTGTACGCTTTTCTGTTTTTTATATTAAATAAATAAATAATGTGGACAATTCACACAACAATATCTAGCCCCAAACTAAGCAGTGTTTGATGGGAACCATTATAATAGTTGATACAATACTTGAACACATTTTTTTTGTAAATACATACTTATAATACAATATAACACCCAGCCAGACAGAGAACAAACATTTATGTTCACCACACAAATATTTGTTCTCGGTGGGGATCGAACCCACGACCTATGGCGCAGAAGGCAGAGCTACTACCAACTGAGCTGACAGGCCAGTCGAAGATTCCTTTATGATTTACCTACCTTTAGGCCCACGGTCGCCGCTTCCTCTTCCAGGCACCGCGCAGCTTTAGCCACCTCATTCTTGTTGAAGCGCAATATCATATTTTTTTTTTTTTATGTATGTCGCTGACGGAACAAGCATATAGCCCACCTGATGTTAAGTGGTAACCATCACCTGTTACAAAGCAATGCCTCGTAGATCACACACGTCAGGAACGTGCCCTACGATGCACTGCCCTGCGTCCATCAACTGTAGGCATACAGATATTCAGCCTCACGTGCCAGTAATTACACTGGCACCGATACCCTTTAAACCGAAACACAGCAATGCTGCTTCACGGCAGAAATAGGCATGGTGGTAGTACTTCCCCGGACGAGCCCTTCACAAAGAGCTCTACTACTATACTAACTGCATACTCTATCACCTTTGACGGTAAGTAAGTAAGACTTAGTATGCCTACATCATCATACCTTTAGCGGGCTTTCCACGGATATGCACATGGGGGGAATGTACCTTGAATATTTTTTTAGTGTAACATTTTAAATGAAAGAAGACATTATCTGAATTTAAAAAAAAAATTAAACAATTTAAATAATTGCATGGTTGAACCCATTTAGCTTTATCATACCGATCGAAAGACTTCGGGAATATTTTTAGCTAAATAACATAGTGTCAGAAATAAAAGACATTGAAGAATTTTAACATTTTTAATACAACATTAATCAATTATTTATCAAATGCTCAAAATGAGAAAAAACCTATGAATGCCGTTTAAATCTCTTAATTAAAATTTAAATTCTATGAATGCAGTTTAAATCTCTTAATTTTTTTAGTTAAAATATAGTATCAGAAAGTTCCAGTAGCGACATCTGTATTATTTCACAAAAAAGTACGCAATTGAAACTTTATAATAGGGTGGTTTTGGCTCCAATTTTCGATTACTAACGCCATCTGTGAGCGGGCTGGAAAAGATTGATTTCTTGAAAGTTTTCCAATTGGATAGTCCAGTTTTTTTCAAAGTAGGTACCTAACTATTTTCTGCTAAGAGTCATCTCAAAAATATTGTGCAAGTAGGAAAAATAAAATTACTTTCGTAGAATAATAAATTCCTAAATCCATGCAAAAGAATCATCCTTTTCAAGTCGACCTTCGACCTGACTTTTTTTAATTTAATCAATTTATATTAAATATTAAAATACCTGCCGAGAGGTATGTTTTATTAATAATTTTAAATAAATGTTTTCTTTACATAAGTTATACCTTCTATTTTTCTATCTTATAAGATTCGCGTGTGTCGCCATCTAGTATCAAGTAGAGGCATTTTTCTTGTTTACGGTCACAGATAACAGTTGAGTTACTATACTAAAACTGTGTCGGTAAAACAGTGCGTTCTAAACTCCTTGGAGAACACAAGCCGTAGTGAAAACTTTTTGTCAAAGTTTAAAAAATATTTCAATGAACTTTTTACAAACTTGAAAAAGGTGAACTAAAACGAGGTTTGCAATCAAACAAGAAAAGTTTTACTAAGCCCACCGGGGCCGTGGTAGATAAGTACCCGTTTACTTCGTATAGATTATTTAGGTTTGAACTAGGTATAGTTTGAAGTTTGAAGAAGTTAATTCATTGTACCACTGGTCTTTTTTATGTTTGTAAGGTCAGTGACCAGATTGTGGTTCTCCATAAATCTAAACTATCGCGTGCAATGGCTTCATTTAGAAAAATATGGCGTTGTGTCATGATGAAAATGAAAAACGCCACCCTACCTCCCTCGTATATTAAATTGTATGGGGGACGCTGTCATGGAGAAATCGAAGGGAATGCTGATTTCTTATGTGCATTTGAGTGTTTGGGGCCTAAGTCGATGAATACGTTTGATTGGGGCCTTATGTTTGTGAAGATACAACATAAAATACCCAAACATTAAAATCAAATCGTGTTTTTTTTTAATAATAGACTTGACAGTCTCTTTTTTTTCATCGTGAGTTATGTAGGATGATTTTTCTTTATTCAAATTTCTAAAGAAGTTAAGCAAGTCAAAACGATCCCTATTCATTTGAATCGCATAGGTAGATCACTTCGAAACATCTTAAAGCTAGGTGAGATTCTGTGCCAGTTTCACGTGACCAAGCCTATTAGAAGAAGTGAAACCAGAGGGAAAAAACATCCTTAAGGGGCAGACCACCGTCAATCATCTAATCACCTGCAATCACACAAAATAGCTTCTTGTGATTTTGCATTATGATTACATAAAAAAAACTTATTAAAGCTTAGTGTTTTTTTTAAGAGCAAATTAGGCCAGCTAGAAGTTGTTTCACGGTGTTCATCGTCTTATACCTTTTCTCTCAACCGCAAAGTAATCTGGCGCATTAACTTACCTGCTAATAAATCGTTTAGCGATCGCGACCACCCTTGGTCTCACGGGGAATCGCTAATGCTAGCCAATTATCAATTAGCGAGGAACCGTTTGTCTATGGATATCTAAGAAGAGATGATACAACGAACTTTTGATCATCGATATTGAGTTGTTTGTTGGAACTGCTACATAGTTTGTAGCTTCCACAGTATTATTCGTTTTTTTTTGTAATTTGCATACATACTCTATTGTATTAAATAAAATAGCATACTCGATTAGACGTGGAGACAGAGACATAACTATCAACCAAACTACTATGCAAGAAGATGACTAAAAAGTACAGTTTAATCGTAATTGCTGTCAAACATACTATATTCTTTCGATATAGATACTTAAAGTTGACAAACCACCCACTTCTTCTTCTTCTTCTTATCGTGTCACTGGTTTGAGGAATTTAAGTGCGCCTTAAAGAGTCTTCTTTCAAGCAAGCTGGAAAAAAAGCAAAGCTCCGTGCAGTTTTCCTTTGATTTTGTCCTTTCTCAGCACAGCACCCACTGCTATGCTGAGTATAAGCCTCCTTCATTTTCTGACAGCCACTTCTGTCATGTGCCTCACTTGTATCAATCAAGGTATTTTCTATGACTGTTACGATGTCGTCGACCCACCGCGTTATCAATCAACTTTGATTTTTTGAGCCCAACTCTTATTGATATTCACCGCCCTGCCTCCTAGCCAACTACAATATTTGTTTTTCAACTAAAACTAAACTTAAACGTCTTAATTTTTATACCTACAAGCTTAAGTCGTCAACACCGCGTTATCAATCAACCGTGATTTTTTGAGCCCAACTCATAATCAGGTTCACCGCCCTGCCTCCTATGTCATAGCCACCTACAAGATTTGTTTTTCAACCAAAACTGAACTTAGACGTCTTAATTTTTATACCTACAAACTTAATTGTCTCTCAAACACGCTCTAGCAAAACATGTTGTAGGTACGTCTTTCAATGTACTACACTCGGTACGATTAGGGAAAAAACAATGATAATAAAAAATTTCACTTTAATTTGTTTTATCAACTCTATACTAGATCCTGTCCCAGAGGTTTGATTAGACTTGATAATTCGCGTCGAGCGCTATCGAGAGTTATTTTATTTTTTTTGATTTCACCAATCACAGGGGAAAGCTATATAATCTGTGGTTCAAGATTCATTTGTGAATTGAAAACGCGCCATTTTGCATTTTTGAACGAATTTATTTGTGTTTTTACACGAAATTATGTTATACTAAATACTTTTCTTCTTCTATTCTACGATAAGTTCATCCTTTCTACTAATAAGACGAAAACTCTTCATTGATTATAGCTACAACTCTGTTTTACTTTAATACACCGCAAACAATACAATTATGCATAACGACGCCATATCTCCTTCTTCCGCTTCTTTCTCTCCACTAGAGCTGTAACTCTTTGCTTGATTCGATTAGAGATGTCCTATTCCCAAAACTGGTTAACACTGGCAACTGGATAGGAAAAAAACCCTTTAAAAAACACGGTTTCTCTAATATGCTATGCTATCCCATAGAAAACGTGCCTTATTCTGGGAAAAAAATAGCCTTATATTTTTTGACTCATAAGTTACCGACGCAAAAAATTATGTCGATTCTTTGCTCTATGAAAAATTAAAAACAAATCCAGCTCGCGAGAACCATACATTTTACTGGAAAAAAAGTAGCCTATGTTTAGCCATTGCCTATATCAAAGCATTGCCTCGTAGGTCAGCAAGGTGCCCAATGATACACTGTCCTGCGTCTATCAACTTGAGGCATACAGATGTTCAGCCTCACGTGCCAGTAATATCACCGGCACCCACACATACGCATGAAATATATCTTTTTGAGGTTATAAATATCTTTTTAAGGTTAGAATATGCATATTTTGCAACTACACACTACTATGTGAACAAATTGCTTAAAAACGCAAGATTTTCCAAACAAAATGGCAGCAAACCAATGAAAAATTAATGAAAAACGCATCAACCTCCAACTTATGCTAAGCACATGATAAATCCATCCCCTGGCGGTTTCCTCACAATTTATTCTTTTCCTCGGTCCCTAATCCGGTTATTAATGGTATTTGCCTCCCCCTCCCACCCCCATGTGTTGGATGCATTGTCTGAGGAGTTGCGGATTGAGATAAGAAGCTTCTTGGCAGGAAGTTATTGGAAAGTAGCTACTTATAGCTTTATTTTTATTTTTCCTGCATATTTACAGTAATCAGTATGAGTATACCAAAGGAAGTTTGAAGGAAGCGCCAGTGACAGAAAAATTGAGGAGCAATAGGCTTTCGTGGTACGGGCAGGTCGTGAAGAGGGATCTCTTTTTAGGGTTAAGCTCGCCTTTTTACGTGTCTTAACTTTAAATTTTCTAAATGTTGTCTATGTGTGTGCAATAAAGTATAAAGAATAAAGGGATAATATTATATTAATATAAATATTGTAGACAATCCACACAACACTAACTAGCCCCAAACTAAGCAGAGCTTTTACTATGGGAACCAGATAGCTGATATAATACTTAATATTATATTTTTTGTAAATACATAATAAACGACCTACGGTGTAGAAGGCAGAGCTACTACCAACTGAGCTGAGAGGCAAGTCAATATAATACTTTATATACCAACTAGCTGCCTGTCCCGGCTTCGCATGGGTGTACGTTTATTTTTTAAGCACATAAATATAGCCTATGTTACTCAAGGTGAACCTACGTCCAGCAGTGGACTGATATCAATTGATGATGATGATGAAAGAACATTCTATAACGTTTAGGAGCACTATTTTCTAGAACATTTTGTCCAAATCTAAAATTCAGAACCGTTTGCATGGGTATATTTGATTATTCCAGATCATTCGAGAACCTTAAAGAACATTCTAGAGCGTCTATGTGCATTCTGTTCTCATCAAAGTCAAGAATTTTCAGAAAAACCCATAAGTGATAGAATAGGATAGACATAGAGAAGTCCCTACGTGTTAGAAAAGGATAGACATAGATTTCGAAACTTTTGCCCCTTATAAATTAATAACACCTAAATATTGAATATAAACTATCCTATCTTTTAAGTCCGACCATATTATAGGCAGTTGCAAAATTTTATCGAAATCCGTTCAGTAGTTTCGGAGTTTATCGCGTTCCAAATTGTGACACGAAAGATTTATATATATATAGATAGATAGATAGATATGTTTACTATTTAAATTGTAATCTAAGAATCTTTTATTAAAATTCCTTCGGCAACTCTTACCAACTGTTTAGATTTAATTTTCCAATTTCTAAGTACCGACTCTAAGTAGGTACGTATACTAACGAAATGAAAATACGTAGGACTTCGAGGGGGCTGTTACATCTCATATAAAATTTATTTCGAATAACAACCAATATCGCGAGACTCACCCTACTACGTTATTAGGAAAATATTTAATACAATTCTATTCTGCTGAACGATAATAACCTCTATCGGTAGAATGAAAAGAATCACTTTAGCTCACAAACATTTTATAAAACAAAAAAATAATTCCAACTGACTACTCATGAACATTGCGCATTATTGAAATGAAATAAAAAAGAATTTTTCGAAATTGGTCTAAAGGTGACGTGTTACAGTGCCGGACAAAAAAATGGTTCACATTTCCTGATGCTATAGCGTTCCCGTTTTGGAGTTGACAAGTTTGTAATTAGAGGAGCTAAACACGCGATGGCGTTTTGAAACATGACACAAAAAGTTTATAGCTCAGGTAAAAAAATGTGGCTGTTTCCGTAGGCTTGGCAATTTATTTACTTATTCCACGATAACCTAATATGATTTGTGAACGCTGTTTCCTAATGATCTACGTAGGCAATTCATTTAAACCATGGTCATGGAAGAACGCTCAAACTAATTTAAGAACACAATTGTTTCCTACAATATTTTTCAATAAAAATAACGTGCCTTATTTAAAAAAATACGGAGATATACGAAGTTATTACAAATAAAAACCAACTTCGAACGAAACAGTACACTGAAGAAAGCCAAAACAGGCCCTAGGCTAAATTATAATAAGATGTCACTGCCAAACCTCCCTTCGAAACAACAAAAACTGTATCTTCCAGCATTAATGGGCTAAATTACGAACAATCTTAATTGGGTCTAATCGACTAAGGGTATTTTCTAATGCGATGATAGGGCGGGAATGGCTCTGGGGTAATTTTAATTTGACAGTTCGGTTACTTAATGAGTGTATTAATTTTGACAGCTCTGTGTTTTAGAATTTTAAGCGTGAAAATGATGGACGGATTTTTTTGTCCTGCTGTGCTAATTAAGGGTGACTAGAGTTGTTATTAAAATAGATATATTAAAAATAAACTAACCCGGTAATTAACGCTAGGAATTCATGCAATGTTCTTCACATTTTGCCTAGTTTGAAAGTTTAGTAGGTATTTTAAGAACGAAGAGCCAAGACATAATTCGTCGTCAGTTTATGTGCGCTTGTGTGCAATAGTACATTGTTACCTGAGTGTTGAAAGTCACGTTTTTTGAGTCCCGAGACGGGTTTGGCGCCAGAGCGTAGCGAGGGCGCCAATGGAGCTTGAGGGACTTAAAAGACTTTCACCCGAGGTAAACACTGTGCTTTTCATTACGAATACAAGGAAAGTAAAAATAAAAACATGCAAGAAAATTTAGTGAAAATGACGATTGAATTGCCGGTTTTTTTTTCTTTTTCTCTGGCGGGCCTTCGGCTACGGCTCGCCAGCATTATTCAGCCATTATTTTCATTTTCATAATTTAAAATATGGTAAATTGTTTGCTCAAATCTATGTTATTTTAAAGAAATAGTTAAGCTAAGAAGCTATGTATTAATAAAGTAATTTAGAAGATATATTATTTATTTAATACTATCTTTATGTTATTTAAATTTAAATTTTACATTGCGCTCTAATTAGATTTTTTAAACTTCTTACCGTTGTAATGGGTTTCCAACCTACTTGCTGAATAAAAAGTTGGAATTTGGTTCAACGACCTCCTTGCAGTTTGAAAGACTTTAGAAAGTTGGAACATGGTTGAATAAAATAGAACTTGTTTTTTTTTATAATTTGACAGCTGTCAGTAGAAAGCGATTCTCCCTAGGGCTGAAAGTATTACTTTCAATAAGGCCCCTCAGGCAACTTCAGACCTACTTTCAGAGTATGAGCAATGAAAAATAATATTTAGTACCTTTCTGTACAATAAGTATGACAACGCATGACAAAAAGCATAAAGAACTCACTTCATTAAAAACTCAACTCTTTGCTAAAGATTAAATCAAATTTCGAACAGCAAATCCATTCAAACTTCGAACAGTCTAAAGAAAACTTCCAGCTCTCGAGAAAAGTATTTCAGTATTTTGAATTTCGAATTGCGAAATTACGTGAGGTATCGATCATAGGTATAGGGGAGGAAGCGGATAGCTAAGTGACGCGGCAAACGGTAAGAAGAGTAGAAATAATTTCTATTCCTCCCCCGTGGCAGTTAGCACGCATCCAATGCTTAGCGCGGCTTCTTGCACAGTACAACAAAAAAATGTAGATAAAACAAAATCTTGTTTCTAGCTTGAAATCTAGCTTGATTAATGAAATATTTACAGTCACTCAAATATTTTACCCACTGGCTTTGATTCTTATATTATGAGTATCACAACAAATGAGTTATGGTCAAACCAAAGTACCATAGCAAACTTGACACCGACAATCATGGAAACATTATTGTCTCGCCACAAGAATCAAACCTGCTCTTGAGTGCCAGTAACACCATCATTTGTTTCCATGACAATTTAATATGAGAGAGAGAGAGCGGTTATGTAATTATTCAGTGCATGAAAGAAGGCCTTTAAAACCTTTCACCACACTGGCACTGGTTCAAAAGAATACTTAGTGACAAGATAAAAAAGTAATTTACTGACTGAAAACGCTATATTTCACAATGTCAATGCTTGTCATGACAATTTAAAAGAAGATATTCGTAATTAACTAGTGGCTAATGTGCCTTAAAATCCTTTCATCACCCTGGTTCGAAAGAAAAAGTGACACGATGAAAAAAAGATGTCAGCCGACTGAAGTATCTTATTAAAAATAATCTAATGCTAAAATAAGAAGAACCTACCGTGAATAATCTAAAAATCTCGTATATCCTACTCACAAGCGCGACTTTACCACCACGGAGGGGGGGAGGGACAAAATGGATTCGCGACATTCGGCAGCCATTACTCCAACCCTCGCCCTCCCTTACTGTTTACTAAAAATGCGTTCAATTTTATATGCGGGCTTTATATACCCACCTACGTACCGTGTGTACACTGCTTTAGATTCCTCAAACAGAAATAACAAGCTGTCCTTATTTGAATGCAAAATAAAACAGATACTATTTACCTACTGGATTACCGCTTTGATGCAAACTTTTTACACGATCGCTAGCAGTTTTTGAATAGTTTTATCTACATTTTTATCAGTAGCTGGCCAGTTCTAAAAAAAAGGAACGCATCTTTTTTTTTACCTAAAGAAAATGTAAAATATTGCCAACTGATGAAAATTTTTTCAACTTTCCTAAAATCGCAACGTCATCATTGATTTGTTCGCAAATTATGCCTCTAACGAGTTACTTATCAAAGTGATCATAGTGACGTAACAAGCAAAGGAAACTTTATATATAGCCTTCGCTTTTTGAACCACCGACTTTGTCGACCTTCTGAAGAATAAACTTTTACTAAAGAGGTTTTTATCACTGACCGATGAACACTTTTAAAAGTTTAAACTTCGAACACTAGCACGTCTTCCACAAATCACTATCTGTCACATAATGCGAGTTAACCCTTCACGGCCGAGGCTATTTTGCTTTTTTTTTTCTTGATTCCCGGTATAATAAATTCCTGTTTTTGTGCGTATTACTGTTGTCCGGGACAAATTGCAGACGGCTGAGCGTCTCTTTATAAATATTCCGGCGGTTAAATAAAGGGTAACGACTGCGATTCCGAAACTTTTTTAGTTTTATTAGAGACGGAAGCTGGCGGGTTTTCTTTTTTAGTTTCGCAAATGAGTTTCTGTTCGTGGTTCGAGGAGTTCGTCTGATAGATCTTTGCTTTAAATCAAAGTTGTATTTATTGGATGGAAAACTATATACATAAATTTAAATGTAATTTGTTTTACTACGTGTATTTGTACTAAAATTTTTCGTTATTACATATTTAATATAAATCGATTTCCATCCATATCAATTGGTGAAAAAAAGATTAAGAAATGGTGGTCTCTCGATTCATTCAAGATATCTTTAGTTCTCAACCTGTTTGCAAAAGCTAAAGCCTTTTCAATAAACGGCCATTAGAATTGAATTACAAGAACCTTTGATAAAAATAGTTTTAATGAAGTTTCTTTTTTATCCGCTACGTTGCTGATGAAATATACAGATTAGCCATTTTTGTTGTTTGTTGTAAATACCCATAAGATCTGAATAAAGAAGTGTTTATAAATGTTCTACGAACACTTTCAGTGTATTTTCTTGGACGAACTGAAATGCCTGTTTTGTTAATTTTACACAAATATATTAACTTTTTTTATAAATATGTACCTGTTACCTGAGGCACACTTCGGCAAAACGAGTAGAACATTTCAAGACGGTTCATCAGCTCCAAGTTAATTGCAACAATGGACTTTAAATCCACTCTCGTTACCACACTTAAATCAGTCTTGCAGCACTGAGCTACCGAGGCACATTGCCTGGCCAGACGTGGTGTGGCTGGTGGAAAAAGGCAAACGCCAAGTCATCATCAACCTATATCAGTCCACTGCTGGACGTACCTAAGCGAGGCAATTAATCTGCAATGCTTTGTTATAGGTGATGGTTACCACTTAACATCAAACCATATGCTTGTTCCATCAGCTAGTTGTAAAAAAAAAAGCTTAACCTTCTGCTTTTGAACACCTGAGCGATCTGCGATGGCGATGTCGATGAGTTTCAGCATAGGTCTTTGCATACATCCGCACACACTGCCGCGAACTTTGACAGATTGCGCTCAATCGCAAGCCTATATTAAGCAAAAAAAAATTATAGCAATATACTGATTGCCATCGCAGGCCATTCGTAATTCACTCAGACATTGACTCGTAATTTATTGCTTAATTTTGACATGTCTACTACATATTTAATTTAATTTTTTATTTTTTGTATTTACGGTGTTTGGATTATTAATTGTATTTATTGCTACTATTATTCATAAGTTTTTCAGACACGATTGTAAAATTGTTATTGAAATAATAAACTGAAACTGAAACTGATCTAGATGGGTTTCAATTACTTAAGCTTTGTGCACGTCTGATGACCTATAAACTAAGATCATGTTGATGACGATAAAATAACAGAAATTTCTTTACATCACAGCATCTGGTTGCATAGCATTTAAAAGGATTTGCACGAACAAAGTGCAAAAAAAAACTTATTAACATTTCAACGCAGCTACAGTTATAATTCTTCATTGTGTCTAAATAATCACGGCTTCAAACAAAACGACAAAAGAAAACAGTTAAGAAAAAATATG
Organism: Thera britannica; assembly: GCA_939531255.2. Classification (NCBI taxonomy): domain Eukaryota; kingdom Metazoa; phylum Arthropoda; class Insecta; order Lepidoptera; family Geometridae; genus Thera; species Thera britannica. Next base: position 22,949,775 of record OW618038.2, read on the forward strand.
CAAATTATTTAGCAATTTGACAAAGGGTTAAAACGCAAACCGAGTCGAATTTTGCGTTTTTGTTTCAATTGCAATTATTTTTACATTTGTGTTTAATGTTTTGACAGATGTAAGGTTTGGTTAATTTTGCTCCTTTCCGTATAATAATGGCGTTTTGTCAAATTATGCGAGTACGAATCCAGCAGCGATAATGAGGTACTTTTTGCAGTTGGTCAAGTGAGTCATCTTTTTGCGATTTTGAAATTGATGCCGATTTGGTATAAAATGTGCGTTGGATAAAAACAAGCTTAATTGGCAGCTCAATGCTAATATTACTTTTAAAAATTTTAGCCGGAAATAAACATCATCACCTTTTATTTAAAATTAAGAGAGTTATAAAAACAAGTATTTGAAATCACAAATAAAAAAAAAATATACCTACGCAAATTGAACTAGATTTTTTTTTTCTTTTGAAAGATAAACTTTTACTGATCATTTCAAGATAACCGACTATTAGTCCTGCATCTATCAACAGATAACACAAAGAATAGTACTTACTGCATTTCGTTTGTCTTCAAAGGGTTAAAACTATTCAATTCATCTTCTCATTATTCAAACGAGTAACTGATATCCCTGAGAGCGTTCTATATTCAAATTACAAAAAAACTCGCCATTCATAGACAAAACTCGTTGTTTTTTGTCTCTAACTTTTAAAAGTGGGACACGCATATCATTATAAATGTCCTTTTAATGTTTTTTTTCGGAAACCGGTAAGGATATGAATAATAGTAAATCATTAGTTGTAGTTTTGAAATTGGAACGCAGCTGGAACATTTTTTGTTCTATTTTTTGTAGAAATAACATTTTTACTACGTTTTGACTGTGGAGTCAAAAGGTAAAGCCTGAATAATAATTGTGATTTTAATATCAAACAAATAAATCAGCTAAAACAGCTGGTTCTACACAAAAGCATTTTTTTTTAATTTGCTTACTTTTGTTATGATATACTTTTACGTTTAATTTTTTGAAAATACTATCTTGTATTGGATACACGCTTCGAAAAAAACAGTATTTACTCTACTACTATGATCATTGAATCAGAATGGTCATCATTTTGGTCCAATTGCAAAATAAATTGTTTCATGTTTATTTTTAAATGAAAAATATCAGTGTTTACTCTACTAATGATCATTGTATTAAAATGGTCATAATTTTGGTCTAATTGCAAAAGAAATACCTAGTTTCATATTTATTTATAATAACTGAGAAACCCATGATAGCATGTCAATTACATTTAATTACCAAATCTGGCCTACTAGCAAATCAATAATAGGTATCCAAGACCTCAATAAATACGTGTAATACTTTAAAAAAAATCTCACTTTCTCAAATGCTTTTACTAATCCATAAGCAATTTTTGTAGTGAACATATTTTTTTTTATTTTAATGCATTTTGTAGTCCAACATTTAAATTTCCCACCGAAAACCAGTAGCGTTATAAACTCTCAAGACATCTGCCAAGCTGCCAACTAATTGTACAACAAGTGATGTGCATAAATTGTTTAAAATTACTATGCAATAATAAAACGTGCGTCACACGGCGACGCATTATTTTTACGTCATTTGGCAAAATGTGCTCGTCGTGCCTCGCTTACAAAGAGTTTAAAAACCTGTCGCCCCAACCTCAAGGTGTGAAATTTGCAATTTTACAAAAAGAATTCATCGAACGCGTTCGAAAACTAAAACCATTCTCGACTTTCTGGTTTTTGAATTAATTTGATATCGCCTTCTACGCAATATGCACTTACGCCGTTTTGAATTACGTTGTTTATGCAAAGTAGCTAACCCATTTCTTGAGTTGCCCTATAATTACAGTTTTGCATATTATTTGATGAATAAATATTTATAAGGAAGTGAAATTTAAGAAGTTTTCATTATAAAAACTAGTTCTTAATAAAGTGCGTTCGTTACAACTTTGCATAAAATTACATTTTGCTAAAATGTCGTGTAGTTTTATGGTAATTTATTAATTTTGTCGAGTCGGCTGATTAAATTTCATGTGAAGATGCCCCGAGGTGGTTCTTCCCACGTTGATATTGTAATTACTAAGCCCAGGGTAGTACCAGCTGACAATATTTTGCAAGTTAATGAAAGTGTCACAAAATTTTCGTTTAAGTACTTTATTTTTATTTGCTGATTGAACGAAACGTAACCAAATTAGCAATAAATTGTGTGAAGTGAAGCCTCACTAGTTTCCTGTGGTGTAGGTTTAAGAAACTATATTTGGTTACCGTGTACGTTTCTCGTACCATGGTAAGTATTTTTAGTAGCGGCTGGCCTCTCAGCTCAGTTGGCATAGCTCTGCCTTCTGCGCCGTAGGTCGTGGGTTCGAACCCCACCGAGAACAAATATTTGTGTGATGAACATAGATGTTTGTTCTCTGTCTGGGTGTAATATTGTATCCTATGTATGTATTTACAAAAAAAAGTATTTAAGTATCATATCAGCTATCTGGTTCCCATAGTAAAAGCTCCGCTTAGTTTGGGGCTAGATAGTGTTATGTGGATTGTCCGCATTATTTATTTATTTATTCAGATTTGGACACAGACCTAGGTAATTATCATCATCAGCCTGAAGAAGTCCACTGCCGGACATAGACCTCCCCTCCCTAAGGGACATACTCGTAATGCCTAGGTAATTGCAGATAAATTACTCGCTGTGTAAATTAACCCGAACTTTTAGTACTAATAAAATTTTCAACTTTTTAGGTGTTAAAAAGAAATAACTAAATTAACATACTAATGCATGAAAGGATCCTCTTTGCGGCACACTTAAAATCCCTTCACCACACTTGGTTCGATAGAATCAGTGAAACGATAAGAATAAGAAGACTAAATTAACCAATTTTCCTAGCGTGTTACTTGTGACAAAACCTATGTTACATTAAAACCTACTTGCCAGTGCGTTTGGTTAATATTGCTTTTGTCTACCTACTTAACCTTATTACTATTACCTATTAGACAATAGTGTCCCACTGTTGGGCAAAGACCTCCCCACTTTCGCCAGTCACTACGATCTTCTATTTAAAGTTACCAATCCCGCTCTATGCATCCAGCTCGTCCCTCCATCTCATTCGAGGCCTACCGTGACGCCGCCGTCTCACTGTGTCAGGGCACCACTCGGTAGAGGTTTTTAGAAAGACAGAGACATAGATATATATTTATTAACTACATAAGCACTCATAAACCAGTAAAAAAAAAGGACTCGAAAAGAAGAAAGATACAAATAGATACATCGATACTGGAGAAGTGCGTCATGTTTCTGTGTGCTACTGCATAAAAGGGCCTTGACTCAGCATAATGCCTGGCTACTGTGAGGAAGCTATGCGCTGGTATTCTGTCAAGACCGCCAATGGACATTCTGAGATACATTAAATAAATAATTATAAGTTAAAAAAACTTGAGAAACCGACTTCATTGTCAAACGGCTAAACGACGTAAAAATAACCTTCCAAATAAAAAAAGAATTTTCTAAATCGGTTCATAAATGACGGAGGCATGCAGTTACAAACATTAAAAAAAAATGGCAACACCGATTTCAATAAAATTAAAATGGAACCAATCTGGAAGCAGTACCTTTCAGATAAAAAAATATTTTTTCAAATCGGCTCACAAATGGCGAAGTTATGCGGTAACAAACATTAAAAAATAATAATAATAATACAACCGAATTGAGAACCTCCTCCTTTTTGATTGGAAGTCGGTTAATAAAAGGCCACTTATTAAAAAGAAAAAACCTCTGTATAATTTGTTATGTAATGAAAGCTATGTAAGTTACGTTTCATTTTCATTTAGATACTTTAATACATAAATAGTTGCAAAGGTATGTATTATACACACTACTCATAATCAATAAAAGGAACCCCAATCCAGCCAACAAAAGATCGATACGCTAATGTAGAATGAATAGAACCACTTGACTCGTGTTTAAAATCGATTCGAACGCCGCCCTTCTAATGCTTTGTGCAATATCGATTGTATTGTACGAAATCGATTCTTTACTATTGAGTCTATTCAGCGCGCTTGTATTTTGACGTGATGATTTTTAAATTGATGTTGTTATGTTGGTAATTGGTCTTCATTTAGAAACAGATTAAAATACCGACAAGGATTCGTTTTCTGTCATTTTGGGAAGTCACATATAAAGAAATCACAAATAAAATAGAAGCTTTTCCATTTTAATTGTTTTTCTAGTGTTATTTTGAGTTTTGTTGTGTAATTTTGGTGGTATTATAACCAACATTACTTGAGGTCTTAGCTCAAAGTGTTAGCAGTTGGAATGAAAGTGTATTACGTGATATTCTGATATGATCGAAAAGGTTTCTGATGGTTTTGAAAACAAACGACCATCTTTGTTTTCAAAGCCAAGTAGGGCCGACTTGTCTATGACTGTTTTGACTTGACGAAAAAGTATTTTTTAGTAATAGATGGTAATAGGTATATTCTCATTACTCGACACTGGCAAAAAATATTCAAAATGGACAGATGCCATTCATTAAGAAGAAAAAATACCGATAAATGCGGCCAGCTATTTTTTTATTTATCTGATGATTTTCTGCACAAATAAAACAGGCCTTTGCATCTATTATTGTAGATCACACTAATATTATAAATGTGAAACTTTGATGGATTGATGTTTGTTACTCAATAACTCTAAAACGACTAAATGTATTTGGATGAAATTTGGCACAGATAAATTAATTACATTTTACAATTCAAATATTTTTTAATGTCATAGAAGCATGCATCTTGCAACCATTTTCTTATTTTAAATTTAAATACATTTAATGGTAGATCCTTCAAGTCGGTTGGTAATTCCTTCAAACATTTTCAAACAAAGGCGAGAGTCCACCTGCCTGCAATAACGTCATAATTACAATTTTCAGAAAGTTATGACAAACGCGTTATTATAATATCCTTTTAATTTTATTACCCTCGCCAGTAAAAATGAGAATTTAATGACATGTTTTCGGTTAAGGATGCGTTTTGTGTCATCTTAGATAAAGTGCTATAAAGACATTTAGTTATAATAATAAATGGGTTTGGTGGGTAAAAAAATGTTTCAAAACTTCTGTACGTATTGTATTACGTTCTCTATATTATTTAAAGTAATAAATTATAGTTTAAAAAACTAAAAAAAAACGCTTTTAAAACTAATTGAACTAAAAAGTTAAAAATAAAACTGTAGGTACTAATCAATTGAAAATTTTATATTATTGTACAAAAAGCGTGGGGTGCTTTTTATAATAACTTCAGATATAATAAAGTATTGATAAAATATTTACAACAATCAAAATCAAGCCCCCCACGCTTTTTGTACAATAATATAAAATTTTCAATTGATTATTACAGTTTTATTTTTAACTTTTTAGTTCAATTAGTTATAAAAGCGTTTTTTTTTAGTTTTTTTAACTATAATTTATTTTTTACTTTTTTTTTTTTTTTTTCGTATTATTGCATTGTCATCGACCTTTGACAGGTGTGCAAAGTTTGAATCAAATCTGATCGTTCAAAGTAGGACAAAATCGAGCTCAAAGGGGTTGGTTACATACATACATACAGGTGAAGCTAATAAAAGCGTTATAAAAATGAAAAATGAAAAACATTCTGGAACATTCTGTAAACGTCAAATTCGGAACACTACGTACTCGCATACGGACCAAAACGGTTTTAAATAGTTTAGTTGGGGCCCTAGTTTATTTTTAAGGTTTCGTAGCCAAATGGCAAAAACGGAACCCTTATATTCGTCATGTCTGTCTGTCTGTCCGTCCGTATGTCACAGTCATTTTTCTCCGAAACTATAAGAGCTAGACTGATGAAACTTAGCGAGTAGATGTATTCTGTGAACCGCATGAATTTTACACAAAAGTAGAGAAACAACAAAAAAATAAACTGAAACTCAAATTTTTTTTTTTCATCAAACCCGGGTATGGGGTATTTATGAATAGGTAGGTAGCTAGGTAGGTCTTCAAAAATGATGTTGAGGTTTCTAATATAGTTTTTTTCTAAACTGATTATTATAGTTTGCGCGAAAGACACTTCCAAAGTGGTAAAATGTGTGCCCCCCCTCTAACTTCTAAAATAAGAGAATGATAAAACTAAAAAAAATATATGATGTAGGTACATTACTATGCAAACTTCCAACGATATTTGGCTTGAACGAGATTTAGTGAGTATATAGTTTTTTTTTATACGTCATTAATCGTAAACCGCAATGTACCTTTCGACGAACTACTAGAACTTCTATATTATATTACTTGCTGCTACGGAACCCTTCATGGGCGAGTTCGACTCGCACTTGGCCGCTTTTTTTACATTAGGGCCTATGGTTACCTAGCTATGCCACAGTAGTAGCGCCCCGCCTTCCGATCCTAGGCTTCAAATCCGGCGCGTATACCAATGCTTCAAAAACTTGTTTGTGTGTGTGTGGAAAGTGACGAAAAATAACGTGAAGAAACCGGAATGTTGTAGAATCTAAAAAAAACTTCAAAAAAACATGAGTCAAGTGCACAAGAGGAGCAACTTAAAATTCTTTCACCCACTTTAAACAAGGTAAGAAGATGAAAAGTCGTTACTTAAGCAAAGTATCGACTTATAATTACTTCCCATATCATATGCTTTGATTATATCACGACCACACACAAAATAATAATAAATTCCAGTCAAAAACTCCGAAATTACAAATGACATCCGAGATACAAGCTCAAAGAAACCTTCCAGTCCAACCATCAATTATAATATTCCCTTTTAATCAAAGATCTATCATAATTCCTTTTGCGCGCCAGCCAAGCATGTGAGCATGCGATACCCCACCAGTCAAAGATAGTCTCACCTTTCAAATATAAAAAAAGAAAATTAGTCTGAAGCCCACACAATTTGATACCAGAATGTACTCTACCACAAAAGGAAAACGGCATAAAAAATATAAGCTTTGTTATCGAAATTGGAAAACGTATATCCGTACCTAAAGAAGTTCGGTTGGGGTGCATTTTTTCGTACACAAAAAACACCCTACGTATGAGACATTACCCCCCGGCCGTGCCCCAAACATCCACGCTTTCATTTTATAAACAGATTTTTTTCTTTGCGCTCGAGCGAGACGTAACTGCACATACCGCGTTGTGCGCTAGCGAGTTGGAAAGAGAGAGACGTAAATAAAAAGTTCGGTCGGATAAAGAAAGCTCAGGTACGGATAAGGGTGTGGAGGGAAGAAAAAAAGGGATATGATGGAATGGCTACCACCCCTCGGGTGGGGGTTTTTGAGTTCGCGTCTCCGCCGCTAGATGGGGGTGTAAGAAACTTTGTTTTTTATTGAATTTTGGTGAGTTTTGACATAATTATGATGGATTGTGCTGTGGCTTACGCTGATAAGTTTTTGGGGAATTTTTCTGCGTGTAATGTGTTTTCCGAGTTTTTAAATTAGATGGGAGTGATGTTGGTCCCCATTCCAAGGGTTCCATATCTGTAGGAAAGTAACCCATTATAATACGATAGATTTCTTTAATAAATTATTATTGTGGTACTGATTATGCAATTTGGCTTTATGTAGCCTGGTTTGACAAAAATGAATGATTTGGGTAATGTTGAAAAAATGCAGATTTCAATAAGTTATCAATTTTTAGTTCATAGAAGTTATTATTAGAAACTAGATTTTTAAATTGTCTTATTAGAAAACGATACTACTTACACTGTTCAAAGTTTTTACAATAAGCTAGTGACGAAAAAACTAAAATAGATTTGCATATCGTATTAATAATAAGTTGCATAAAATTATGTATTTATTTATTCCGTTCTTTTTTTTCCATCTGATAATCTAAAAATGAAGCAGAAAATCTCATATCATGTCTACCGTGTCTTAAAATTACTCTGTCATATAATTGACCAAATTAATGACAGAAAAATTAAAGCTGCTTATTTATACAACATACAACTACAGTCACTTGTAAAGTCATAAGTATTATGACGTTATGACGAGATCTCGTCAAAAAATCTTTTAATTAGAAATGCACTCTTGGATTCCATCCCCTCGCTAATGAGACAACCCCTTACAGCGTCTGGATATTTAGCAGTGCCGTCATTCGGGTTTCTTTTTGAATGATAGTTTTTAAATAGAAAATATAGAAATAGAAATAATAAGTAATATATTTAATATTTATTTAGTAAGGTTTAATACAAATATTAGTATAAGTTTGGTAGTAGATTGATAAATATGGCTGTATTTTTTTTAGTTACTAAGGTACTAAAAAATAATGCAAAGACAAAATGTCTCACATTTTAAAACAAATTGTGTTCAAAAATGGCAATTTTTTCGTAAAAGCAACATTTTTGATAAACAGATAAACATCCGTACGATCCAATAAGAGCAAAATCAAACAAGCCCAGACGTCTTAAAAAGTAAAAACCTTATTTTCCCATCGGCAAATAACGGAACCTCTTACAAATATCCAATTTGGGCTTCGTATAAGCAATAAATAAGAGGAAAAGGCTTTCCAGACTGAAGGAATAAAAAAGAAAAAAGGTAGAAAAAGTAAAAAGGCATGGATCGAAGTCTTTTCGTCCGTCGGATCCAATAATCCGGCCGTCTGTCCGCCGCCTAATGTGATCGTAGCCTAATGAAAAACGCCCAAGTCTTATTCATAGTTACTCAATACAATTTTATTCTCCTAGGAATTGTTTATATTTTTTTGTACAACTAGCTGGTGGAACAAGCATAATGGCCCACCTTAGGTTAAGTGGTAACCATTGCTTATAACAAAGCATCGCCCCGCGTAGGTCACGCACGTAAGAAACGTTCCCTATGATGCTGCCTTGTGTGCATCAACTTGAGGCATACAGATATTCAGCCTCACGTGCCAGTAATTTCACCGGCACCCACACCCTTCAAACTGAAACACAACAATGCTGCTTCACGGCAGAAATAGGCATGGTGGTGGTACTTCCCCGGACGAGCAACACACAAAGAGCTCTACTACTTACTACTACATTTCGAAAAATAACAAAATAGCGCCATGACTTTGGCACAGGAGATGTCCTATCATCTTAGAGTAGGTATCAACGATAAGTTCTATGATTTTAGCTTCTATGTTATAAATTTGTCTCCATCGAAAAACCACACTTTTTTATTTATTTTATGTTTTACCAGCGTTTTTAGCTTCAAAATTATAAGATGAAAAAGTTCTAACTAGAACGAATGTAAAGTTTGAAATTCGAACAAGATAACATCGAGTAACTTTTGGGACATTATAAAAAACATCGAGTTAGTTTTAAACGTTTATTTTATAATTAGCAATAGAATACCGATACCGTTTTATTCCATTTATAGTAGTAGGCGTAAATATTGCACATCGGCTAATTTAGGCTTCAAGCGTAGTGTGCGTCAGAAAGAGATAAAGAAAGAAGTAGAAAAGCCAAAGTGCAATATTTATCGCCTACCACCGTATTTATTTGCCTATAAGTTTGGCATGGAAAAGTACAAAGATGTCAAAAGTATACATTTTTACTATTTAGGTGTGCAAAAATTCAAATTAGAGGTTACATTATTATAATATGAAAACTGTCAAAATTTGCTTTTTGACTCCCTTACCTATACAGGCATAGCAAATAAAATAAACTTAGTTCTACATTTTTGACAATTTCACTTATAACGTCTATGTCTCAGAGTATTACAGAAGGGAAAAAATGTTAGTTTTGGATAGGACTATAGATAGCGCACCGAACTCTGTGAATGTTAAAAAGAAATCGTGAAATGGGTTTATGTTGGTAACGAATTCAACATAAATTTCACAAAATTAACAAAAAAACAGCCTTGTCCCTACATTGTGATTATTTATTTATTTAATTTGGACATTGGACTAAAATTAAATAAAAAAAATCTAAACGAGAGACACTTTGTCAGATCTTATGGTTCCTAATATTAGGGCAAGGCGCCCATTCAAGATCATTTGAGGATGTGTAGTGTTGAGGTAGTCAGAAACACGTCCAGAAACAGTTAGTTTGTACAGAAACGGAGAAATTGTTATAAAACAAATTTTATGTCCCATAAATTACGCGACGCTAGATTGTGCGATATAAAAAAATATTAATGTAAAATACCGTAAAAAAAACTAGCAATTACTCTTTAATTATCATCATCATTCATCATCAGCAGCCTGAAGAAGTCCACTGCTGGCCTCCCCTACATTTCCAGGAAGAACAATTCTGAGCCCTTTCCATCCATCGACTTCATGCGATCTTAACAATGTCGTCGGTCCATCTGGTCTGTTTAATGATACTTTTTAGTTAATAAATAAATTTAATAACAAATTACTTTCGTTCATAAAACACAACATCAACTTTCTTTAGCAGTCGGTTAAAACCAAAGAAAATTAACATAGACCTTGAAAATGTAAAACGCTTGAACTTTCTTCCATTGACACGTCTTGATTTCGATTTCATTAGCCCGCGACCTCTTAAGAAAATTCATTCAGAATTCCATCTCTTTCCCCCTCACGAAGAATCTAGTTGGAAAGTTTTCTATCTCAGTCTGGTGTGACGTCATAACGAGGTCGTCTCCGATTCACTCATTAAATAAACACAGCGTAAAATATTCCAGTAGGTTTCAGAGTTGAAAAGACGTAACTGTGGAATGCAAAACGACGTAAGTCAATAAAAAAATTAGGTAGGTATCGTGTTTACCACCAGTACTAGAACACGGAAAAATATCAGTTGTATCTGATCATCATCATCATCAGCCTATAGGTAAGTCCACTGTTGCCTCTCTTCGTAATTTTGGAGCATTTGATTTATGAACACAATCATTGAACAAATCACTACGGCTGTATGACATACTAGCTACTTAGGTCAATTTGAAGCTTTGGCAGTCCATAAACCACCGCTCCCCTTATTCCCCTTACCCTTTTTAAAAAGTTTGGAGCATTTTGGATTAATCTTTTGTTGCAGTTACCTATGTCAATACCGCACGCAATAATTCAGATCAGTACCCGAAGTCCCAGTGCATTTACAACATTTCGTTACCAAATGTCTGGACATGGACATGACAATGGACTGGCCTCTAGCTCAGTTGGTAGTAGCTCTACCTTCTGCGCCATAGGTCGTGGGTTCGATCCCCACCGAGAACAAATATTTGTGTGGTGAACATAAATGTTTGTTCTCTGTCTGGGTGTATATAAAAAATGTATGTAATGTTCTAAGTATGTATTTACAAAAAAAAAATGTATTCAAGTATTATATCAGCCCCATATTACAAGCTCTGCTTAGTTTGGGGCTGGGTAGTGTTGTGTGAATGGTCCACAATATTTATTTATTTATTTAATGTTGTTTTCGTTTCGCCTATTTGCCTCTGTCTATTGTATGGAGAAAAGATGAGACAACAACTCTAACTACGTAGCGTATTTTTGCCGTCTCATATTTTCTCCATGCAATAGAGAGAGACAAAAAGGCGAAACGAAAACAACATTTGGTAACGAAATGTGGTAGCAAAACTCCGACTTCGGGTTCAGTACTAGTACAAAACGGCTGCTGTGCGCTTTTTTCAGGGATCACTTTTTTGAAGGATCAGCAGAGACTGAACAGTTGAGAGGCAAGGTTTGTCTGCTGTTACATCTGACTATAGAGAACGCTTAGCTCTCTTTCTCTCTCTCTCTATCTTGATTTGAAAATTGGCAAATACATGTATTTTATCACAATGTAGTTGATCTTCTGTGTGTTGATGCACTGTGGCAGTTTTAATTCGAAGCCCGCCCAACCCCGCCGTTCTTCATTATCTTATTACTTAGCCAACTTTCTTTCACCCTGACTTGACAGTCTTGATACTTTTGCTACTGTTATCATTAAACATATTAGATTATAGCGTAGTAAAAGAGTTGAATCAGACTTGAGTTTCATTTTGTTTCAAGTTTTACTCTCAGACGTCCACTCCGTCAAAGTTTGTATTTTTATGGAGTGGTTTTTTGTATGTTTTTGTACGAGCGTTTGTATGTTTTTATTTTTGTATGTTTTTGTTATAGTATGATAAAAAAAATTGTGCCTTTTTCACAAAAGTTAGTGAGTGAAACTCAGAATATACACTCAGGTAATGGTGAACAGAGTAGTGATGAAATTCTATCTTGCGGGATAGACATCGTATTATTTATTGCTGTATTTCAGTCAGGATAAAAGATATATTGATACCGGTGCAAAACAAAAAGCAATGTCACTGTTCATCTTGGAAGTGCTGCCATTTTCGGGTGTGTTTCCGTAGTCACCGCTGCGGCATCAGCGTAAGGTGATAAGGAGTTTTTACGCCTTTCTCTCTCGTCTCAGCCGCAGCCCAGTGGCGCCTCACCGCGGCCTACGGCGCCGTCAAGAAATACCAAGTACCAAGACCAGTTGCACCGAGTCCAAATCTTAAGACGGAGTTGTTCTAAGTGCAGACGTTAATGGCGTTCACCTTGACCAGTGAACTCTCACCCAGTTCTGTAAGGTCACTGGCACTGGTGTTCGGGTCAAACTAGGTCGTTTTCAGGATGAGTTGAGTCAATGGTTCCATTCTTGTGTTTATGGTCCTCTTCTCCTCAAATAAGGTTAGTAGTAGTAGAGCTCTTGAAGTGCTTATCAGGGGAAGTATTACCTCCATGCCTATTTCTGCCGTGAAGCAGCATTGCTGTGTTTCGGGTTGAAGGGTGTGAGTGCCGGTGAAATTACTGGCACGTGAGGCTGAACATTACTATATAAGCTCCAGTTAATGGATGCAGGGCAGTGCATCGTAGGACATTTTCTTGACATGCGTGACCTACGAGGCAATGCTTTGTTATGGTTATCATTCAACATCAGGTGAGCCTTGTTTTATCAGCTAGTTATAAAAAAACATTGATAATGATGATATTTTGATGTATTTTTTACTTGAGCGCCGGGAATAGCGACGCAATGTCTTTATCTTAAGTTTTTTTAAAGGTTCTTTAAGTTAACGACACAACAAGTCGTTAATCAGTGTTTAAACGGAATGTTACCCACTTCCAGTGTTACATTATGTGCTCAATAAAACCGCAAAAATAGATATAAAAAGAAAAGCGCTGAAGTGGTGCATTACCGTCGGCTAAGTTCAAAGCGCTGCCGCCGCCGTCGGCTCTTTGATCGTACCGCGTTGTCGGGGCCTTTCATGTGCTATTCGCTGGTATTTTGCTATTTTTTGACCTAATTTATTGTTTTTGATATAATTATTTTTAGAACATAATCTTTTTGCAAGTAGATTTTTTTCCAACTAGAAAATAATCGAAAACTAGGTTAAATAAATAAATAAATAAGTAAAAGTGGTGCAAAATTTGCCAAAGCTTCTGGTTTTTTTTTCTACTTTGAATATATTTTATTCTCTTTTAATCTGTGTTTACTTTTTTTATTTTTTTTAAGGTTTTTTAAGTGTGAGTTAACACTATTAAATTATTAAAATAATGTGATAACTTTATTTAGCCTTTAAGTAATTTTTTAAGTGTGGGTTAACTACATAAAATTGTTATAAGATGCAATCATTTTATTTACCCTTTTTAGTGGCTATGGCAAAATGAAATATACATATTTATTCCACATATGAAGGAGTTGGATTCCTTTTACGAATAGAAAATCCATAGGTACTTACACGACTAGATTCAAACCCGCGACCTTAGTATCGCAAAATGGGCTTACTACCACTAAGCCACCAGTGCACTCCCAGTGGACCAAGAGGAGACCATACCCTCCCCATAAAAGAGGTACTAGTTTCCAATAAATACGTGTTCACTCTAACTAGAACTCCGATATGGAGAAAATAAAAGGAACGTCTATTTCCGAAGCGCTAAAGGAACATTAATACAGGGCGCAGGCACCGTGGTCTTGGGTAACAAGAAAAAAGATACCCAGTTAAGGGCAAGCGTATGAAAATTCAAATTAAAAAATATATTTTTTCTAGTGTATCACAAGGATCACTTTGAAACGTTTTAAAGCTAGGTAAGTCTTAGGTAACAAACGGCTTGCCTGTAACTAAATTATTGGCCAAAAATACATTAAACCATCAAATTCTAATTAGAAAAAAAATTCTATACACAGATTAATGGAGAATAAATATTCAAAGTAGAAAAAAATGTCTAAAGCTAAACACAGATTGACAGAGAATAAAATATATTCAAACTAGAAAAATAAAAAACCAGAAGAAGTTTTGGCAAATTTTGCACCACTTATAATTGCACCCTGCAGATAAAAGTACTCCTCAAATATAAATCCAATAATTTTAAAATCACTTTTTAACTGACTTTAACAAAAGGAGGTTCTCAATTCAACTGTATTTTTTTTCATCGTCTAGTCCATTTAATTTTTTTTTATTTATTAGAATTCTATACTGCTTCAGGTTTGTTTGGTTATGAAGTCGTTTTTTCAAGTTTTTAAATATCTTGTTATAGTACCCTTAAGAAGAGCGCCAAAGAAATACTCTCCGGATTAAAAAGAGACGCACTCGTGTGTGAACGCCACTGTATCAAGCGAGACAAAGGATGGGGAAACATCCTCCTTTTATCCTTGTTTACCACTTCAAGCGTTATCGCGCGCTTAGTATAACTTGCTTGGTCGTTTCTAACTCATAAGTCTAGATGATGCTACGTCGGGTGAACATTTCTCGCATTATTTTTTAATATAGATAGCATAACTTGAGTGACATGTATTTTTATTGATTATTAATTACGAGTATGTGGTAGGTGTAAGAATTATTAGAGAAGATTGTTTATTTATGTAACTTCTGACATATATTTAACTTTTGACATGCTCGTATATTTAACCTTTGACATTATAACTTCATCTATATGTAAACCTTAATATTGCACGCTTAGTTTTAAGTAGAATACATTGGACATTTATAAATTTAACACCTTTTTCAACATGTATTTTATGCAATAAACACTTTGACTTTGACTTTGACATAACATTTGTCTGCCATCACACTTGATGGAAAGTGAGGATGCAGCTTAGGATGGAGCATGCTTAGCCATAATCCACCTGTTCACTCTTGTCTTAAAAAATCCTAAATTATAACGTTCCGGAAATACTGACGCCGGAAGAGAGTTCCACTCTTTGGCAATTTGTACTATAAAAGTGGTATCAAAGCGCTTTGTACGAGGATGTGGTTCTAACATGAAGAAAAATAAAATTATTTTTTCTGAGTATTTTGTACTTTGGAGGTCACATTAATAGTTAGTCCTGGCTTTAAGGAGGCCTTAGTTTAGGTGAGTGAAGATTGCTCCAACAACTTGGACAAATCGGCGTTTTATGTTTGTTTGAGTATTACCAGTCAAAAAGTTATGAGTTGAGATATTATGACTATGGGTTGAATGGCTAAGGGACTATTGCGTCCCCATAAATAACATTGAAATGTAAGGTGAAGTGAGGAATAAATTAACCTTCTAAAACGATTTTGAAAGCCGAGCCACGGCGCGACGATCGACGATAGATGATATTATAGCAAGTGATAGCTTGCACTACACACCCACCCTTCCTCACAAAGGAGTTTTATGGAGGTATAAAGATATAGTACCCTCTTTGCATCGATATTGAGACTTCTCCAGTAAAATACAATTCCCGGGCTGCAATAATGTCATTACGGGAAAATTGATTTTAAATAATGCGTTTTACGTACTGTTTTGTTTTGAAAGAAATTCTTTTTTGGAGACTTTTAAAAGTTGAAAGCTGGTTGAAAGAGGTTAATTTGACGTTTGGTTTTTGTTACAATTTTCTTGATTCTAGATCAGTAGGCCCCTACCATGAGCTCTGTCTGGCTCTGTCTCTGGTTCTGGTTTTGAGTCTGATCTAGAATCAAGACAATTCAAACAAAAAAGCTATTTCTACCGTGACAATTCAAACCAAAACACAGCAATGCAAGCAGCATTGTTTTGGTTTGAATTGTGTGGGTGCCGGTGAAATTACTGGCACGTGAGGCTGAACATCTGTGCGCCTCAACTTGATGGACGCAGGGCAACGCAGTACAACCATAGACAAAGGAAAGTTTTCCTTTGTCTATGGTACAACTAAGGGCACGTTGCACGTTCCTGACGTGCGTGACCTCCAAGACAATGCTCTGTTATAGGCGATGGTTACCACTTAACATCAGGTGGCATAGTGCTTATTCCAGAAAAAAAAAAAAAAAAAATTAAATGACGTTTAGTTTTTCGGACCAAAAATATTATTTCTGGTGATTATGCAATGATTTTATATCTTAAGAAATGTTATAATCAAGCGAGAAATAGTTGACAGCTGTCAGCTCCTTAACAAAAGATGTACCAGCAAAACCGCCTCATTATACACACACCCTAAGGTCATTGGACTGCCTCAGGCTGCTGATGATAATGACTTACTTCCACCTAACATTAACATACCTATAAGAAAATGCGAAAAATACGCGTTTCCTAAAAATACGGTTTCGTAAACATTTCGCTACATTAGTGGGTGACAATATTTATGATTCGAATTTGTTTAATTTATTGCTAAGGCGAGATGACGGGGCTGTAGCTTTCATTTCTTATGAAATTGCCACCGTTATATTGACGCTCCAAATTATGCATAGCTTGTAATAAATTAAAAAATCAAAATCCAAAGTGTATTTATTCAGTAGAATCGCAAGAAAATTGAAAGTTGTTAAAGCTAGGTGAGTCTAGGTGCCAGTTCCACGCGACCAAGCCTAGAAGAACAGGCAACAAACTACGGCTTGGTTCCCATCGTTTTTTTATATGATCCCTTTCAAATCAAAGATATCTAAAATAATAGCAGTGAAGTTCCAGTGTGGTGTCACTATGGGAACCAGATAACTGATTATTACTAACAATTTCCATTTTTTCTTAATTCACACTTAGAATACAATATCACAACTAGACAGAGAACAAACAATCAACAACTAATAACAAATATCTGTGTTCAGCACACAAATATTATTTGTTCTATGTGCATGGGGATCGTACCACGACCTACGGCGCAGAAAGCAGAGCTACTTCCAACTAAGCTTTAAAGCTCGTCAAATGTCTATCTGACATTTTCCTATTTATACAAGAGATAGATGGATGGATGCGAACAGTCGTTAACAGTACTTACGTTATCTAACGGTGGTCGTTTTTCAGAGACAATCTACCCCAACTTACCCCTTGAGCTTCCATCTTCACCTCCCGTTGAGTTAATGTTTGCTATTTCTTGGAGCTTAAAGGTTATCAAACGGTTTTCATGCGTAATGTTTTCCTTCACCGTTTGAACGCAATGTTTTTGCGCAGAGGTTTTTGCTTTCTACGCTTAAGGTCTTAGGTTCGATTCTCATTAAAAACACTTAGTTATGAATATTGAATTTAACACCCAACTTTCTATGGGACCAATCTGGAACCCAATACTTTTTTAACAGAATTGAAACAAACAAATAAATGTTTGTTATCGCATAATTTCGTTAGCAAACATAAAAATAAATGCTTGTTTGCTAACTTTGTTGTATAAAAAAAAAAAAAAAAAAAAAAATGTATGAGCCGATTGAGCCTATTCCTTTTTTGTTTGAAGTCGGTTAAAAAAGTATTGGGTTTCTAACACTCATAACAATACCTACTTTGCGGTAAAAGTACCGTACATTTTCAGTATTATGTACTTAAGACTTCTTTTTATTTCTTTCAGTGCAGAGAAAAACGCCGGAAACGGCCCGGACCGGCACCGGAAGTACCCGCCTGACGTAAAGGACGCGTCACATAAATCTGTTTTATTGTACAAGGGTTTGTTGATACCAAACCTAGCGTTTATAAATGAGACTGGGGGTTGTAATGTAGAAGGCTCTGTAAAAAAGAAAACAGGCTTTTGCATCTACTGTATATAATGTGTATTGATTTATATGGCGTCAGAGGTACCTGGTGATTACACAAGCCCTAAATCGCGGGACGTTATAGTGCCTGGGACAGGATTTTAGATGGAATAGGCTTGCCCAGCACCTATACCATCCTGGCAGCTTAGTTGCCCTAATCCACAGGAAAGACATGGTCAATACGTGCGGAGCTGACTAAGCCGCGGGTTTCCTCACGATGTTTTCCTTTTCCGTTTGAGAGCACTAGCATTGTGTACATTAATAAAGCTATGTAATTTTCACAAAAAATCATTATTATTTTTAACCGACTTGAAATAAAAAAAGAGGTTCAATTCGATGTTTTTTTTATGCTTTTAACTTCTTCATTTATGAGTCGATTTAAAAAAATATATTTATTTGAAAGGTCTTCCAGATTGATTCCATCAAAATTGGTTCAGCAGTTTTGGCATGACGGCGGCTTTTCATCGGTTGTAGGTTGGATTCTCACCGAGGACAAAAATCGCTAACAGCAATAAGACTGCTTTAATAGTACTTTTTTATATGTTTCTGTTTTCTTCTGTTATTTAATAGATAGATAGATAACTCTTTATTGATTACCATGACACATAAAGAATGCAGTTTTTAGCTTAAAAATAAACATTCACAGTAAAACCAGGGGCGGTCTTATCGCAAACAGCGATCTGTACCAGGCAACCGTGTCATATGCATATTTCTTAGAAAATCTTTTAAAAAAGCTGATATTTTCTATTTTTCTCTCTTACAGTTTCCGTAAAAAAGAGAGAGAAGACAATAGGACTGATTCTCTGTTTGGTCTCACTATAATCATATTCACAACCTCCAATTACGATTAACTTAAAAAACGCAAGCTTTCGTTTACAAAGAGAACAAATTGATGCAAATTGTTCAGGTCTATAAGACAAAGGCTAAGTAGAAACAGCTGGATCATACCACACATCGACTTTAAGTTAAGGAATTTATATAAAGGTCAGCCGATGTCGGTTGCCGTATCGCGTTGAGTAATTTAAAGCTGAAATGTTGCTCTTCACTTCGTCTTGTGGTCGCCATCATTGAAAGCTTATTCCGGTTATAAACTAAGAAGTGAATGACAGAACTTTTGGATTGGTTGGTAGCCCGGTTACGAACTAAGAAAATAATATATTTCTGCGCAGCTGGTTACGAAACCTGGTTCATCATCATCATCAGCCTGAAAAAGTCCACTGCTGGACATAGGTATCCCCTTCACAACCTATGGTTAAACCTGGTTACGTAGAAGCAAATACGTAAAAGCCTAAAGCTTAAGGTACGTAAATTATAGGTAAAGTGTATTTATGTGTCCAAAAAATCACACGATCCAGTTTAAATTGTTCTTTAGAATATATAAAACGGTTTCAAGCAACCAAGCGTTGAAAAACTGTTAAAAATGTAGGTTGGGTGGGGTAACAGGTAGAGTTCTCTCCTAAAATCTTACACTTTTCTCAGGCTTTGGCAATCTCTCGTATTGATGGAAATGTTCATTTACAATTTCATCAATACGAGAGAGATTGGTAATGATATCCCCTCCCCATACTTCTAGTGGCTCGCTAAAAGCCCATTGTCTCTGTCACTTTCATGTCAACAAATAGAGATGCCAACAGATTTATCGATCTTAGTGAGCCTACAGATTGCAAAATGATGATGAATGAAGATGAGCTGTTTCCATTGTGCTATGGCTGCGACAAACCGGCGACGCTCATTAGCGATAATCAGAAACAGACTAATCACTAATTATGCAGACAAAATGCAATCTTTAAGTAAATTGGGAAGAAAAGGAATGCTACGGGCGTTTGAATTATTAGAGATCAGAAAATAAAATGGATAAGGCGTTTTTTTACAGGTAGATCTTAGTAATAGATTATTTTTGACGTGACAACGTCTTATAATTCGATGAAGCCGGCTGCACGCACGAAAAAACATGACTCATGCGGCGCTACCTCGCTCTGAGGCGTTCCATTTAAGGCTTGAAGTGCAAGCGAGAGCGCGGAACGAGCGACAAAGAGGCACAATCAGCCTCCGCATTCGGCAGCGTTCGACATCTATCTCTCTTACTTGAGTGAGCGATGCGTCCGCGTGGACAGATTTATGACGTTGTCACGTTCAACTATCGTCAGTAAACCGACTTTACAGAGAACCGATTTTTTTAGCTACATTCACACCAAGCAGCGGGTCTATTCCTGCAACACAATTCGTTCAGACGATCGCTTAATCCACAGAAAGTTCTTAATTTTTTATTAAAAAAAAAACGTTGATTCGGCTATCACGGACGAGCCGTGTTGCAGAAAAAGCAGGGCTAATGGTAAGTGCCAATAAAAATAGCTAGGAAAGTCATTATTAGTTATCAGTTATTACACACTATTTATAATTCAAGTACAGCTGAATCGATTTGATTTGACTGAAAATTGATGGGATGTAGATTAGAATCAGGAGACATCGTATAGTTTTTATCCCGAAAAGGTTACGGGAAAGGGGCGAGCTAAGCTGCTAGATTATTTATTGATCCGTGTCCAAATAAGGCATCATAAAATACCACATCCTCATTGCCACATCTTCGTGCATCCAACCGGTGAAATCATTAAAGCTCTCCCGACGCGAAGAAATGAAATTATCTCAGTCTGGAAGGCATTCTTGGACACCTGTTGAGGTGCTAATTAAATCGATAAACCGCCCTTTTAAGCGAACTCTTCTTCTGCTTGGTTTTAATTTATGGCACCTGTTCCTCATTTGACAGACAAGCAATTGAAATAATAGTATATTTCATTACAAGTGCGGGAAGGCTGTCATTGCAAAGAGTTCCGACAAATGTCTACCCGAGCCGAAGGCGAGGGTTGACAGTCGGAACAAGTTGCAATGACGGTTCCGCACGTGTACTGAACGACTATTTTTAATACAGTTGCGAAAAAATAAAGCAATTTAATAAAATAATAAAAATACCATTTGCTTTTTTCTCTTCTCTCCACGCAATAAGTTCGTCGTATGTATGCATGTAGCGACTTTTTGACTTTTCCGGTAAAATGTTCTCCGAAGCATTTTGTGCAATAATACTGAGTTCCGGTGGTGTTAATTCAAGAAAACTAGGGTCGAAATTACTCATTTTGTGCAATAAACAAATAAAATCGCAAAGAAAATTTCTGAAAAATGGCGCCGCCAACCGTAAAATATAAGCAGAGATTTTTTTTTTCTTCACCCATTCTGGAAGGCAAAGGGAACTATACCCATACAGCCAAGTCTTCAGTAGATTTTTTTTTATTGATATGAATTGAAAATGAAATTTAATGAGATGAAATGAAATGAAACCTAACATAACTCATTCAATCAAATCATTAAATCTGTTAATGAAACAAATTAGTAGCTTCTTTTTAGAAATAATACGTATTTGCATGAATCATAAAAACTTCGATGAATTTTTTTAGTAAAAACTTCATGGTTGGTTTTTCTTTTTAGACATTATTTTGACAGTTGGGAAAGAAAAAGCACTAGTGCGGGAATGGTAAAAAAAAAGCACGCGTGTGTAATAGCCCACATCCCGAACGCTATACGTCCCTGCAATACGCCACTTTTTGAGCAACTGTATTAAAAATACTTTTTAGAGGAGTCGGTCCATAATTGGCAGTCTTTTGTTTTGAACGAAATGTTGGCGGGTTTTTATTTTCATAGAAGAAACATTTTCGTTCAAAATCAGGATCATTGAAAATGCATACATTTTCAAAAATTTCTCATTGTTTTTGCCTCAACGAATCTTGACGTAAATATCGCCGAAATTACGCAGCTGAATTTAAAATATGTATGGAACAACAAATAATATTAGAAATCGGTACGGTAAAATACCTACTACTAATTACTTCTTCAGTCAAACTCGTTCAAAAATGGCTGTTCTCACTGACCGATTCATGAGCTAAAAAAAATAAATAAAACATGCTTTTGAGTTTTTAAGGTTACAATCTAGTTATGGACAGATGCATAGTAATTGTGTAAATTATCAGACTTTCCCAATGCATGTTATTATACAAAATAAATGTTTTTTTTACTGATGGCTGGACAATAACTTGGAGACAAATTCGTGGCAGGTGCTCGTGGTCATTAAATACTCTTTATTGGTCGTTTCGATACGATATCGTGGCGGCCATCTTGATAGAGACGTGCCACTGGTAAAAGTGACCGGGTAATGTAATTTTAAAAAATGCAACACACAAGGGTTAACAGAAAATAGAGATGTGTAGATTGTAAATAGAAAACAGAGATATGTAAATGGTAAGTAAAACACGGTATAATGGAATGATAACATTTTTTTATAACTTTATGTAACAACAAAACTATAAAAAAAACTGCAAAATTAAATATTTCTAAAATACGTATACGTTACCTACTACCAACTAAAAAACAAACGATTTTCATGAAGATAAAAACTTTGACCAGTCAAAGTTTTTATCTTCATGAAAATCGTTTGTTGTTTGTTTGTTATAGTGCTCAGGCACTATAGGCCAATATTTGCCACGCACATTGGCCAAGCACCGTAGGTACTTATTGACCTTTTTTACGAGACTAATATCGTATGTTACGTAAAAACGAGAATGTGCTATTTTTTACAGTAAAATATCCGGCCTTTTGACTTTTATCCGGCTTTTATTACAAACTATATGCGCCATATTGTTTTAAATTTACAACAGTAATTACGTCACGTTGTTACAGGGTCGATTTAAATTGATATTTTTACCAAGACTACAGTTTTTGTCGTTTTTAGACTTAATCCGACACTCGACTTACTTTCTTTATGTGACATTGTTGCTTTGTGTTCACTGATAGACTTATTTATGACCTAAATGGGTAATGTCGTATAATTTGAGCCAGGGTTCAATTCTAGTGGTTTTTTTTACCACCTTGCGGGTTTCCATCTTCTGTCATGGCTGACAACCGTTCTGTAACTTCTCGCTCGAGCATTAATTTTCTACTGTCATTTTGGGAAGTTATATTATTTTGCTTTGTCTAGTTGTATATTTTGCGCTGTGGCGTCCTGTAATTAGAGAGACACAACGCACTGATTACTATACCTTAAGATTGTTTATATGTGATTTCTCTGTTGGATGCCCTAAATAAATAAATAAATAAACCACGCCACGCAGTTTTATCATTCACATAGTTATCTAGAGTATAGTACGCTTTCTTTGTTTAATTATTCTTAACATAGGCTTTAAATTTCCGAATAGGAAGCTTAGTTGCATTTTCCGGAAGTTTATTATAGAAATTTGGGAGTTTTGGGAATGAGGTTCTATGACATGGCGGTTTTCCCACGATCTTTTCCATCATAGTTTGGTATATTATACATTTTTGGTCAGAAAAATTCATTGGTAAACGACTAATTTTGAACCCACGAACTTAGGAGTGC
The DNA here is from genome assembly GCA_939531255.2 of Thera britannica. NCBI lineage: Eukaryota > Metazoa > Arthropoda > Insecta > Lepidoptera > Geometridae > Thera > Thera britannica. Next base: position 22,973,044 of record OW618038.2, read on the forward strand.
TACCAGTGGACTATCAGTGGTCTCATAATGAACATAATAGAACCTGGCGTATATTTTTACGCAAATATTATCAAAAAATATTTATTGTAAAAATTTAATAACAAGTTCCTAGCATAACTTTTGAAACTATCATAGTTTTTAACATTATTTTTATGAAACAACGGGATATTTACCATGATTACATTTTGAGTTTTTAGTTGAGAGTTGAACCGTGATCATGGTGCATGCAACTGTGCCGAAATATCGGAAGTCAAAACTCAAAATTTAATCATGCTAAATATTCTGTTGTTTCATAAAAATAGTGTTAATAACTATGATAGTTTCAAAAGTTATGCTAGGAACTTGTTATTAAATTTTTCATTAAAAAGTTCCTAGTAGATAATAATGTTGTGGAATAAAAAATACATTAAAAAACATTGCGTGTCTCGATGTCGCATTGAAATGACATTTCTTTACAATTACGCTGTCACATTAAACCTTCACTTGTTTTATCATTACTTGTTCAGTAATTACTGCTAATTAACAAGATGAATAGTGTGTTTTGACCCCTTTTCTAAAGAAGCTAGGGCCGTAATGTCACGACGTAACAAATAAAACAAAAATTAATGTTTTACAAATAATGCTATGGGTCAACTACACCCTGATATGACATAAAAATACCTGCAGCTTATGTCAGCAAAAAGGTTATTTATCTATTGATAGCCTTCACAGCTCAGTTGGTAGTGGCCTTCTGCCAAGGAGAGCGTGGGTTCGCTCCCCACTGAAAAAAAGAAATTGTTTGGTGAACACAGATACTTGTTCTCTCTCTGGGTGTTATATTGTATTCTAAGTAGTTTTTTTTACAAAAAACGTGCAAGTTCGGCTTAGTTTAGGGCTAGATAGTGCTGTGCGGATAGTCTAAAGTATTTTTTTATTATTCTATCATCATACTTGCCTTTATTTTTTCATGATGTTCAGATATTTACGAAATTAAAAATAGCCTCTGTTTATTGCCTGTGACTTCAACCACCCTTTTTTCGATACAAACGCCGCTATATAGCGGACGCTATTTTTTGAAAACACTATGTTTATTTTCAATTATATTATGATACTTTATCATGTATTTTTAAAGTAATCTTTGGTCAGATCTCAACTGACATCCATCACACTGTACTGTCTTTGCAAAGTAAAATAATTTATTAGGTACTAACTCAAATAATTAAGCACTGGCGGTCGAGTGGTAGCAGCTCCGCCTTCCAATCGTGAAGGGCATGGGTTCAAATCCAGTCGTGAACCAATGAGTTTTCGCTCGAAAATGTATGTGCTATGCCAGTACTCTCAAACGGTGAAGGAAAACATCGTGAGGAAACCGGCGTGTCGTAGAATCTAAAATGTAAATGTGTCAAGTGCACAAAAAGAGTCTCTCTGGGGCGCACTGTAAAACTCCTTTTACCACACTGGTTTGAAAGAATCATTGACATGATAAGAAGAAGAAGACTCAAATAATTTAATAAAGTTCTTACAAGACTGGTTGCTGCTTTATAGCGATAAGACTGCCCTTTGACATTTATTGAATAATATTTATGTGTTAAATTATCTTTTTGTTAGTTTGTAAAGGAATATTGAATTTTATTTCTATCTCTCCATCTATAGTATATGTGTCCTCTGGTACACCATGATGTGATGTTTTTGATAGTTGCAAGAAATGTGAAGGCCTGCGCACACCTAGTTCGCTGGCGGTAGCGATCAGTGAAACGCTGTCAAATATCGCTGTCAGATTTGAAATTTGACAGCGATATTTGACAGCGTTTCACTGATCGCTACCGCCGGCGAACTAGGTGTGTTCGAGCCTTAAAGGGATAATAAAAATAAAAAACACTTTATAAAGTTCACCTTCATTTATTACAGAATTTTTTAATATTCATATAAAAAAATTGTGGAGCAAATTAAGAAACTAAATTAAATTAAAACATGCTTGATTTAGGTGTATAATATCCATATTTAAAGCTAACACTTATAATATAAGTAAATAATAACAATATTTATTAAATAATATAATTAAGTAAATATTAACAATAGTTACATTTTTTATGATTTCTTGTTTAGCCGTACCTTTACTCAATGTTCTTCTCTTTCTGTGGTTTCATTTTCTTTAGTTGTGTTTTTTGAGCCAAATAAAAAAGTTATTTTTATATATTTGTATTTACTTTGAAATAACGCTTTGCTTATCATGTAGGTTACCTATTTTACAATTTTCGCTTTGGCTCCCGAAAAGAATCCCGAATTTGTATGGAGAAAGGAGCACATGCTTATGCATTTTGGCGGCACTTTTCCAATCACATAACCTTTCTACTCTGTTTGTTTGCGCAAGTCTTTAATAAAAAAAGAAAAGCTAAAACAGGGTGTAAATGAAGACGTGGTAGTATAGTTTCCAATCTTTAGCCTATCACCAGAAGAATGAACTAAAAAAAGTCACGTAACAATTTTTTTTTTGCCTCGCATGTGGTTATGCAATAATTGCCATATGTATACTTACATTATTTTAATTGTTATTTATTTAAAACTCTACTGATCGTTTATGTTTATATAAATTAAAATTATGCGTAACTAATTTAAAGGTAATGGTTTTCTAGACAATGAGCACTCTTAACAAAGAAAGTTGCCATCCCAAAAAAAATGACCATTAGTTCAGTTCCAAAACATTAACGTATTTTTAACAGGCAGATAATATCTTAATAAATTTCAACGCTTATCTACTTCACTCTCGTAATTCTTACTACCAAATAGTTTATAGTACGGCAGTACAAAAACGTGTAGTAATACGACAACGCTTAAAAAGGCTTAAACAAATTATGACTAAGAAAAGGTAGAAAGAAAGATTTATTGTGTGCACCTCAAGAAAGCGAAAGAAAGAGTTCTTGTGTGCACTTCTTTTTGATTTAACTCTTATTCATGGAACAAGCAGATGACATTTCTGACGTAAAGTACCTACTTTACCATCAATATTTATTGATATTGATGGTATTACCTCATCTCTAGCAAAACATTACTTATCTAAAAGGTTACGCATATGCTAGAAACGTGCCCTACGATGTATTGTCTTGAGCTCATGAACTTTTCACCGGCACAAATCAAAATATAGCCTATTAAAACATGTAGTAACAATAATTAATTACTTCAGGCATGACTTTGTGGAATTCCATTGTTAAACATAAATTAACTAGAACAACTAAAGAGCATTAACCCGCTAATCTAATCTATCTACCAAGTTAATGTAGACTTGTGTGTGTACCCTACGCACCCGCAAATCCTGCAAAGTGAAATAAGGTGTATTAGACATGACGTGGAATAACGTCAATCGAGTACTTTAGGCCTGCGCACATCTAGGCGATGACGATGGCGATCAGCTGAAATGCAGTCAAATATCGCTGTCATATTTGACAGCGTTTCAGCTGATCACCATCGCCTAGATTGTGCGCAGGCCTTTTCTGTAAGTCGTTCCAAATAAACTCCAGTCGTTTGGTACTACTACACTTTTTTAACATCTCATTAGTAAGCAGCACATAATTCTCGTAATCAGAATTGAGATCGATTACAACGATTGCCCAGTTTTTACCAAAACATGATTGTTCCATGTCCATTAATTACGCTTTAAGCATAAATATTTAGCATACAACCTCAAAAGTTCCAAAACATTCGAAATTGACTCTTATTCTCTTGACAATAAAGGTGGGATTATTAAAGGTAATTTATTTTTATGGTAATTTATTCGTAGTGAAAGCGTTAACTGAAGTTTGGATTATTTAAGGTTACACCTGCGTTTTTATACCAGTAATAAATAGCCTCTCAGCTCAGTTGGTAGTAGCTCTGCCTTCTGCGCCGTAGGTCGTGGGTTCGATCCTACCGAGAACACATATTTGTGTGATGCTTGTTCTCTGTCTGGGAGTTATATTGTATTCTAAGTAATGTGTTTACAAAAAAAGTATGTAAGTATTATATGTATCAGCTATCTGGTTCCCATAGTACAAGCTCTGCTTAATTTGGGGCTAAATAGGGTTGTGTGGATTGAATAGGCCCAGATTGTAGTGGTCAGGAACATCCAACGGCAATGAGAAATATTTAATAATTTGCTTTTGCTAACCTACTCAAGTTTTATACATTTTTATTATAATAATAGGTAATCAATAAAATTATGCAATACACGTTAAGAAATAATTTAAGCATATAATATTTATAAAATAAAAATCAACATAAATAAAAAATGAAATCGATCGAAACTCCAAATTGTAACAAATTATAATTTCAAACGAAGTTAACAGTCAATTAATGATCGTTAAGGGTCAATTTTGGGTTCAAACCATTAACAGTTCGTTAAAACAATGATTCTTAAGTATGGGGTATTTGGTAACACTAATTTTCTTAATTACAGCGGTTTTACATTCACATAATAACTTAATAAGATGGTGAAATCGGCCGTAGATTGGTAAAAAGGGCCCAAAACTGGGTCAAATGGTTCTGGAAACTTCATCATCAGCCTGTGGAAGTCTACTGTTGGACTAAGGTTTCTCTTATTATCATTAAAATATCGGATTTCTGCTGGGTAAGTGGTAGCGGCCCCACTTTCTTAAGGTCTTGGGTTCAAATCCAATGTACCAAATAATTTTCTGTCCAAAAATATATGTGCACCATGCCAGTACTCTCAAACAGTGAAGGAAAACATCTTGAGAAAACCCGTATGTCGTAGAACTTAAAAATGTTGAAAGCATGAGTCAAAGTGCACGAAAGAAGCATCTTTGAGGTGCACTTAAAATCCTTTCACCACACTTGGTTTGAAAGAACCGAAAAGAAGAAGATCAAAATATCTGCATTTTCTTCATTCCTGAAACAAAAGAAAAAAATATTAGTTTTATTGAGTTAATTATCATATTTTACAAAGGGTATTAAGGGTGCCGACAGTATTCAGTCTGTAGAAGGATCAATGACCCGTAATTATGCCCACCATCAACCTGTTATTTCTTAGTGCACCATCCAACCATCTTATTATACGCTTCTCTCCATCCAATGGTTGTCTGGAAGAGATCGCTCTACAGCGATAAGACCACCTATTATACATTACTATGTTTTAAATTATGGTTACTTGTTTTTCCTTTGTTTGTTTTAAGGTGTGCAATAAATAATTTTCTATTCTATTCTATTCTGAATCTTAACTTTAAAAATATATCCAAATAGTTTACAATGTCAGTTAGAAAAGACACAATTTAACACCCATAAATTCCACCTTTACACTAAATAACACGCATTTCTAATTTTCTGTAGCACCTAACTTAGCTGAAGAGGGAATAGCTGGGTCAGTTCGTATACAGATAGACGACTAGGCGACCGATGGCTTATTCTAAGTTTAAGCATCATTTTCTCGTTAGATTTGCACAAAATAACTTATCGCTAGCTAAGTTAACGGAAAAATGATATAAAAACTCAGAATGATCCCTCTGAACAGTTGAAAATTACATGCTTATAATTTTAAAACCGAGGCGAGAAAATTGTTAAAAAAATATTTTTTTCAAATCTACCATACATTTTACTATGAACTTAATAAAAAACACTTACAGGAATGCAACCAACCACGGAAGCTCAGAGAGTGGGCAGAGAAAGAGGTATTAATTTCTGATAAAAAGTTTCATTTCAATAAGTTCCTTAAATTCACTAATTTTTGTATATTTTTTTAAGTTTTGGTGAAATTTGTATCTCATCACTGTTATGTAATTGATGTCCAAAATAATTAAGCTACAACTATTTTAAGCTACACTGACCCCTCCTAACCTCAAACTAACAAGGAACTAACAAAGCTCAAAGTGCGTTCACATTAAAAAATTTCGTTTAATTTACATTTTCGGTTATCGTACATCTGAATGGGTAATTGCGAGACTGATTGTTAACCGTTGTAGTTATCTGATTGGTTAACTGTTTAAACACGCAATTGTAAAAACCTTACTTCCTGGACGGGACCAGGGGGCTAATTCTCGGATCGATCTCGATCATTTTGCAATTTTATTTTATTGCTTCTTTTCACTACCCCGCACTTTTTCTACGTTTTCCGTATATCGTAGCTGTCGAGGCTTTTACAAAGAGGTCGTTGATGAATTACTCAAAGAAATCATCTATTCTCTCTTCGAAAAGAAGCAATAAAATAAAATTGCAAAATGATCGAGATCGGCGCGAGAATTAGCCCCCTGTAAGCGAGGTTTGGAGATAAGACGAAGAGACGTGGTCTTATCAACTTGAACGTGGCATAAAGGTGTGTTGATACTAGAATACACTACTATTCTTCCTCTTACGATTTCAGCTAAAAGTTCCCGCATCCAGCAAAAAAAAAAACACAGCAGAACGAGAGTATTGTTTTCGGTGAAAGTTTGCATTATGCATGTGATTTTCTTTTGTTTTATTATTGTTGATACTAAAAAATTACATTGATTAACATAAATTTTTATAAAAATTTTAAATTGTCACAGTTTCGCACTTAGCGATAAAACCACCCATATGCTTTTTTTCACTTTGGTATTCAATAAAGTTATATTCCTATTCCTATTTTAAAACCTAATACAACAAGATGAATAAAACCTGTCAAGATTGGTTATATTTTAAGTACAGGTTTTAGATTGTTAAATTTAACAAGGTAGTTAAATTTAATCGTAAATGCTTAACATAAATTCAATCAAACTATTATTAAACAATTAAAACGAACAAGGCAGTGTCAATTTTATTATTCACTAGCGGCTACCTGCGGCTTCGCTCGCCTCATTCCCGTTACGCCTCGTTACTATTATTTTTGACGTGTCAACGTCTTATAATTCGATGGAGCCGGCTGCACACATGAAAAAACATGACTCATGCGGCGTTACCTCGCTCTGAGGCGTTCCATTTAAGTGCAAGCGAGAGCGCTGAACGAGCGACAAAGAGGCACAATCGGCCTCCGCGTTCGGCAGCGTTCGACATCAATTTCTCTCCTACTTGAGTGAGCGATGCCGATGCGTCCGCGTGGATCGCTGTATGACGTTGACACGTTCAACTATCGTCAGTAAACCGACTTTACAGACAACCGATTTTTGTCTGTAAAGTCGGTTTACTGATGTTTGGGATAGCACATGGGCTTTTTCGAGATAAAAAGCCCATGTGCTATCCCAAACTATTATAATTTATCTCTGTGCCAAATTTCATCCAGATCCGTTCAAACGTTCTGGCGTTATTGAGTAACAAACAACCATCCTAACTTACGCATTAATACATTTAAGTGGGATTTTTGGGCGTTACTTTATCTCACCTGCATTTTTGATAAGCATACTTTATAATTACTATGATTTATAGATTATAAAACTTTCGTTTTATAGTGGCAATAAAAACCAAAATTTCGGCCATAATTAGTTGTAATTAATTTTAGTCCCACTTTTTATGAGTTTTTGATGACTTCGCAAGTAATTATAAATGGGACACGTTATTTGATAATGGGTGTATCGGGCCATTAGTTTTTTGACCTAGTACGTAAAGTGGGTTACTTTATCGCCATAAATATGACATTATTTCATAGTTTTATTGTTGTGTGATTAATTTTTGACGTTTATAATCGTAGAGCATGTAATTTGAGTTATTTTGATGTGGGGAAACGATAAAACCATAAATTAAGTAAAATAGTTCTAAAGCATAAACCGTTTTTTACTAAGATTGTCATTTAATTTGAAAATAAATGTAAAACAATAAAGAAAAGAGAGTGTTTTTTATGGAGATTATAAACAAGATCGGTCAACATTATCCATTAAAAAAAAATGATAATCTTTAACCTAAGTTACCTATATTTTGTATTATTATTAAAAATGAAATGTGTTTTTGGATTATGCACAGTAAAAATTACTTAGTTTAATCTTTCACCAACCTATATCAGTCCACTGCTGGACGTAGGTCTCTCCCAAGACGCGTCACTGAGCTCGGTTTTCAACTCTTCTTCTCCAGTGCTTGCTACATTTCGCAGATCGTCGCCCCACCTTGCCGGAGGGCGTCCTACACTACGCTAACCTAAACGCAGTCTCCACTCTATTCGTAGCCTTCTTCTTCTTAAATTTAAGAGCTTCTTCTTCTTAAATTTAAGAGCTTAGCTCTTGTCGGGGTTTTGATGCAGTTTTCTCCAATTAAGTCTTTCGAATGCGGCCTCCTTGACTTCCTTATACGACATGACAGCGACTTTTTTTTTATCTGGCTCATGTAACTTATTCTTGGCCTTCCTCTTCCCCGTTTCCCTTCAACCTTTCCTTCAATGATGTTCTTTAAGCCTATCACATACTAAATCAATAACCTAGTTTTTGTTGTATATGGAAAGTAAAGGCCTGAGACCCAACTGTGGGAATATACTCTATGGTTGATCGTTTGAATGGATTGCTAACAGATAATGAGAATAGTTGTGCCATCTTAATGCAAAATACAACTGTATTTTCAGGTAGCTTAGGTTGATATTTGAATGTCTACCATGAATAAGAATTTGCTATTACAATCGTAAGCTATTCTTATGCGTGTCAAAAGTTTTTATTCTGAAATATACAGATATAATTTGAAAATATACTAGATATTAATTTGTAGGGGTTAAGTGGAGGTAGGCCAATGAAAAGAGTAGATTGTGTGAAGGATTACATGGGTAATAAACTGCTGAAATGACGGCTAATAGAGGAGAGTGGAGAATGAAAACCTGTTGTGCCGACCCCACATGAAATGGGATAGGACAAGAAAATAATGATGATGATTTGAAAATTTACTATTTTTTTTATTTATGATTAACTAACCAAATCATAAATCATTTATTTTTACCACAAATAAACGAAGAATATCAAAGGCACAAAAGTTATACCTACTTTGGAACAAAAAATCTAACAAGAATCCATCATAATAGCACGATCAGTTACAAAATCAACTTAGAAAATATGCAACACGATTAACATACGCCAACCACCCATAAAATGGCCACCACACATTTCGAAAAATCAATTTATCCTTAGAAAAACGCATCATATTTTCTGTTGCCACCCTACGATACACGCGATAGAGCGAACGAGATGCAAAACGCCTAATAACATAATCCTGAAAGGGACGGAAGACAAACAAAAAATACGCAGGAAAAAACATGGTCGCGAAAACCGTAGGGGTAGGCTGGGGTTGATTCTGAAGTGGCACATTAGTGAACCCTACACTGAGTTTTTGAAAAATGAATAATAACCACCCCCGCATGGGGATTTTACGACCATATTTGAAGATTTCGCAAGAATGTTGCATGATATTAAAATTTATAGTGGCGTCTTTGAAATTGATAGCTTAGCGAAGTAATACTTTGAAACCAGTTCGTTAAATCTACGAGTATTCCTTGGTACCTACGTATTGTCTTCTTCTTCTTAATGAATGGCATTTAATTAAGAAGTCACTCTATCAAAATATGTGTCACGATGTCAAAGTTTGCGATCGAATCTTCGATTTGTATTTATCGCGGGGTGATTCTCCCCTTAATTTGTACAACTAATCAATAAACAAGAATTTTAGTGGACTTGTGAATTTCACATTTGACTTTAAAATATCCAAGAAAACAACAATCTACGCGAATAACTTGCTCTATAAAGCATGCTTTTTCCAAAATAAAATCGAACTGTAGGCCCACCATGAGCTCTGTCTGGCTCTGGTTCTGGTTTTGAGTCTGTGTGAGTGTTGACTAAATAAATCCTAGGTCAAAAAGTCACACACACACACACACACACACACACACACACACACACACAGTATAATGCACTGGTGAGCACTCACACACACTCAAAACCAGAGCCAAAGACAGAGCCAGACAGAGCTCATGGCCTACTGAGCTGAGAGGTCAATTAATAAAGAGGGAATCCAATCCTCCAATTTGGAGGTGATATTTTCTTTATCAATAAGTTTCTGAAAAAAGGAAAACATACGAGCACGTATATAGAAGATCTGGTTTTTATGAGACAAAATGGTTACTCTAGATAGAGTCTAGAGGCATTATCCAGGGAGGAAATAGGGGACTACGATTGTATGGAGAGTCGCCTGTGTGATTCCCTCTAAACTTTGACATCTCAAAAAGATCTAATACTTTGCATTACAAAAGTATTCTCAGTCCATTACTTATTGCATTGTTAAAACCCTTAGATAATCCCGTCTGAACAACATTATGACGTATAATGACGTCATTAAGCAAACTGAAACATCTCAGCCTCAAATTCTTCAGCCAAGTTTAAGTTTTAAAAGCCTTAATTTAAGGTCGTTTTTGGAATATTCTTTAACCTCATTTACATTGGGTCCCCAGATACCCAGTTATTTGTCATGGCCACTAATTGCCTGTTATATTGCTAAGAAAAGAACAAGTAAAAGTGGCTCTAGCAATTCATTTTACCCCTCACAGATTAAATATGACGCAAATCGCAAAACGGACGCATGGACAGTGCATCGTAGGGTACGTTCCTTAGCCTGCGAACCAGTGTTTTGTTATAGGCAATGGTTACACTTAACATCAGGCTCTATGTTTGTTTCATGAGATAATTGAATAAAACAAAAACAAAAATCAGTAACAGTTCTCACTGTTGTCAGAAGTTTTATAATAAGCTAATGCCTATATTTTATTAGTGCATATTTTCGAGTGGTCTCATTACATTATGTAAAAATTTACATCACTGTTTTTATTACCCCAGCTTTTACCAATAAAATGAAGATGTTAAAAATGATAATTAAGTAGGTATTTGTTTGTAATAGGCTTTTGCAAATGATGTAACCACTTTCGGATACATTTCCAGGAAGAACGATTCTGAGCCCTCGCCATCCACCGACTTCCCTTGATCTTAAAAATGTCATCGGTCCATCGGGTGGTGGGCCTTTGTTTTGTTTTTAATTTAGATAGGTAATATTAACTAAATTGAACTTTTTAGAGCTAATTCGATACAGTGAATAAAACAATGACAAATTTAAGTTCGTCAGGGGATGTTTAGGAAACCGTAGCTTGTTTTTAAATGATTGTTTTATTGCATTCGTCAATACAATACATCAGCTCAGCTGGTCGACATTGATGCTTCTTTATAATTATGTAAATTGGAATGCTACCGTGAAAATTCCACGGGTTCTTAAGGGGTTCGGAATTCTATAGTTTTTGCGGGACCCTAATGAGCTGTTTGAGTTTTGTGATACATTGTAGGGTACAGTTATATTCGAAAATTTCACTAAATTTTTAATAGATAATTATAACGGGTGTCTCAATAAGAGTGCACTTTTTAAAATTGGAATATTTATTTTTTCATGCAGGTGGCAACTCTGAAATTTGACAGCCTCGTAGAGTTTTAATATTTCTTTGGCATTTTTAAGTAGGTAAAAATGCCGAGAGCACTGGTGGTCTAGTAGTAGCGGCCCCGCCTTCCGATTCTTAAGTCGTGGGTTCTAATCCAGGCGTGTACCAATGAGTTTTCTGCCCAAAAAATTATGTATGTAAGCCAGTGCTCTCAAACTGTGAAGGAAAACATCGTCAGGAAACTGGCATATCGTAGGACCTAAAAAGTTCGAAAATATGTATCAAGTGCGCAAAAGGAGCCTCTTTGAGGCGCACTTAAAATCCTTTCACCACACTTGGTTCGAAAGAATCAGTGACACGATAAGAAGAAGTAGGTAAAAAATAAATATTATGAGGTCTTCACCAAATTTTTGTGGTGAAAACATCTTTAAGCGGACTTGAATATTTTTTGAGGTGGAAAAAAACAATAAACTAACGTCACCGTAACCGACACCTCTTCGGTAAATATCGACAGACTTCGCCAAAAGTCGGGGGGAGGGAGCAGGGATACGTTATTTTTCAAGTTTATACTTTTGTCGGCACTTCCGAGTGCCACTGTTTTTTTTATTAATAAGTCGTTATGCTTGTTTTGTGCGTGACTGTACCTGGAAGGTTATTTTTAGTGACGAACTTGTTTATAGACTAAACGGTGTTTAACAATAGTAACAATTTATACTATTTCTTAGACCTATAAATTACTTGCTGTCTATTATTTTGTTATTTACTATAAGCTAAAGGAACAATGTCCACCTGATGTTAAGCCATCGCCTATAATTATTGAAAGAATATTCAATAATTCTATAAAATACGTAGAACCTTGAAACTTCGCAAATATGTGTCAAGTGTACGAAAGGTGCCATCTTTGAGGCGAAAAAATCCTTTCACCATACTTGGTAAGAAAGAACCAGTGACACGATGAAAGATGATTGTTAAAAATATTATTGAATTTAATAATAAAGTAGAATATGATTGTATAGAAAAACACTTGGTAACAGCTGATTTTAAAGCTGTTATTTTTTTTCTCTCAAAGGTTCTCGAAGACCCAAGGCGATGAAACAAAATGCAATGAGCTAAGGGCTAACAACAGGGTGGTTAAAAAAGGACCAGTGAAACGAATAAAAATCGTACAGTAAAGCCAAGCACACAAGTCTTATCCACATAAGACCCAAACTCACATAAAATACATCCACAAGGAAGGAAAAAGTAATGCAAAGGAATCGTAGGTACTACTATCTCAAAATTGATCTACCACTTTCCATTCCAAAACCCACCTTAAACCTACAAACACAAGATAGAAAATCCTGTGCAGTACAGCATTGTAAATTGGTTTTTCCTTCCAAATGAAAAGCAACCCAATTTTCACAACATTGGAGTAGAAAATCCCGTGAAGATCTACCATCGTTTCACATAAGTTAAGGCAAAGTAATACGGATGACGATGCGAAGTTAGTAGAAAGAAAGGGGGGTGGAATAACGAGGGGGTAGGGGGTAACACACCCCCTGAGTGTTTGAGTCTCCTGTACGATTTAAAAGGCAGACAGGTGTAGCTTTGCAAATAAAAGTAAAAATACTCTCCGCAAATTTTTACGGTGCTTAGTTCCGATGTTTGGATTGAGCAAACTGAAAGCTACATAAAATAATTTGAAACATGACACGTCTGTTTGTTAAAATTTACTATTGAAAAAGTCTTGGAGAATTTGGCAAAGAGACACAGATAGAATTGCGAGCAAAAGCGAGTTTAACCTTGAAAGTAGCATCTTAGATTTATTGTATAAAATTGAGGATTATCCAGGTTGTCAGAGGTAATGTCTAATTAACTGAAAGCACAGTAATCGCTTCAAAAGTAAAAACTATCGTCAAAAAACCGGCATTTGCATCTATTGTAGATGTCGATATAGCGTCAGGGGCAACTGGTGGTTACTCAAGCTAATTATTAGTTTTTCAGCACACTTTTCATTTTGACTATTGACTGAATTCCAGTATTGGTAGTAGCAACCATTTTTGTTATAAGTAACATAGGACCTAGTTGAAAAACAAAATGCCTCATAGTTTACTCGTTTCGATTCTTCATTGCTCGTATTTTTAGTTTGAATTTGAGATTTTGTCTGGTAAAGTACCCGAAGACCCTCAAAAATCATAAATTGATATAATAATCCGAAAGCTAATATATCACAGCGTCACGGGCGTGCGGCTGACACAAAAATATTGCGATGCATCAAAACTGCCAAGGAGCGGGAGAAAAACGAACTTGGATCCGCGGCTCGTGGCTTAAGGTATAGGCGACTCGAATCCCTAGCGTCTTCGACTGAAGCTATTTAAAAAAAAAATACAAGAATTTGACTGCGAGTGTTTTGTGGTTTTATTTCAGGAGTTCGTTGTACTCTCTCAAGTATTAATTATTCTATTTTGCATACACCTACCAAATTCTAAATCTACCTACACGTTCTCTTTTATGACGAAGATTTTTGTGTAAGTTAGATAAAGGTAGTATTCGTATCATGTCCATGAATGCAGGGGCAGAATCACCAAGGAGGTTGAAAATTACAGCACGGAGTTCATAACTCTTTGAGGATCCACACAAAACCTTTTTGGTAGCTATTATTATAATAGTTCTATGCAGCCATAGAGGTTTAACACTATGGCTTCCAAACTCCTTGTGGTTTTAATGGGCGTCTTACCGCTTTGGTTCCCTAAATTATCGACGTATTTATTTACTGTATTCATGTTTATCCAGTAGTATTTAATTTGGAGGGAGATATTAGTGTTTTATTTATGTTGGAGGACAAACCAAAACCTTAAACGAAAAATTTCCTGTGCTTACATCACTCAACCTGTCTAGCCCCAAACTAAGCAGATCTCGCTTATATAACACACTCTATTTAGATCAGGGATTCCCAAAGTGGTCGATATCGACCCCTTGGGGTCGATATCGGTTTCCTAGGGGTCGACATAAACGAAAACTGATTTTGGGGGTCGACGAGGTCTAACAATCGACCCCTATTAAATTAACACATTAAGTTCTTATTTCAAACTTTCAAGTTAGGTATGTAGGTACTGTATTGTTTATGTTGTGTTACGTGTACTAAGAATAATTAATATTTTTGTAGAAAATAGCATTGTTGTAGTAATGTAAAGTCTCAAGTTCGTACAACGTACGTTTATTTTGTTAAATTTTGATGAGAAAATGGAGTCAACTTTAATCACCTAAACCAAGTGCAAAGTTTTCCAATTGGTATCTTATTACCTAGGTATTTTGTATCAATAGGAAAAAACTAAAGATTGCTAATTCTCACACTGTCTTCTTCTATTGACCTAAATCGAGAGAGACCTATGAAAAATAACACTCTGTAGTAGCTGTTTTAAGTTAGCGGACCATTGCGAATAAAGGGGTTGATCTTAAAAGTAGGTAATTTGGCCATGGGGGTCGGAGGAAACTGTTCATTTTGGAAAAGGGGTCACTTGTCCAAAATAGTTTGGGAATCCCTGATTTAGATGAACCAAAGAAAATAAAATATTTATGATTAAATTCTTTAACTTAGGCCAAACATTAATACGCTCTGAGAAGCGGGGGTGGATTGTGTCTTGAAAAATGCTTTGCTTCTGTGCGGTACATTCGATGTACCAACCTCGTTGATATTGCTTAGAACCTGTGTTGTTTATTTGCTACATCCCGTGACTTTACTTGAGTCCCGTGACTAGCCTTGGTCGCGTGAAGCTGGCACCTAGACTCACCTAACTTTAATTTTCAAAGTGATCCTTGCGATTATACTGAATAAACACACTTTTTGATTTTGATTTTTGTTGCGGCGAAATAAATATTGGACTCCAACTTTTTTTTTAATTAAAAATATATATAGTGGATAATCCACACAATGCTATCTAGCCCCAAACTAAGCATAGCTTGTACTATGGAGACCAGATAGATGATATATAATGCTTATACATACATGAAAATCGAACTGATGTTGTGCGGGTACTTCTTCCTATAATGTTAATTTAAAGAGCACACATCGACTATGTTGGTTTTATATTTCACTAGCAGCCTGTCCCGGCTTCGCACGGGTGGACATTTATTTTTAAACACATAAATATAGCTTATGTTACTCAGGGTGAATGTAGCTTTCCAATGGTGAAAGAATTTTTGAAATCGGCACATTATTTTTTGAGATTATTCATATTACAAACATACAAAAATACAAACCTTTCATTTTTATATTATTAGATATTAGTACCTATAGATAAAAAATACTATTACCACAAACTATAAAAATAATATATTATGGGGCTAGATTGTCTACAATAAAAAAAAATCGTGGTTATTCCGTTCCGTCACTTCCTCTCATAAAACAAACATTCTTTCCCAACCAGCCCTTTTAAAAATCAGAAAAAAATCTACGTGAAAAACTTCCTGAAAGTAGGTAGAAGCCTGAAAATACGAAGCCTTCAGTATTGAAGTAACAAAGAGGGTGCCGAGGTTTGGGCTCGTCTGCCTCATATGTATGTAAATGTAGGCTTAGCTGGCGAAACGAAGGCTGTGTATATACTGTTAAAGAAACTAAAAATCTTATTTTCTTGTCGACTGGCCTCTCAGCTCACTTGGTAGCTAGCTCTACCTTCTGCGCTGCAGGTCATGAGCTCCCCCAGAGAACAAATATTTGTGTGGTGAACGCAGATGTTTGTTCTCTGGCTGGGTGTTGTATTGTATTCCAAGGCCGAGATTCATAGACGTGACTTTGCTTTACAGCAAAGCAGTCTTCGCAAAGTAAGTTTTGTTTATCGAAGTTTACCTTCATGCTTTACAGCAAAGCAGTCTTCGCAAAGTAAGTTTTGTTTATCGAAGTTTACCTTCATGCTTTACAGCAAGCAGTCTTCGCAAAGTAAGTTTTGTTTATCGAAGTTTACCTTCATGCTTTACAGCAAAGCAGTCTTCGCAAAGTAAGTTTTGTTTATCGAAGTTTACCTTCATGCTTTACAGCAAAGCAGTCTTCGCAAAGTAAGTTTTGTTTATCGAAGTTTACCTTCATGCTTTACAGCAAAGCAGTCTTCGCAAAGTAAGTTTTGTTTATCGAAGTTTACCTTCATGCTTTACAGCAAAGCAGTCTTCGCAAAGTAAGTTTTGTTTATTGAAGTTTACCTTCATGCTTTACAGCAAAGCAGTCTTCGCAAAGTAAGTTTTGTTTATCGAAGTTTACCTTCAACATTTTGAATAAAGAAGAGCTTGACAGGACTATGAAATATATTTTTGGTTGAAAGTTGAACTTTCCATCAAAGTAAAGTCAAAGTTCGGTCTATGAATCTGGGCCTTAGTATGTATGTATATGTACAAAAAAATGTATGTATGTATTTCAGCTATTTAGTTCCCATAGTAGGTACAAGCTCTGCTTAATTGTTATTATTTATTGTCGATTTATATTCGTACACCATGTTTTTGAACGTAATAGGTTCTGGTTCTACGACGACATGCCGATCACCTCTCGATGTTTTCCTTCGCCGTTTGAGATTGATAGATACACTGCTGTCATTGCGTACATATTTTTTTACCTATCTTCTTTTATCAACTAAGAGACCCATTGGAGTCACCGACAAAGTCAAATATGTCTTTATTCATTGCTATCACAAGGATCACTTTGAAACGTCTTAAAGCTAGGCGAGTCTAGGTGCCAGTTCCACGCGACCAAGACTACAAGAACAGGCAACAAACTACGCCTTGGTTACTATTGTGTTTTTGTATTATTTGAAAAACAGTGTGACCACAGCTTTACTATAACCTATACATAAATACATGTCAGGTGCTCAGAAACTCAGATTACGTAAAAATTCTTGAAGATATTGCTTTTTCGGTAAGATGTTTTCAACATTAGTTGTTTATTTTTAACCAAATTCAAATGAAAACGGAGGAGGTTCTCAATTAGGTTGTTTTATTTTTGTTAATAGCATTTTAAGATGTTTTAAAAACACTATTGCGCTTAATGGAACAAGCAATTTTCACCGAATTTGAAAGCTTTCGATTATTGATGGCACACTAGCGATTCGCCCCAGCTTTGCACGGGCTATGACAGTGACTTTACATTTTTCACCTTCTTTTTTCTAAATGACTCCCGCACGAAGCCGGGTCGGGTCAATAGTAAAAAATATAGCTTGTGTTACTGAAAGTTTTTTTTGTAAAACGGTCCTGTAATTTTTGAGTTTATTCGTTATGTACAAAAATACAAATCTTTAATCTTTATTAACTAGCGTCCGCCCACGGCTTCCCTCCCTGTTCACGTTTTTTGGGATATAAAATATCCTACCTCCGTCTTTTGGTGCTATAAGCTATGTCCCTACGTGTTTTCAGCCAAATTGGTTTGTGCCGTTCTTGAGTTATAAATAGTGTTACTAACACGTTTTTTTTATAGATAAACATAGATATAAGTTCAGACGTATCAAGACCGAAACTAATTTACTTTGTGATAACGGTAACGTAAAAAAAATTGGAAGCAGATAAAAACCGCATCACAAAAGTAGGATAAAATAAAATAGTCCTTCGCAAGTCATCTCATCACTCTGAGGTAATCTTCTTACTGCCTACCCCCCTCCCCTGGGATTATTAGGTACCCCTTATACCGAAGATTTCATATATTTTATTTCATCTTTACAAAATGTACAAAAACCTAGCAAAATTAACTGGTGAAAGTGGAATTGGTTAGAAGAATTTTGTAATGAAAATTTAAAGTACCTACACATTCTATTTAAATTTGATTTAAAAAAAGAGTGTAGGTATAGATTTTTCAAACAACAAAACAA
This sequence comes from Thera britannica, assembly GCA_939531255.2. Lineage (NCBI taxonomy): Eukaryota > Metazoa > Arthropoda > Insecta > Lepidoptera > Geometridae > Thera > Thera britannica. The sequence goes on from OW618038.2 coordinate 22,991,161, forward strand.
AGGCCGTTTAGAATATACTTATATCTTTCTAAAAGTTAATAACAACAAAGGATAAAGAAAATTGCTACACAAAAAAGTATTTCCCAAATAGATAGATACCCCACGAAAAAAACATAATTTACTTACATCCAAGACATTACAGGCTCTAACAAGACACAATGGCTATGCGAAATATCGTCCCACCCTAGCGTGCAAAACCAGAAAAACTAGACCCATCTCCCAACTTCGATAAAAAGAAAAACTGCAAAAGTCACAGGTCGGCTTAGACTGGTTATCGTAGGCACCCGCTACGTCACTCGCTCTGGTGATTGATGACGTAGGCGGGGCAAATCCAATCATTATCTGTGATGCATTGCTGGTACATCACTAGCGGGATCGAATTTTGGAATTAGTTTTCGGGGAAGGGGATATGGAGCTAGAAATCTAAAAGGCAAATTCACTAAGCTTCACAGTAACGAAAATACCCTGAGATCTTTTATTTAGCATTGAAAATATAATCTATTCTATTGTAAAAATTGGTGCTTCGATTACGCCTTCCAAAATGCTTGCCAATTATTGGTAAATGAAAATAAAGATGCAAGAATCGATGAAAGCTAAATAAAATGTAAGCACGTATTTACCTTTTATCACTGTAAAATCACAGGTAAAACTCAATTAGTATTCTTCAAGTCAGCTCAAGCAAAGAAGTTGGACTAACTTCCTTCAGCTTTGCTTCGTCAGTCTATTGATTATAAACTGCTTTTGTTTTGAATCTTCTTTCATTTTTTAAATTCGAACGTTTTCCAACCATCTTTTATTTCTAATCACAGATTTTACACGCACTCTCAACGAGTTCCAAATTCAAACTGGATCCCCGAAAAAAAATCACATTCGCAACGTTCTGCGTTTAAAAATGAATACATTAACCCTTGAATAATTAAAAATATGCGTGAGCTTTAAATAATCACGAAGACTTAACCCTTCGAATGCAAATTAGCGGATGTGACGATCGCGACCGGTCTAAAAGACCCAGGTGTGTATTATTTTAAAGCCGCGAGACGTGGGAATTAAAATTCTGGTTGAATAATTTTGTCACCTCTATTTAATTTAAAGGTACCCAGATAAGGTAGGTTAGCATTGAACTTCATGTAAAATAGATCAGACGGGTTTACTTCTTGGTAATACGAGAAAAAATAATTGAGTAGAATGCTTAGGTACTCTAACGACTGTAGTGCCAAAATCATGACCATTATTTTGACAGAGAGAGTATGTATCAATGTTTTGAGTTTAAAGACTCTCATGTTTATTTCAAATTCAGAACTTGGTTCCTCTATAGTGTTTCTTTTTTCGAGAGTTCGAAGTTCAAACCAGTGAAAAGAGCATAGAGCACAATAATTACTTTTTGTACTTCCTCCTCACTTCCTCAAACAAGCGGAAGTTCATACAAAGAGCACCTGTCTGCGCGGGGACATTTGAATTTCAATGGAGACTTGGGACTCGTGAAAGGGTTGAACTTTTGCGTCTTGAAGATCGTTGTTTTAAAAACATATTTCTTTTGGTTCAAGATTAGGTTTGACTTTGGTGAATAACGTTTTTACAAAAAAAAAACAGAATAATATTTCATTTGTTATAATAATGTATCCTGACTAATTTGTTATTAGACAAGCCGATTGTTTAGTTAGATTAGATTTAACAATAGTGTCAGTATTTACTTATTAAACACTTTATACAGAAATGCCTAAGCAGATCATAAACAATCTCTTAAAGTAATTTCGAGTTTTTCATTTGTGGTTTAAAAACTGAAAAATAAAACTATCCTACATTGCAACATTGATAAACAAAGTCGCCACTAAAATCATTCAGAATTTTATCGCAAATCGATAAATTTGCATGTAACTGCCGATGTTGACACAGCTTTCTACAACACCCATCCCCCTCAATCACAGACAAGATTCCAAACTTTTCTCACGGCTAGAAAACATCTCATTATAAAAAGAAAAAAATCGAATAAACTAGACACTGGCCGTAAATGCACCAAATTTGAATATCGAAGGGGTGGACTATTCTTCCAAGTGTCAAAATTGCTCTTCCTGTTCCGGCCGAGCCTGATTTGAATATCGAAGATGCATGGGATCTATTTTGCATGTCTATGATCAGTTTTTAGAAAGCATTGTATAAGGTTGAGAATTTTAACTTTTCGCACAGTGGGACAATGCGCGTTTTGTTGGATATTATTGATTTTACCGTTCCGATGCGCGTATGCGTAATGAGATCAAATATTTTCGTTCGGCTGTCATATTTGGAGTTTTATGGTTGCATATTAATGTATTCGGCTCTTTGTAACACAGTGATAGATGTTATTTGAGTCAAGTCGGGTTAGAAAAGTACCTAGGTGCTCACACGAAAACTTAATTTACTTTTTTGTTATGTGACTGGCACTTTCTTTTTTTTTCTACCAAACAACTGGCAGTAAATGGCAGTAAAAAATAGAAACAAGATTTATCGTTGACGTTTATAGTTAAACTATGCGAAACTTTTATTTCCAACACTTCATTAATGTAGGCAACAAAATATTTAAAAACATAAGATTAATTGTTTAATTACAATAACAATAGACAAAAAATGATAGATACCGAAGAAGTAAACAATAGACAACTCGCTCATTCACAGATAATAAAATAGGGTTTGAATAAATTAATTCTATTATTTTGCCAAAACTATTAATGTTTATCGATTGTGTGACAGTTTGTTTTATTGACTACTTCAGTTTTATTGATTATGGACTAGGACGTACTTGTATAAAAATATTAACATACTTTATTTATCATTTATAAACACGACAACAATTATTTTCAATCATTCTTTAAAAAATATTTTGCGTACATTTCAGTTCATTCAGTTGAGCTATCTCTAGATCGTTTGTAACGATCTGCAGATAGCTAAACTGTTTCTTGTGTATTTTGTACATTTTGTAAATATTTGTTTAATTGTAAGTTTCTTTGTTTAAATAAATAAATCATTCTTTAAAAAATATTTTGCGTACATTTATTCAGTTGAGCTATCTCTAGATCGTTAATAACGATCTGCAGTTAGCTCAACTGTTTTTTGTGTATTTTGTAAATACTTTTTAATTATAAGTTTCTTATTATAAATATTATGTTTAGTTTAAAATGCATAAATTACAAAGGTATCTAATAAAATCTGTTACCTATCACAGACATAACACTGTACACAAGTTAAATTAATAGCTCCTAAATTGTCCACAGTGCGACAAAATTATACAACCTCTCAAAGAAAGCGGAGAACAAAAACTAGAACGTTTTAACTACCAAGTACTTACCTATTCCTTTATTCCTTTGAAGACTTTATCCTCAAGCAGCAAGAATAAATTGTCCTCCAACATTGTAATGCAGGTTAATCGCTCGTGAATAAGTGCTGAAATATTGTCTGGTTTTCTCTCGGGCTGCTAAAGCATTGTTTCTTTGTAATAATCATCTCTTTAGTAAAAGAATTCAGTTGAAACTTCATATTCCTTTTGAAAATGGAATGCAATCATTTCATATTTTGTATACACCACACTGGGAAAACTACAAAACAAGTATAGTGACGTCGAAGTAGTTCTAAATTCAAAAAGAGATTTTTCACAAAACAAACTTCTGAATTTAGAATGTCTTTGCGGTAATATTTTATCTGACCAACGAATATAACTAGCGCCAAAAATTTAAAAACATACGGACATGAAATTGTTTTGAAGTGAAAACTTTTTTGGGCGAGTTTGAGCATTTTTTGAGGTGGGAATAAACCAATGAACTCGAACACTGTCACGTAAATAATCACGTAACCAACCTCTTTGGTAAAGATCGACAAACTTCGCTAGAAGTCAGGGGAGGGTCACGGGCCAGCCCATAGTTTTTACTTCTGCCGACTTTTTTTTTCTTCTTTTTACTTCTGCCACAACTTTTTATTGCTCTTATAAAGCAATATGAAATAACCTAAGTAAATTTCATTTGCCAGCGACAAAGGCTATGTTTAAATAAACTGTAGTACAACGTACGGCTAATCTACAGTGTGCAGACATGCAACATTTTTTACACGCTCTCATATTTTGTTTTGTTTCAAATCCGTTTTCAATCTCCGAAAACAAACAATGGCCGCACGACACAAAAATCAAGCTCTAACATCCGCCAGCATCACATCCGCACCAAATTAGCATAAATTAAGAGACAAAAGCCAAACCGTCATAATTTTTATATTTAATTTTTTACAGTAACAAGTACCGGTTTTTGTCTATTGTGAAATTGTATAAAATATTCAAATTGAAAACAAAATCGTTGGGCGAAACAAAAAGTGCACCTTTTTGTCCTAAAGTCGTGTGTTTCGTTCCACTGTGTTATGAGGTTGGTGACATTATTGTAGACTGTATGCTAATGAGATTAGAGATTAAAATTGTATGAGCTTTGAAGAAATGTGTTGAATTAGTAATAACAACATTTTGAGTGCCAGGTCTGTATGATAAATCTTAATTTTTAACCGACTTCCAATCAAAAAGGAGGAGGTTCTCAATTCGGTTGCATGTTTTTTTTTTTTTTTTTTTAATGTTTGTTACCGCATAACTTCGACATTTGTGAGCCGATTTGAAAAATTATTTTTTTATCTGAAAGGTACTGCTTCCAGATTGGTCCCATTTTAATTTTATTAAAATCGGTGTTGCCATTTTTTTTAAAATATTTTTTTTAATGTTTGTAACTGCATGCCTCCGTCATTTATGAACCGATTTAGAAAATTATTTTTTTATTTGGAAGGTTATTCTTACGTCCAGATTGTCCTAAACAAATTTGATTAAAATCGGTTTAGCCGTTTGACAATGAAGTCGGTTTCTCAAGTTTTTTAAACTTATAATTATTATTCATTTACCTGATGGTAAAAAGTATATTTTATTTATTAAACAAACTTATTATGTAGGTAGTTATCTAATAAACCTACAAACTAGGAAATTTAAAGACCTATTCCTATACAAATTACAACCAAATCACTTTGTTTTTTAAATGGTTTGGAAGCTTTTCCTTCACTGCACGATCACACCCAATGTTCGAGGATGACTAAGGGTAGTCAGAGGCAAATCTCTGCATTATTTTAGCTAATAATTAGTAGCTTAATATTAGAATTCGTCGGTTAAACACACCGGGCCGAGCCGAATCGCGAACAAATATGGAGTGTACGGAACTAATCGCAAAATCACAATAAGATGCTAATCTTTCACACCTTTACTGAATTAGCATAATATTCGCAATGAACGATGCGATATGCTGTTTTGGTACTTATTTTGTGTGACTTTACACTTTGGAAAAGATTTATTTTTATTTTTGCAATCGCTTGATCCAAGGGATCAATAAATAAAATCTTATCTGGATAGGATAGGTTCTAAATTTGATATTTAAAACTTGTCACGAAATCATTACATTTGAACTAGTTCTATATTCGAAATTCAAAAGTTGGATGAAAGTTTCTACTTTTATTGACGAGTTGTAAATTCGAAATTTAAAAGATGCCAAAAGTCTTTAAATTTGAGCTTCGTAACTGGCAGGCGAAGGACGCTGCCGCCTCGTTCGAAAAACACTGAACCGCAAATTACATTCCTTAAAAAATTACAGCATACAAAATCCAACACGTCCAAAATAAAAACGTGCACGTAGGTAGGGTACTTTTAAAAATGCAAGCCACCTGAGCGAGTATGTGGCGAAAAATCGATACGAAGCGTGTCGCGTGATGCCAACGAAAAACTACTAAGGGGGCACCCACCCTGGGGATTTTTCTTCACCCCAACCACCCCCAGCTTAGGGGGAGAGGGGACGCAAAAAGATGCCCGGTTTTTTCACGTTCCGCGTGTGTTTTTGTTGACTGTACCTCCACAGCGTGAACTGGACCTTACATCGTTACGTTTGATTCCAATTTCGAATGGTTTTACTCGTGGATATGTGAGTGATTGTCCTGAAAAATCAACACGCGAAATTCGACTGTAAGGTTTATTCGATAAAGTTTGATTTTTATTGGGAAATAGCATCAAAAGTATGGTGGTAAGCGCGAATTTGGTCTCAAAATTAGGGTCCGCATACACGCGCGGATGCCTAATGACTTCTTACGTATGATTTCTATGTCATGTTGCGTGAAGATGCAAGTTTATTTGACTTGACGTTTGAAGACATTTTGTATTCGGTTCGCGGAATCGCAAATTTGAATTTGAAATTGGAAGCGTTGACGGTATGTTTTGTAAATGTGTTCGAAATTTAATATTTACAACCTCTTTGTAATATTTTGCTTGCAATATAAACTTTTTGGGAGAGTTTAAGATGTTTTTTATTCCTCGAAGAAATATTAGGGTCTTGCCTATCTCGCCTTTTCTTTCCTTCGACATGACAACGTCTTAAAATCGATGGAGCCAGCTGCACGCACGAAAAAACATGACGCATGCGGCGTTACCACGCTATGAGGCGTTCCATTTAAGGCTTGAAGTGCAAGCGAGAGCGTGGAACGAGCGACAGAGGCACAATCGGCCTCCGCGTTCGGCAGCGTTCGACATCTGTCTCTCTCCTACTTGAGTGAGCGATGCGTCCGCGTGGACAGCTGTATGACGTTGTCACGTTCAACAATCGTCAGTAAACCGACTTTACAGACAACCTTTTTTTTTTAGATAAGTATTTAAATGTGTTATCTACATCTGTATTCAGGTACACGTTACAATGTAACGTTTTAATGTTAATTTGAACTACAATTTACACATCAACAGTACTCCGGTGAGAAGTCTCATGTCACAGCGCATCGAAGAACAGCTGGTGAACTTTATATTTACTCAATATTAGTCAGCGATGTTGAATTACAGTAAGACAGAAAAAAGTGGTTATTTGAGCAAAATATGTCCTTGAATAAATTTTCTTATCGATCTCATTTTCTTATCAGTAACATTTTCAGACAATATATTTAATTGCAGTATTTTCACTTCTAAATAAAAATGAAGCAATCTAATGGGCTATTATTTGTTTTGAGAATTAATATTTATATTATATATTTATTATGATTAGGTATATATGTATACCTAATAAAGTCGTGTTAGTTACACTATTTATAACTCAAGAACGGCTGAACCAATTGATGAAAATTGGGGAGGTATTTTAAACCCAGAAGACGGAAATAGGATACCTTTTTATCCCAAAAATGTAACGGGAACGGGATACTAGTATATTATGAAAAGCAAGTATGTATACATGTACTTACAGGGTTTTCTCTATCACCATTAACTGGTGCTACCCCTTGGTCTCCTGCTGGAGCCTAATTCTCGGACCGACCGAGATCATTTTGCAATTTTATTTTATTGCTTCTTTTCGAAGAGAGAATGGATGATTTTCTTGAGTAATTCCTCGACGACCTCATCGTAGAAGCCTCGACAGCTACGATATACGGAAAACGTAGAAAAAGTGCGGGTTTGTGCAATGCCAATGTGTATTTAAGGGACATTGAAAATCTCGGTCGGCCCGAGAATTAGGCTCCAGTAAAAGGATTTTGAATGACTTACCCAGCTATTACTAAACTTACCTATGCCCCTGTATCAGAGAGAAGGCTAGTGATTACCCATTCAATTAGCTCATTGTTTAAACATAAAATGAGTTTCGTAAGCGCTCTCACGGACAGCAAAAAATTGTATTTTAAAGCTTAGGGAAATCTATGAAGTTTTTACTTCTTATTATCGTGTCACTGGTTTTTTTTGAAACCAAGTGTGGTGAAAGTATTTTAAGTAGTCTGAAAGAGGCTTCTTTCGTGCAATTGACACATAATTTCGAACTTTTTAGGTTCTACGCCAGTTTCCTTATAGTAGATAGTTTATGATACTGTTGCATAATAAGGAAACTTTTTTTATTATTTTTGGCCTGTACGTAATATTTGTCATAATTTTTTTTTCAGTTTTCAGTTATTAGTTTTCAGTTTTATTATCTTTGTATTATAGTATCAGAGTCAGAGAGTAAGGAGTCTCTCTGAGACGCACCTAAAATCCTTTTACCACACTGGTTTTGAAAGAGCTAGTGACACGATAAGAAGAAGAAGAAGAAGAAGTATCAGAGTAGATAAAAATATTTTTTAATACAGTTGCTCAAAAAGTGGCGTATTGCAGGGACGTATAGCGTTCGGGATGTGGGCTATTACACACGCGTGCTTTTTTTTTACCATTCCCGCACTAGTGCTTTTTCTTTCCCAACTGTCAAAATAATGTCTAAAAAGAAAAACCAACCATGAAGTTTTTACTAAAAAAATTCATCGAAGTTTTTATGATTCATGCAAATACGTATTATTTCTAAAAAGAAGCTACTAATTTGTTTCATTAACAGATTTAATGATTTGATTGAATGAGTTATGTAGGTTTCATTTCATTTCATCTCATTAAATTTCATTTTCAATTCATATCAATAAAAAAAATCTACTGAAGACTTGGCTGTATGGGTATAGTTCCCTTTGCCTTCCAGAATGGGTGAAGAAAAAAAAAAATCTCTGCTTATATTTTACGGTTGGCGCTTGGCGCCATTTTCAGAAATTTTCTTTGCGAGTTTATTTGTTTGCATTGCACAAAATGAGTAATTTCGACCCTAGTTTTTTTGAATTAACACCACCGGAACTCAGTATAATTGCACAAAATGCTTCGGAGAACATTTTACCGGAAAAGTCAAAAAGTCGCTACATACGACGAACTTATTGCGTGGAGAGAAGAGAAAAAAGCAAATGGTATTTTTATTATTTTATTAAATTGCTTAATTTTTTTGCAACTGTATTAAAAATAGTCGTTCAGTACACGTGCGGAACCGTCATTGCAACTTGTTCCGACTGTCAACCCTCGCCTTCGGCTCGGGTAGACATTTGTCGGAACTCTTTGCAATGACAGCCTTCCCGCACTTGTAATGAAATATACTATTCCTTAACTGTTTGAGAGCACTGGCATTGTGTACATAAGTTTTTGGCAAAAAAGCTCATTGGTTAACGACTGGATTCGAACCCATTACCTTAGGATCGGAGCGAGGCCGCTACCACTAGCCCACCAGAGCGCTCAAAACTCAATAAATTACAAAATTATGCGATAACAAACATTTTTTTTTGACGACCTCTGTGGTGCGGTGGGCGAATGTCCGCCTGCGACGCAAGAGGTTACGGGTTCGATTCCCGCCTTGGAACAAATATTTGTACGTTCTGCAGGTATTTGTTCCGGGTGTTCTGGTCGTTTTCTGTATAAAATAAAATATATCTATACATGTAATGTATTGTATTATGTATATCTAGCACCCATAACACAAGCTCTGCTTAGCTTGGGGCTAGATAATGTTGTGTGAATTGTCCAGCATTATTTATTTATTTAAAAAACTCCAACTATTAAATAGATAACAACATCTAAAAAAAGTAAACAGGCATCTGCATCTATTGTAGATGATAATTATATTATTAGGGGCAACACCGAACCTAAAAAAATCTAAAACAAATGTTTAGTACACGAAAGGAGCCTCTTTAAGGCGTACATAAAATCCTTTCACCACACTTGGTTCGAAAGAACCAGTGACACGATAAGAAGAAGAAGAGGCAACAGTAAACACTAAAGTGTTTAGGTCCTCATAGTTTATACTACCGTTTTTAGGGTTCCGTAGCCAAATGGCAAAAACGGAACCCTTATAGATTCGTTATGTCTGTCTGTCTGTCCGTCCGTATGTCACAGCCATATTTCTCCGAAACTGTAAGATCTAGACTGATGAAACTTGGCGAACTACAAGAACTTTTCTATTATATTACTTGTTGCTACGGAACCCTTCATGGGCGAGTCCGACTCGCACTTGGCTGCTTTTTATTTTCCTAATACTTACCTACAATATGCTAATAAACCGCAATAAAATAGATTGCCTAAGGAAACTTTTTTTTTTAATAAAAGTCGTTATGGAGTTTATAATTATAAACTAGACCTAGGCAATAAAACTTTCTATGCTATCAGTACATTACGAGATACCATCTCTTCATGGTAGCGAGTTCGGACAAAGGCTTCTGCTAACCGTACTATTGAACCAAGTGGTATAAAGTAGCTTTACAGATCGGACATCAAAATTGCTATACACACAAAGTAAAGCGTAGGAGACCTTATTATTGATTATTAGCAGGAAAAAACATTACTAATAAAAAAAATATTATTTTAGATCAATAGCTAAAAGTTTTATTTTCAATAACGGCTTCCGTTGTTATTCAAAATGCCTTGCGCACTTCTAGGCGATCTGCGATGGTGATCAGTTTCTTTTGCACCATTTGACAGTGATACACTGTGAATGCGTGCACTTTTGTTGCAATCAAAACCTAGTCGCGTCTGTCAGTTCTGACATTATTTAAGTTTATTTTATTTATTTATATAAGCATTGATTGCAATAAAAAACGAATTGAAACTTATCTTTGACTGGAAACGATTGAAACAAGACTGATGTCGACGTAATAAACAAAAGACAGCGAATTATGAAATTCGCTTTGTTAAACTAGTAGGTAGGCGACAGATTGATAATAGTCGAAAAATGTTGGTAGCAAGATATGTAATCGCTGTTTTTTGTTCGTATCAGTTATTTGTTAATAGATAACAACATCTAAAAAAGCAGACTTGTTATTGCAACAGAATTACATAATTGCCCAGCTGATCGTCATCGCAGGCGATCTAGATGTGCGGAAGGGTTATCAAATCAAATCAAATCAAAAGTGTATTTATTCAGTAATATCTAAAGGATCACGTTGAAACGTCATAAAGCTAGGCGAGTCTAGGTGCCAGTTCCACCAAGCCTAGAAGAACAGGCAACAAACTACGGCTCGGTTCCTACCGTTCTTTTTACCGACTTCCAATCAAAAAGGAGGAGGTTCTCAATTCGGTTGTATATTTTTTTTTTTTTTTTTTTTTTTTTTTTTATGTTTGTTACCGCATAACTTCGTCATTTGTGAGCCGATTTGAAAAATTATTTTTTTATCTGAAAGGTACTGCTTCCAGATTGGTCCCATTTTAATTTTATTAAAATCGGTGTTGCCATTTTTTTAAAATATTTTTTTTAATGTTTGTAACTGCATGCCTCCGTCATTTATGAACCGATTTAGAAAATTATTTTTTTTATTTGGTTATTCTTACGTCCAGATTGTCCCAAACAAAATTGATTAAAATCGGTTTAGCCGTTTGACAATGAAGTCGGTTTCTCAAGTTTTTTAAACTTATAATTATTATATATGATCCTTTTACAAATCAAAAATATTAATAATAGTAGTGAAGTTGATTATGTTGAGAGTGTGGTGCCTCTTAAAGACTCTGCGTAAGTAATTATGGGTATGCTTATAGGTTGTATATCTACTTATGCAAGTGACCACCATTGCAAAGCCTATGCGGTGTTACCGCATAACTTCGTCATTTGTGAGCCGATTTGAAAAATTATTTTTTTATCTGAAAGGTACTGCTTCCAGATTGGTCCCATTTTAATTTTATTAAAATCGGTGTTGCCATTTTTTTAAAATATTTTTTTTAATGTTTGTAACTGCATGCCTCCGTCATTTATGAACCGATTTAGAAAATTATTTTTTTTATTTGGTTATTCTTACGTCCAGATTGTCCCAAACAAAATTGATTAAAATCGGTTTAGCCGTTTGACAATGAAGTCGGTTTCTCAAGTTTTTTAAACTTATACCTAATTATTGTGTGAATTGTCCACAATATTATTATTATTATTATTATATATGATCCTTTTACAAATCAAAAATATTAATAATAGTAGTGAAGTTGATTATGTTGAGAGTGTGGTGCCTCTTAAAGACTCTGCGTAAGTAATTATGGGTATGCTTATAGGTTGTATATCTACTTATGCAAGTGACCACCATTGCAAAGCCTATGCGGTCAAATTACCACCGGGGATTTCAATATATTATCATAATCACCAAAATACTTGGCCTCAGGGCATTTACTTCAGTGTTGGTTGTAGGTATAGCGTGTACTTCCTCACTTACAAGCGTTTCTTCTTCTTCTTAATTAATGTCATCTGTCCATTCGGTAAATGTCAATGTCAAGTGACGAAATATTATTTAACTTTTTATTGCACTAAAAACTTAAATTTATGTACAAAACGTGGGCTTAATGCTTTAAGCATTTTCTACCTGCCAACCTTAGAGGTAGGAATGGCGTTGGCGTGCTTACATAAAAAGGAAAGCTTAGATATTAACATTAACAGAATGGTTCCTACTTATTAGTTAGGTCCGATGAGATCTGCTTCAGGAAATGCTCTAAACCAGACGCTTAAAAGCTGACTTATTGGAAGCCTTTTTGATGTAATAGGGAGCGCATTCCAAAGACCTACAGCCGCCACCTCAAAAGACTTGCCTCGAAAAGATGTTGAATGCTTAGAGGTAGCCAGAAGGAGAGTATCAATAGATCTCAAGTTGCGATCGTGTAAATCAGTGAGATAGGAAAATTTACTTTTTAGGTACCAATTCAGGAGAATGGGGTTCTTTAAGAGTACCTAGGTATGTAGAGTAAAGGAGACATAATGTTCTTCTTTAGCTTATATTACATAAATAAAACAGTTTTTAGTCAAGCGTCAATAGACAAGTCGACGAAAAGAGCCTCTTTGAGGCACACTTAAAATCCTTCCACCACACTGTTTGAAAGAAGTAAACACGAGAAGAGGGAGACAAAACAAGGCAGTCAAAAAAACATTTTTTTATACAGATTGAAAAACTTTCAACTTTAAATTACTGAAATGGGTAACCTACTTATTTTATTTTACCAATTTCAATGTACAATAAAGTTTCCTACCCTCTAAAAATCATAAGTACTTACTAGGTGCTTAAAAATCTAATAAAAGTTCACTAGGTACTCTAAAAGAACAAAAGCACATTATTATTTTGTTCAGTCAACTCTTGCGCACCGTTAGTAACTAAAATAAAACTATTGATCGAGCAAAAAACATCCCTTCCTATAGCCGTTGCAAAAAATGAGGGGTTGGACTATTGAAAGACAGAGAGGGGTATAGTAGAGTTTATAAGATTTTTTTGTTGCTAGAGCAGGATGGATGTATTTTAGATTTTTATTGTGATTGAATGGTTTTTAAGGATGATCGTACACTTATCGTTTTTAAATATAATTTTAGTAACTTCAGTTTCTTATTAATGATATAAAAGCAAAGTACTTTAATCAAGTTTATTTTATTAGCTAATTAAGTATATTATTTTACGAGGTAAAATCAAACGTTATGCTTTTAAAGTATTTACTTACCAATTTTTTTTTCGGGTGGCCTTTACTTTACAAAATGAAATATACCTTAGTTGCATAATTAATTATCATTAAACTTCAGCTGAATCGTGTAATCGGAAGTAGAGCATACTTTTTCCTTAGTCCAATTGCCGCCAATTCGTTCTAATTCAGTAAATTCTAGTTAGCTAAGGCCTACCACTACCCGACACTTATATTTTCTTATTGGACTTCTAAGAAGTTCATAGATCTTCATGAAGAAGTCAGAAATGAGTATAAATGTCCCGAAAGCGAGGAATAAGATGTGAGTTTGCAATTTGGAGGGAAAATGAGACACTTTGCATAGAAAGTCACGTACTAAGAGGTCTTGGAAGATTACTAGAGGGAAGGAGTATTAATGTGAAAATTCGGACAAGCAGCGCCATCTAGTTGAACTTTTTCGTAACAATGATTTGATAGGTGACGTAAAAAGTTATTAAATTAGGCTTTTCAATTCCAATTAAATTATTACATTCATTTCTAAAATTAAAAATGCAGTATTTTCATTTTTTATTAAGAAAACCTCGTATGATACGACATTAAATGATTCTTTAAAATTTTGTAGTTTCTAACGCTTCAGATGCTGCCATCTAGCGACGAGTAGCCAAACTAAAGTGATCTGTTTTACCGACAGAGCGTGTCACCCCACCGTCCTCTAATCAATACACAAAAACGTTTCTTTGTGTGCGTGACGAAAATGCGCTCCAAATTCAAAACTTCTGACGCGAGCTTTCGATTTTATTTTCTCTTCTTATTTTGTTCCATTCTTGGACGGAATATGGTTTCGAGCAAATTTATACGTTGCAACGGTACCATTTTATTTTCCCGCCACACAATTATAAGAACTATTTCCAGCATTTGGTTTGTTGAAATTATTAAGGCAAAACCAGCCGTCAATGTACCCCTCTACTTTGACCTTAGGAATTATATAAAATTACTGAACGTATTTATCGAAAATCGCAAGCACAGTATCTTCTCTGCAATCCGATTGCACTCAGTATAGTAAAACAAAAAATGTTTGATCTGGTTTTCGTACTTAGGTACACTTATAAGTAAAAAAACGTGTTAGGATTAGTAAACATAATAATAAAATCATAATTATAGGGATATAAGTTCAGTTTTTTTTTATATCTTTCAAAAGTTCAAAGTGTGCGGAATGAGGAGTTTCATCAATCACCAATTATTTTAGGTACTTACTTACCTACTTATTATTTTCAGAAACTTTCATAAATAAGTATTTTTGCTACACATCTCTTGTAATAAAAAAATAGGTACTAAGTTCTAGTTTTTCATATAATAATTGTTCTTCTTGACCTATCACTAGTTTTTTCAAACAAATGTTGTGAAAAGAGTTTCAATGCGCCTCAAAGAAGTTCCTTTCGTGCATTTATATTTTTCTATGAAGAAGGAAATAGAAAATACATTCAGAATGGAAAGGTCGGTGGATTAAGAAATCCTGTAATCTTGATTTTCGATATTTACGAGGGATTAAGCCCCACTTTTTACAGTCACTTCTTACAGTGGCTCACAAAAAATAGTATGCTTTTCATTATTATAGTAGAAAAAAATCAGTTTTATTTAAAAAAATAACGTTCAACAGACATTTCCAAATTCAAATAAATACAAATTAAATGTGTACAAACTCAACCTTGTTAACAAAAAAAACAAAGCTACTGGCAGGTAAATCAGATTGCAAGCGATGCATGAAAAATGACTGGAATCGTAATTAAAAAAAATATGACAAAAGGGTTCTTAATTTAAATTCAAATGTTGCAAAAAACTCATTGACACCGACATAATGCCCTAGTGTTTCTTATTAAAAAAAAACTATGACCCCCTCATTTTTGTGTCACTAAAATGAAACAATAGACGAAATTTGACTACCGTCTTTTGATTCATTTTGATTTAGAATCGGTTGTTTCAAATTGAGTGCTGTGTAACGAATTTCTGACACAAAAAACTTTTTTCGCCGTTTTTTGCGACTGATCAAAATCTTTTTAAAATTATATTTTTCAACTGGTTTTTATCTCAGTTACAGAGATTATCAGTATGTCAAGGGGGTGTTTTGTCTTTTTTTAATGGCATGGGAAAAATAAACACATTACCTATTAGGTATCTACAGTTACTGTTGTAGGAACCTACTAGGTACAGGATAATTTAGATTTTTATAATGCATAGGTATTGGAAGAAAATGAAAAACAAACTCAAGTTTAATTGTTTATTAATTTTATAGTGTTTACTACACTTAAGGAAATCACAAAGATTTTTATAACTTTTAACTTTTGGGACATTATAAAAATCTTTGAAACTCAAGTTTGTTTATAGTTATATCAGCTTATGGTTCCCATAAGCCTGCTTATTTTGGGGCTAAGTGCACTGAGAAATACCTACCAATATTCACTTCAGTATTTATTTATATTAAAAACGAATATGCATACCTATATCAGGTTGATAAATACTTTTTCATCCCACCAGGGGGCTAATTCTCGGGCCGATCTCGATCATTTTGCAATTTTATTTTATTGCTTCTTTTCGAAGAGAGAATGGATGATTTCCTTGAGTAATTCATCAACGACCTCTTCGTAAAAGCCTCGACAGCTACGATATACGGAAAACGTAGAAAAAGTGCGGGGTTGTGAAAAAAAGCAATAAAATAAAATTGCAAAATGATCGAGATCGGCCCGAGAATTAGCCCCCAGCTCTGAAAGTGTGTTTTTGCTGTTTAATTTCTGACTGGAAAAGCCGTTTTTATCCGATAGAGGATAAAGTAAATTTGAATTTAGAATATCGTGTTCAATTAGTTTGTGAATACACAACCTATTTACTTCTACCTCCATGGTGCCGAACTTATCATACTTACAACCTTTTTTATTTTGTTAAAAACTCGCACTCGTAACCTTCTTGGTGTATTTGTGAATTCAAAACACCATTAAACCTATTTAGGTACTTCTACCTGCATGGTGCCGAATTTATCATACAACCCTTTTAAATTTGTTAATAACTCACACTCGGAACCTTCTTGGTGTGTTACTATTAGTCGCGCCATGTTCTTTTTTGCATTAGTCATTTCCTCGCTGAGGTGGGATGAAAAGTTACGTGTTGCACTCGAGTGCAAAGATTTTGGTTAAACTTTAGAATCCTGCGCTTGCTCAGTCATCAAAATTGAGCACGCGGTTAAAAAGCAGCTTTGCACTCTTGTATAACAAATAACTATTATTCCGAAATAACATACTCTGTAGAAAATGTGATAAATCTTAAAAAAAAAACAATCCTCGCTACTAAGCGATCGAAACCAAATTCAAATCCAAAAATTCTTTATTCAGTTGTATCACAAGGATCACTTTGAAACGTCTTAAAGCTAGGAGAGTCTAGGTGCCAGTTCCACGCGACCAATCCTAGAAGAACAAGCAACAAACTACAGCTTGGTTCTTAGCGTTGTTTTGTATAATCCTTTTACAAAACAAAAATAAAAATAGCAATGAACCACGGAAGATAGCTTAAGCCATAATTAATAATAAGTAGGTTTCGAAAGTAAGTACCTAGTAAGTAGGTACTTAGTAAGTTCTAAGGCCAGTATAAAAAGACTAACGGCCTAGTAAAAAGGCTCAGTTTCTAACGGCATGTTTAAATTTAGAACTAGAACATAGATTAATGTGTGCAGACACGACATTGATATGTAGAAATTTGCCTACAAAAAGGTTAGTATCATTTGAACTCCATGCTGTATGAATTTTTGCAAAAAAAATTTGCAACAAGGTCATTGAGAATATAGGACACTCAAGAGAGAGAGAGAACTAGAACTGAGTCTTACAGCACTCGCTTGTGGTATTTTACATTAAAACGAAAGTACTTAATATTATTTTCTAACGGTACTATATTAATTACTTGCTAGAGTTTATTAAAAAAAATACAATAGTCTCACTCTTAGGTACGCCGTAAGTAATAAAAACCAACAAGGTGTTTAGTATCCCTATAGACAATGTTGATGTGTGTAAGTATTTAAGACTGTAGGCAAAGAAGTACCTACTAAGTATTAGTACCCTATCTACAGGAACATCTGTTATACCTACCTCATCATCAGAGACGTAATGAAGGCTACACTACGCGGTAGCCATATAAGTAGGCGATGCAAAGTACGTCTATAAAAAATACAGCCTTATTAAGCACTTGGTGTCTATTTACGGCCCATCAGAACATAGCAGTTGAAGATAAATGATGTAAAAATAAGTGTTCTAAGTGTGAAATGAACACTTATTTCGTGGACTCTGGTGGTCTGGTAATCATATTCACAAAGAGAATACTAGAATACGTTACTTTTTCTTTTCTAAATAAAAAACAGGCGCCACGGAGTAACAAAACCGGCCGGCCTCTTTTTGAAATCGAAATCAATGCCTGAGTACGCAAACGCACACACAATATATAATAATTATACAATGCAACTGTGTTCCAAATTCAAAGTTAACTAGTGTAAAATACATTGGTAGAACCAAGGAGGTTGGAGAATCATACTGCGTCGCAAAGAGTTTCCATGCCTATTGGGGTAGAACCTGGTAGAATACAACACAGGCTCGAAAACCTGCAAACTGACAACTGGTTTGAAAACAGACCTGCTACGGTTGATTTACGTGGGAAAGCAGGATAATGTAAATATTGATGATGTTAGCCTACCAAATTATAACCAACCCCGTAATTTGATAGAATTATATTTAAAATATCAAACGGCGCAGGTAAGTAGGTACTTGTATGATAGACAGCTGAATTATTTAACAAGCCGAAGAAGCAACCAATACGAGTATGCTTTTTAGGGTTCCGTAGCCATATGGCAAAAACGGAACTCTTATAAATTCGTCATGTCTGTCCGTCCGTATGTCAAAGCCACTTTTTTCCGAAACTATAAAAGCTATACTAATGAAAATTGGTAAGTAGATGTATTCTGTGAACTGCATTAAGGGGCCAGCGGAGGACGAATTTTCATACAAACGTAATACCAAAATGATTACTAATTTAAGCAGATTTTCACTATATTATTGTAATTATTGTATTTGTATAGTATTTATCTAGGTTCCTGAACAGTTATTATTTTTAATTACTTACCTCATATGAAATGAACGCCAATCACATTTTGCAATGAAAAAAATGTGTAAAATGCGATTGGTGTTTATTTAATTTGAGGTAAGTAATTTAAAATAAAAACTGTCCTAGATAAATACTATACACATACAGTTATTACAATAGTATAGTGAAAATCTGCCTAAACTAGTAATAATTTTGGTATTACGTTTGTATGAAAATTCGCCCTCCGCCGGCCTCTTAAGATTATTACATAAAAATAGAAAAAAAAACATAAATTTTGGGGACCCCATACTTAGAACAAAAACTCAAAAAAAAATATTAACTTGTATCTATGGATAGATCTTCAAAAATTGATATTGAGGTTTCTAATATCGTTTTTTTCTAAACTGAATAGTTTGTGCGAGAGACACTTCCAAAGTGGTAAAATGTGTGTCCCACCCCCTTCTAACTTCTAAAATAAAGACTGGACAGTAGCTAGTTTTCTAGAAAAAAACCTTCGATTAGTTCATTAAAATGTCAGACAAAGCTTGTCGGAAGTGAATTAGATACTTCCTTTAGTATTATAGATAGAATCTAGATTCTAGATAGGCTTCTGAATATTTGCAATAACAGCTGTCTAGCTGGCTTAGGTTGACTTCCTCAGGCATCATCAATATCCTGCAGAAGTCCATCAGAGAAATAAATTATGAGGTTGCGCTATTTTCAATCCATTTTAGGTGTCCTACGTCACAAACATCACAGGCACTATAGCGTCCCGCAAATTGGGCTTGTGTAATCACCATCAGTTGCCCCTGACGCTATGCAAAGGCCTGTTTACTTACGTCTGAAAAGTTTTCTTTCTTTTTTTTCCCTCAAAATGTTGTGTTGTGCCAAATTCTGGACAGCCTTTAGCCAAACGCATTATTTATAAAAAATAAACTAAAAGGACTACTATGTATAATTTATATCGTTTAAAAATTATTTAAATTGACTCGCGATAAAATGTATCTAATAAAAGCCTATGAATTAGTACTTCCTTTATACAGGGTGTTTTATCTAGACCCGTCAGAAAAGACAAAGCTGAAACTAGACATTAGTTGAGAAAATTTTAGTGGGTAACTGAGAATTCACCATACCTAGGTAGGTATTTTAGAATTTGTAATAACAGCATCATCGAAAATCTGAACTCCCAACCATTTTATGTCTAAAAATGCACATTATTTCTTGTCTGGAAGAGATCGCTCTTAGCGATAAGGCCGCCCATTTTACCTAATTTTTGGTATTGGCAATTATCATCCGCACTTGATGTGCGGGCTGGTTTTTCCGCAAGTAGGCCGCTGGTGGGCCCTTTTTGCGTGATCCTTGACACGTGTTGCTCGAACTTTTTTAGGTTCTACAACACGTCGGTTTCCTCACGAAGTTTTCCTTCACCGTTTGAGAGTACTGGCATAGTGCACATAAATATTTCGACGGAAAAACTCATTGGTACACGACTGGATTTGAACCCACGACCTTCGGATCGGAACGCGGGGCCGCTGCCACTAGACCACCAGTGCTCTCCCTAGTTTACCTATATTTGTAATGTTTATTTTATATTATGTTTTTTATGTGTACAATAAAGTATTAATCTATCTATCTATTTTTTGAAAAACACATGATGTTTCTTCAACATTTTGATTTATCTTTTTATTAATATAGATAGCTAAACATTTATTGTCAAATTTGATATCGTTTCAATCACCACAGAACTCTAAGATGATCTTAAAGCTTTAAAGAGCAACTTACCATAAAAAGACAAAAAACCATAGACCAAGTCATACTTACCAACGTCGATGAAACACCCTGTATAGCCTAGGCACTAGATAGCATCTATAATGTTAGACATTTGTTACACCAACATCTGCCTGCCGACCCTAGCATTTGGTCTAACTTCCTAGACACATTTCTAGCCGTTAGACGCCATGTGCTCAATTTATAGGCCTTTGTAAAATACAACATAATTGTGTAATTTTCCCACCAGGTGTTTATCATCATCATATTTTTTCCTTCTAGCTTTCTACCTTCCTGTTTTATTTTACTGTTCTCGTGTTTTCGTATGTAGTAGGTATATTTTTTATTTTTACATGATTTATAAACCATCCTTTAACAACAATCTCACCTGATGGTAAGCGACGATGTAAGCGATATTGTCATCAATTTTGCTTTGAAGTGTTTTTTTTTTCTTTTATCACGTTTTTAATATCTTTACCGTGTGTGTGTGTCCCGTAATTTTGTCCATTTTAAATAAATGTTTTTTCTTTCTTTCTTTTTTTTAGCCTGAAGAAGTCCACCCACAGCTTTGGTAACAACATATTTTTTATTTGAGATTGTATGTTGTAATTTTTGTTTATTGGGTTAGGTATCTAGTTAAAATGCTATTAAATTATGTTGGGCTTTTGTTTCGACAACGCTTAGCTTTGCAAGATAAAAACAAAACAAAATAAAAACTCTTAAGCTTCCCAGAAGGCATGCAAACTCATTCGTAATAACAATTGAACTGTTGTTCTATATTTGAATTACTTCGATCGTTTGAAAACAGCCAAGCTTTTGTTTTTTCAATGCTGCAGAAATAGTTTCGTATAATTTTGAATTTGGAACGTATACTTGAAAGGCTTCATAAGCAAACGTACCCAAGTACGAAATTCAATAAACTAAGTTAATAAATCAGTCCCAATAGAGCCGCTCCAATTTCTAATCGTTCTAAATAACTGATTAACATATTTGAAGACTGGGACACTGACAGTTACTAATATTCTAAACACTTTTAGACATAGTCCTGTAAATTTCAAACATCCTACACCTTTTTAATTCAAATCCTAAGTTGTGGTAAATAAAGTTGAGTTTCGTGTGTGGTTTTTCGCCAGTGAATGGAACTTGAAAGTATTTGAGACGTGTATTGATTGTCGCATTGCAATTACAAGGCAAAATTGCAAAGTCGTTGCCATAAATCGCATTAAATTGACGTTATGATTGCTCGTAGCCACCGCGAACAGCGCACGCCATAGCACGGGGAAGATAACTGGTTCAGTCTGGATCGCAACATCCTTGACATTCAATTTATACATCTCAGTAACTATGAAAGATACATAGTCCATTGAACTTTAGAGGTACTGACAAATGGAGAAAACAGTTAAATACTTTAATCCTCGAACACGGCAAATCTCTTCTGATCTCTCATAGTACCAACTTAGCAAATATTAAGGTCAAGATTCTTTGCGAATATTTAGTTGGGGTGTATTCAGAAAACATTCAAATTACACTACCATAAAAACCAGGATATTAAAATACTGGGTTTCTAAGAGTCCTCTTCAACCATTTAAATAAAAAGTATGGTGGTAGTGCTCTCCGGACGAGCCCATCACAAAGAGCTACTACTCTATTAGCTTGATCTAAAGTGGATAAGCTGTTCTTCCTAATCTATAGCATGGCTTGTTATGCTAATACGCTGGTGGTAAAGTGATATAACTCACATAAGTAAGGAACAAGAATCGCGAAATTATGGTCACAATATAAATTTATTTTGAGTTTATCGCTAGAGTTTATGTTTCCGTGGCTGTTTCAACACTTTGATTCAGTTGCAACATAGAAAGTAATTATCTCTACCAGTAATAATGACATCTACATTATGAACATCATCGAAGGAAAGGATGGAGGAATGTCAAAAGTAAGTAACATGAGCCAGGTATAAAAGAAGGCCGCTGTCATGTCGAAGGAAGTCAAAGGGACGGTATTTGAAAGACTTAAATGGCGGGAACTGCATCAGAACACCAAAAAGAACTAAGCTCTTACATTTAAGAAGAAGAAGAAGCTGATAATCTATAGTGCCTAGCCAAATTTTATTTATAAAAATTGCTATTTGGGTTTACAACTCGTGCCAAAGCGCCCAAATAATATTACATAATAGCTTACATTAAAATTAATAAGATAAATTATTCGCCAGTTATTAGCTATACTGCTAAGAAATTGCATTTAGCAATTTTTTTCATGTTTTTTGATTAACTTAATTCGCTTGAGATTGAAAATCACACGCTGTTATTTATTGTAAAATCACACTTTATATTATTATACATGTTATTCATGTATTTTTTATGAGAATTGCTTACTGGTATAATTTTTGCCGCCATAATGGTGTGTCACGTGACTGTGAAATTCAACTCGAATTGCAGCGTGTTCAGTTATTTGCTCTGTGGAACAAGTTGCGCCACAGATGATGTATATGGTATTGTACCAACATTGTATTTACCAGTAACTGTTATGTTTTGTTGGGCAATTGGAATGCTTATTGAGACATTAGTAGGCTCAATTTAATTTAAGTTACTATTGAGACACTTAACTCTAACTGATAAAGTTGTAAAACACTTTACTCAATCCCGTGTTTGGAATAAAGCTGATTTTAGTTGAGTTCTATTTGAAATCTTGCTTCAGTTTAGTTTTATTAAAAAATATAGTTATGTATGGCATTTTATTTATTCCTGCTTTGATAATTTTATTATAAGCTCTCCTATTCTTCCTTAAAGTAACTTGGGTAGGCACGTAGTTATAAAAAAAAAACCAAATAAAAAAATATCTTCGCGTTTTGAGTTGCATAAATATTTGATACTAGCTGTCACCCGCGACTTCGTCCGCGTGGTTAGTATAAAGTCATAGTTTGAGTTCGTTTAAAAGAAACTATTTTATGGTGGAAAGCGGACAACTATTGATATGTTTTCACTGTTTTTTGCGTATTTTTTGAGAGTTATTTTTCGTAAATTTGCCTTAGTGGCTAAGTTGGGTTATGTATGCGTTGGTTTTACATGACCAAGTGCTGGTTACCTTAGTTTTGAGTTTGCATTCAAAACTATATAAAGTGTGTTCGAAAGATGGTAAATGCTGTTGTAGCCGATTTTTTTCAGCTGTGTTTAGTTTTGGTATGATAGGTGCTTCCCGCGATTTTGTCTTAGTGGTTATCATGGGGTTTTTTGTAAATCTTTGTGTGTATTCAAACCTGGTGACAGATGCTGCGGTAGCAGAATTTTTTTAATGTTTTTTTGCGTATTTTGTAAAGCTCTTTTTCGTGATTTTGTTTTAGTGGCTAATTTAGGCTATCGTATTCGTTGGTGTATAATTGAATCTTGTTTTTTTAGTTTGACATGATCAAATGCAAGTTACCATCGTTTTGAGCTTGTACTTTAGAGTGTATTTGAATTTGAAGGTGAGTGCTGTTGTAGCCGTTTTTTTTCAGCGGTGTTTAGTTTAAGTATGATAGATGATTCCCGCGATTTAGTCTTGGTGGTTATCATCGGTTTTTTTGTAAACATTTGTGTGTATTAAAACCTGGTGACAAATGCTGCGGTAGCTGAAAATTTTTTAATGTTTTTTTTTGCGTATTTTGTAAAGCTATTTTTTGTGACATGTCCAACTGCTGGTTACCATAGTTTTGAGCATGTACTTTAGAGTGTCTTTGAATTTGAAGGCGAGTGCTGTTGTAGCCGATTTCTTACAGAGGTGTTTAGTTTAAGTATGATAGATAATTCCCGCAATTTTGTCTAAGTGGTTATCTTTGGTTTTATTGTAAACCTTTGTGTGTATTCAAACCTGGTGACAGATGCTGCGGTAGCTGAATTTTTTTTAATGTTTTTTTTGCGTATTTTGTAAAGCTCGTTTTCGTGATTTGTTTTAGTGGCTAATTGGGCTATCGTATTCGTTGGTGTATGATCGAATCTGGTTTTCTTAGTTTGACATGATCAAATGCAAGTTACCATAGTTTTGAGCTTGTACTTGAGTGTATTTGAATTTGAAGGCGAGTTCTGTTGTAGCTGTTTTTTTTCAGCGGTGTTTAGTTTAAGTATGATAGATGATTCCCGCAATGTTGTCTTGGTGGTTATCATCGGTTTTTTTGTAAACATTTATGTGTATTAAAACCTAGTGACAAATGCTGCGGTAGCGGAAAATTTTTTAACGTTTTTTTTTTGCGTATTTTGTAAAGCTATTTTTTGTGTTTTTATGTTATATTAGTGGCTAATTTTGGGTTTCGTATGCGTGTTGGTGTATAATCGAATCAATTTTTTTAATTTGACGTGACCAACTGCTGGTTACCATAGTTTTGAGCATGTACTTTAGAGTTTATTTGAATTTGAAGGCGAGTGCTGTTGTAGCCGATTTTTTTCAGCGGTGTTTAGCTTAAGTATGATAGATGATTCCCGCAATTTTGTCTAAGTGATTATCATTGTTTTTTTTGTAAACCTTTGTGTGTATTCAAACCTGGTGACAGATGCTGCGGTAGCTGAAAATTTTTTAATAGTTTTTTTTGCGTATTTTGTAAAGCAATTTTTTGTGATTTTATGTTGTATTAGTGGCTAATTTAGGGTTTCGTATGCGTGTTGGTGTATAATCGAATCAGATTTTTTTAATTTGACATGACCAGCTGGTTACCATAGTTTTGAGTATGTTCTTTAGCCATTTTTTGAAGCGGTGCGGTGTTTAGTTTCGGTATGATAGGTGTTTTCCGCGATTTTGTCTTAGTGGTTACGGTGGGGTTTATGTAAACTTTTGTGTGTATTCAAATTTGGTGACAGAAGCTGCGGTAGTAGATTTTTTTTTACTGTTTTTTTGCGTATTTTGTAAAGCAATTTTTTGTGATTTTTCTTTAAACTATTTTTCCCTTTTTTCTTCTTTTA
This sequence comes from Thera britannica, assembly GCA_939531255.2. Lineage (NCBI taxonomy): Eukaryota > Metazoa > Arthropoda > Insecta > Lepidoptera > Geometridae > Thera > Thera britannica. The sequence goes on from OW618038.2 coordinate 23,016,199, forward strand.
GGGAAATAATTTTCCTATTTTCTTTCTTAGTGCACCTTTGCTCTATAAGAGGAACACATCTTCCAAGTTTCATGCTTCTAGGACTAATGGTTTAGGCTGTGTGTTGATTTTTCTTTAAACCTTTTTTCCCCTTTTTCTCCTCTTCGGGAAAGAATTTTCCAATTTCCTTTCTTAGTACACCTCTACGCTATAAGAGGAACATACCCTCCAAGTTTCATGCTTCTAGGACTAACGGTTTAGGCTGTGCGTTGATTGTCAGTCAGTCAGTGAGTCAGTCAGTCAGTCAGTCAGTAACGAAAGAGTTTTATATATTTAGATTAGTGGCTAATTTTGGGTTTCGTATGCGTGTTGGTGTATAATCGAATCAGATTTTTTTAATTTGACATGACCAGCTGGTTACCATAGTTTTGAGTATGTTCTTTAGCAATTTTTTGAAGCGGTGCGGTGTTTAGTTTCGGTATGATAGGTGTTTTCCGCGATTTTGTCTTAGTGGTTACGGTGGGGTTTATGTAAACTTTTGTGTGTATTCATATTTGGTGACAGAAGCTGCGGTAGTAGATTTTTTTTTACTGTTTTTTTGCGTATTTTGTAAAGCAATTTTTTGTGATTTTTCTTTAAACTATTTTTCCCTTTTTTCTTCTTTTAGGGAAATAATTTTCCTATTTTCTTTCTTAGTGCACCTTTGCTCTATAAGAGGAACACATCTTCCAAGTTTCATGCTTCTAGGACTAATGGTTTAGGCTGTGTGTTGATTTTTCTTTAAACCTTTTTTCCCCTTTTTCTCCTCTTCGGGAAAGAATTTTCCAATTTCCTTTCTTAGTACACCTCTACGCTATAAGAGGAACATACCCTCCAAGTTTCATGCTTCTAGGACTAACGGTTTAGGCTGTGCGTTGATTGTCAGTCAGTCAGTGAGTCAGTCAGTCAGTCAGTCAGTAACGAAAGAGTTTTATATATTTAGAAAATACCTTACAAAAACCTAAACTCCTTAAAACCCCTTAATTTAGAAACGTTCGTTCTGAACTTTTTTCCATTGAAACACATCTATTATTTCAGTACAAAATATTAAACGAGGGTTCTTTATCTTTATTTCTATGAAATAATCATAACTTCTCGTTTGGTGGGAATTGCCAGTGACAAACATTTATTTATAAAAAATCATTGTCTCTGATTTTTATATAATTTGCATACGTCGTTGGAATAATTTCTAATGTAATATTTGAATAAATTATAAGAAACGATGTCTTGAGAGTAGGGAAGAGGAAGCTATAATTAAAATAGTGGTGTGAATAGGGTTGCCAAGAAGCATTTTGTAAGTTTGTCTGTTTTACTGTAAAAACAGTTGCTAGGTATTCGTTACTTTTTTACTAGCCTTCATTGTCCTTATTGCTGGGACAAACTTTTTAGACCTACGAGTACGTGTAAGTTACTTGGTATTAAAACATCTCTTAGTGTCATCATAATGTTAATTTCCAAATCAAATAAAACATTGTTTTAATTAGTTAAATATTTCATGAATCATACTTAAACTACCCAAAAACATATATTTACTTGTTATTTTATGTTTTGAATCAGCTTTAAGTTTTTAAGGAACATAGGTAAAAAATCATCCATGCTATTATTATGTAGTAGTTAAACATTATGTTATGCGTCTTGAGACAGCCCTACTTCCCATGAATGAAACACTTCACTTACATCTCACTTCGCCATTCTAATGATAATTCAAACCTGTTCTACACAATCTTTATTTTTTTTGTTTTAGCTCCACTTTTTGGGGTCATATAATTGTGTCAACGTACCATTGTTATTACCATTGCAACTATAAACAAAAGATCCGGAAGGGTACACTTTATTATTCGAAATTCGAATCCAGTTTCGCTGTCATTGTCTTAGTTTTCAAAGGTGCAATATTCAGATGAGTTCGAAATATGAAAATTAGTTTTTTGTACTTATACCAGTTCGCGCATGGGAACCGCTGACCCCTTTTTCGGACGTTAGGATTTCATTGTGATGGTAGGTACTGTTTTGTTTTTTTTTGTCGTAGTGCGGCAGTTATTTTTGTTTTATTCTGCCGGTTGATTTAGTTATGAGGCAGATGGCCGTTTTGTCTTCCTGTTTCATTGTCTCGTTTTATTACTACGCTTTGGGGTTTTATTAAGATAAAAATAGTTTGTCGTTTCAAATAGAATTTAGAACTTGTGAAGTTGTGACAATGGACATTTTGTCAGGAACAATTTTCTGATGTTTTTTTTAATGACGAAAAATTTCACACGGCAGTCATATTGTCAATAAAATGCATACATGGTGGAATAGTGGTAGCGGCCTCATGTTCGATCATAAGATCGTGGGTTTAAATCAAGTCGTGTACCAATTATGTGCACTATGCCAGTACTCTCAAACGGTGAAGGAAAACATAGTGAGAAAACTGGCATTTCGTAGAACGGACAAATGCACGAATCTTGCATCTTTGAGGCGCACTCAGATCTTATCACCACACTAGTTTGAAAAAAAACAGAACGATGAGAAGAAGAATAAAATGCAAGCTTGAGAGTCATGAGTAAACCTATTTAATTAATCAGAAATTATTTAATTATTACATTAACATAATCGATTTCAGGCACGAATAACATCAGATTTTTTGCGATATCAGGTGAGCCAAATATGCTTGTTAAAGATTATTTATCAATTACTTTCTTTTATAAATGATACTTTCAATATGGTCATCAAGATTTGATCATTATTCAAAAAAGTATTTCCTAAGAGCAAGATACCTATGTGCATAAATAAATATAAACAGTAGCATATAAACTCAAAGTACACATAAAAATAATTTATATGTTAATAAATCTAATATTGGCGGCTAACAAGCGCAGGGGAGCGCAGTTTGATTTAAAAAATCCCAATCGGATTGGGGGTGGTGGGTAGTTTGTACAATCGGGCACACAATGTTTCGACAAAAATCATTAGTACCTAAGCTGGATAAGTATGTATCTTTAGTAACCAATATTAGTAGACTTTGGTTACACATATTAAATACAATTTCAATGTTATATTATACAAAATATATATAGAAGAAAGTCGTGTTACTTACACTATTTAAAAGTCAAGAACGTTTTAACCGCTTCTGAGCTCTTTCCATCCACCGACTTCCCGCGAACCCGCGATAGGTACTATAGCTACGGCATTTTAGCTACTCAAATCGGAACACCGCTATGCAAGTAAACCATTGTTTTGCGATAATAACTGGTGCAGTGCACTTTATATTGGGTCAAAGTCAAAGTAAAAGTCTAAAATCATTATTCACTTGATTGCAAGGATCACTTTGAAACTTCTCGGTGAGTAAGAAACCAGTTCCATGCAACCAAGCTTGAAGAACAGGCAGCAAATTTATTGCTTAGTTTCTAATGTTTTTTCTTTGAAGGTGTATAATCCTATACTTAACACTTTTACTGTCGCCTGTACCTTGTTACGTCCCCATCTCTTCTTGATGAAAAGTTCATTTTCTTTGCGTACCTACCCTCTTTGAAATTGCATACGACGAGGGTGTACATTTACATAGTAAGTAATAGATGGAGTGGAGAGAGTTCTCGGAGGTAGAATGTTTTGCTTGATCGTGGTTGGTTCGTTCGTTGCACGTTTGTTTTTTTTAGTCAAGCGCATTTTTTAATACTGGCGCTGGAAACGTGTTACTTTTGCCAAGCCCTATTTTAATCATATCAAACACGTTACACGAGGGGGTTGCCAGTAATAAATATTGTGCAACATAAGACAATAACTGGCAACAAAATTAAATTTAATGACAATGCTAATTAGCTACTCAATTCCAATCGAAATCTTTTGAATAATAGGATATTTGGATTGTTTATTGGAATGAAAGTAAGTTTTTAAGTCTACAGTGTACACAGTGCCACCAATTTATCAGTGAATAACAGTACTATACCTACCGTGTAGCACTGTTATACACAGGCGGAATTGAACCCGCACCTGTTGCGTTTTAGCCAAACAGCGCCACTAAAGTTAAAATAAAGAAATTCTCGATAAAAGACGAAGAAAGAAAACCCATTAAAAACAATTTCTGACATTAATTTCTCGTCGGATCCGACCACAGAATCTCTTGTCTTTAACAGACGAGCTGATAAAGATATTATACCACGGTTCTCGAACAGCGGTGACCGGAATCAGACGGTTGAGATACCTCCAAGGTTACACCACTTTTCATAAACAAGCCTTCATACCACACTTTTTCATTGATGAAATATATTTTCTTTGAATACAAAGGGTGCAGTAACCTGAATTTATTTGACTAAATAAATGCCTATTTAATTTATTATTTTTAATAGAAACGAAAGAAACAATCGCAGGGATTCAATGCCCGGTCATATTCTAACAGATCTCTTGGTATCAAGAGTGCACTCTAAAGATTATTCGAGAATGCCTATATGGTCGCCTTCATCACACACTAGGCGTATGTCGAATCAGTTTTTGGATGAGTTTTTTGTGTCATTTTAGGCATATTAGACTTAGACATTTATTTTATTTATTTACTACAAGAACCAGTAAAAATCAAGGACACTAAAAGAAGAAAGATACAAATAGATACATCAATACTGGAGAAGTGCGTCGTGTTTCGTGTGTATTTTGACAGTGACATTGTCCAACCAGTGCGTTGCCAAGTTTGCTGTCCGTCCGCCGTCAAAGACGGTCTCCGTTTCTTGAGATGAAATCCTGAGGGATAAAAGAAATTCACATTAAATAAAATTGTGTGAAGGGGCCATTTCTTTTGAAGTTGCTGTCATTTTCACGTGATTGAACTGAATATAAGGGAGAGGTCTTTTTATTTAGTTCGTTAGTCAGCAACTAAGTACGCCAAGTAGGTATTTGGATTTACAAGGACTTGCTATTGTAAAGAGACTTTCATGTATGTACCTACATAGATTTTTGTTTTCTTCCTTAGCCTTCTTCTTATCGTGTCACTGGTTTTTTTCAAACTAAGGCTGGTGAAAGGATTTAAATTGCGTCTCAAAGAGGCTCCTTTCCTGAACTTAACACATGTTCTAGAATTTTTAAGGTTCGATGACATGCCCGTTTCATCATGATGTTTTCCTTCACCGTTTGAGAGTACCTACTGACATAGTGCATATACATTTTTGGACAGAAAAACTCCTAGACTTATGATGACTAGATTAAAACCCATAACCTTAGGATCGCCCTGGACTCTTTTTTCCCTTAGACTCTTTCCATAATAATGATATGAAGCATCTGTTTTAAAATTATATACATCCCCAGTGGGCTTTAACCAAAAAAAATACACTTTTATGTTTGCTGTTTTTTCAATCGCTAGGAATTTAGAATAAATCGAAATAGGAAAAGTTTGGTGTAACCAAATTCTAAGTTGTTCACCACGCACATACATTCTACATAAACTAGCAACATTGGTAGGGGGTGTTGCACCCTATTACAAGCACCCCCGCGCTGTTTTTTTTGTGACCCCATCAAATATGGTGGTCGCTATTGCGAAAATCGATACGATTTGAGTTCCACTCACTACTCACAACTTACCCCCGAATACTGAAACGCAACTCAGATTTAAGCACGTCTCAAGCGACGAATATTTGACAGATTTTCATTGAAAACTGTCACAATATTTTCTATTGAATATCTTATATTTATAAAAGAAAGTCTTGTTAGTTACACTATTTATAACTCAAGAACGGTGGAACCGATTTGATGGCAGAAAATTAGTGGGGAGATAGCTTAGAACCGGGAGAAGGACATAGGATACTTTTTATCCCGAAAAAGCAACGGGAACGGGGTGTTACGGGAACGGGCGAGCGAAGCCACGGGCGGCCACTAGTTAAAAATAAAAAGATAGTGTTGCCAGTGTTGAGTGTTTTTTTAAATCATTTCATTCAGAATTTACGTCAAGGTGTCTGTCTCTTGTTTTGAAAAAGAAAGACAGTTTTTTTTTTCAAACCTTTTTTCCTTATTTATATACGTCAAATTAGATACTTTTGTTCCTTCTATGTACTCATTTTGCGCCGATGTACAACTGTTCCCAATATACAATGTTAAGATTCTTGATTTTAGATTTTTTTGTGATCAGGAACGCCATTTTGCCAAAAAAGAGGTAAAAACAGAAAAGTCTGTGTATTTGAATATTTTTTTTGTGTTGTAAAATATGACATTGACAAACTTTTGTAAGATGCAGTTTAATTATCAAAGAGGTTTCATTCGAAAGACTTTATTGGAGAAAACTGTACCTATCAAAACCCCGACAAGAGCTAAGCTCCTAAATTTAAGAAGAGAAGAAGAGTTTAAATTTAAAACCTGTATTAGGCCTTATTAGAAAAGGCACCATTTGGGCGTTATTTGCATTTATTATTGAACCTTTGAGAAAAAACGCCAAGTTTCGAGCCCTGCTGATTGAAATGTAGAGATTGCAAAATAAAATATTGAAAATTTTGGAAAAGTCTCAATATAAGAGCTTACTTGCATAGCTCGTTAGTAATTATTTCTATTTGTTTCATTGTTTAGTGGAGATTACATTTTAAGAGGCCGGCGGAGTGCGAATTTTCATACAAACGTAATACCAAAATTATTACTAGTTTAGGCAGATTTTCACTATATTATTGTAATAACGGTATTCGTATAGTATTTATCTAGGTTCCTGAACAGTTTTTATTTTCAATTACTTACCTCAAATGAAATAAACACCAATCGCATTTTACACATTTTTTTCATAGTAAAATGTGATTGGCGTTAATTTCATTTGAGGTAAGTAATTGAAAATAAAAACTGTTCAGGAACCTTGATAAATACAATACAAATACAATTATTACAATAACATAGTGAAAATCTGCTTAAATTAGTAATCATTTTGGTATTACGTTTGTATGAAAATTCGCGCTCCGCCGGCCCCTTAATGATTTTCTGCTTAACATTCCGATGTAGATTTTTTGGTGAAACTTTTTCCAATTGTATGTTGCTTCGAAGCTCTAATAATGTATGCGGTTTTTTTTTAAATTCAAGTTGATAATTCTGAAATGGTTATTAGCCATTTTTGGTACAAATACATGCAACTGTTACCATGTACCGAGTATATTTCAATAGAGGACGCTGTTTAACTAAAACGTTCCAATCCCTATGAAACTTCATGTGGATTGGAACGTTTTATTTAAACAGCGTCCGATTGGTCGAAGGTGAAAATTTTTGAAAAAATAACGTGCCATTATCTGTAGAAAAGATTTTTTTGCAATCAGTACTATTTAAGACGTAAATTATTAGACTAAACAGCCGGCTTCGGGGTCCCAGAAAAAGCATTACTTTTCCCAATTTGCTGGTGCAATTATGGAAATCTATTGGGGGAGATGTGACATCTGAACATTTCATTTCGGCCGTCCTACCCTCTTTCTTATGTATTACTTATCTTGAATAGATTTTGACAATTTTGATAGGTATTTCTATAGGAAAATGCATCTGTTTCTTTAATTCCTAGGCACGGGAAATGTCCTCTTAGTATTAATAACTGACAAGATCTTATCCTAAGATTCTTTGAGGATTCCTATCTAAAAGAGGCAATCAGAGGTGCATCTAGTTGAAAGCCTATTGCCGCTACTAGAAAATTATTTGCTTTTTACACTGTTTTCTATCTTTTTTTATTAGCTTGTGGGACGAATCAGGAATAACTCCTTTTTTTTCACCGTTTGAGAGCACTGTCATCGCGTAAGTTTTATCAAATATGGTTGCATGACCGGTTTTGAACTCACTACTTAAAGACAGGGTCGAGGTCACTTTATTCAGTAGAAAAATAGTGAATAATAAGAACAATATAAATAATAGAAAAGCATAATTAATAGTGGACCTTGATTATGGAGCTATATTCATACATTTTAAGAGATAATAAAATTTAAATGATCATCAAAGCATGTTTTGTATAAAAAAGCCGCAGATAACCTACAACCCTTCGACTTAAATAACCAATATTTACAACCCATAACAAATCAATAAACTTACCACAACAAAGACTCAATAATCGGCTCGTGCCCACAATCAACAAATCAACACCTCTATTGACGCATTCGATCTTATAAAAAATAAAACACCCCAAAAAACCTTCACAAAGGGGTTAAGACACTTTGCATTTTTTTGCAGTCCCAAACCTTTTTCTGCAACTTTTTGTTGACTTATGATCCTGTGTGTGAACTGAATTTAAATTATTTTTGCTGTTTTTATTTTAGGGGCTAATTTTTTAATGTTTGCCACTTAACTCGATCACGGTAGATGTGCTTTGAATGTGGTGTTTTTGATACTTAACGTTTTTGCAGTTTTTTTTAAGGCGAGAAAAACGTGTGATCTCTGTACGAGAACGCTTTTTCGTCATAAGCCAGTAGGTACCTAATATTGGTTTAGGACTTCTTCTTCTTCCTGCCCTTATCCCACTTTATGTGGGGTCGGCACAACATGTCTTCTCCCTCCATTCCCCTCTGTCAGCCGTCATCTCTGCATTCACTCCTCAAGAAAGCTAAAAAAACAAACGTAAAATAAATATTACTTTAGAACACTCTCAGCTTAAGGCCTTAGCTCAGCTCTTACGGGCTTAGCTCACCCCGTTTCTGTTACCTTTTCGGGATAAAAAGTGTGATAAATTTTATGTGTGATTCCTGATTCCAAGCTACCTCCCAACCAATTTTCAGCCAAATCGGTTCTGCCGTTCTTGAGTTATAAATAGTGGAAGTAACACGACTTTATTTTATAGAGATTCCATTTCTATTTTATTGAGTTCTACATAATAATGATGACGCTGCATGTCGCACTATCGATCAGTAACGAAGGACCAAGCTTTCCACGAGCGCCTCAGTAATCCTCACAAATTAACGAAAGCACCCACAGAACGTGCTCCCTAATTAATTTTTAGAGAAAAATTGAATTAAGGGGTGAAAATTTTGACGAAACTTAAATAAAAATGCAGATAGGTAGAACTTTTTTAACAAGGGGGGTTACCCCCTCTTTTGAAGTTCAGAAGCACGCGAGCGTAAGGGTGCCGTGTTCCTATTTAGGGGTGAAAAATAAGACTCCCCTTAAATAAGATATCCACGAAATTGAAATAGCTGAGGCGAATATTTTTGGAATGCCGCGGGGATGTTTTCCTATGTATACAAATTATAATGATGAAAGTTTAATTAAGTATTAGTGTATTTTGGGAAGAAGTTATGAGAAAACAGATGGGACGGATGGCACTTTATTTACGACTTTATGTAACACTACTTAGCTTAAGAGGGAGTCACACAGGCGACTCGCCATACAAACGTAGTCCCCTATTTCCTCCCTGGATAATGCCTCTAGAGTAACCATTTTGTCTCATAAAATCCAGATCTGCTATATACGTGCTCGTATGTTTTCCTTTTTTTCAGAAACTTATTGCTAAAGAAAATATGACCCTCATAAAATATGATTTATATGAAATATGAATTGGAGGTGATATTATTTTCTTTATCAATAAGTTTCTGAGTTTCTCACAACAAGCTCTTAGCTGACATAACATTTGAATACTTTTTGTAATAAATACATAGACACACATATAGAGAAACATAAGTTATATTTATTACTAGTAGACTTCGCATGGGTGTAATTTAGAAAAAAAAGGTGAACATTTTTAAGTCACTGATTTTGAGTTTTTGCACCCGTGCAAAGCCGGGGTGGATTGCTAGTTATTAATAATATTAACTAGAGAGCGTGCAATCCATGCTATTGCAAAATAAAACAGTTCGATGTACAATTAAAAGTTTTTTGAGAGCGTTCCTTTTAAAACCGCTAAGTAATTAAAACCAGTATTAATTGGATCTCAACTTATTAAATTAATTATGCAGCGTTTCTGGAAGTTTTACTCCTTTTTAGGGTTCCTTAAAATATGGTAGAACACAAAGTAAATTCATGGCAGAAACACATTTCTTATACCTAACTACTAAGTTGTGCTAATACTAAATATGTTTTGTCATAGACAAATCATTTATTCGCCGTACGAAAAAACATACAAAATACAAGCAAGCAAAATAAGTATAAAGAAGAAAGAAAAAAAAGCAGTAGGTAATGTACAATAGAAGAAAATAAAATTAAAACAAAATTCAACACGGAAACTCGATAAAAATGGGCCAAACGAACTCCTTTAAGCCCGTGGCCATGGGCCATTAGATAATTATAGCTCGTAAAAATTGAACAGTTGAGAAAATGACAGATTTGACAGCAAAAAGCAAATGTTGTGGATGGAGCAGACTCTAAATAGTTCTTTTCTGTATGGTCTCTGTTTAATATGATTAGTGGACCTTTTGGGAGTTTACTCCTTAAGAATCGGCTTTTTGATATAAGGCGCCCGGTATGAGAGAGAAAAATGTGGGGAGTGAAATCTGCTGAACGAATGACCTCGTTAAGTTTTTGGTGCGCAACCTATCTTGCGCAACTTTCTAATTTGGTGTGAGCAGTGCAGCTAGATCGTGGGTAGTGTGTACCCTTACTTTGCCTATATGGAGTAAACTCTAGTCGTGCGTCAGAGCTGACACAAACAATTTTTTATATAACTAGCTGAAGGCATATGACCCACCTGATGCTTAGTAGAACCATCGCCTATAATATAGCGTGCCGTAGGTCACGCACGTCAGGAACGTGCCATACGATGCACAGCTCTGCGTCTATCTTAGGGCATGCAGTTCAGCCTCACGTGCCAGTAATTTCACCGGCACCCACACCCTTCAAACCGAAACAGCAATGCTGCTTCACATCAGAAATAGGCATGGTGGTATTACTTCCCCGGACGAGCCCTACACAAAGATCTCTACAGGCTTCTTCTTATCGTGTCACTGGTTTTTTCGAACCAAGTGTGGTGAAAGGATCTACAGGCTGATGATAACGGAACCCAACCATATAAAAATTAAATCAGATTTGTTTTTCTCTGCCGTACAATATCTGCAGCCAAAGTACTACACTACGCTCAAACTTTTTTTCTATTTCTTATTTCTTAAGATGAATAAAACGAGTTTGGAGTTGTATGAGAACTTGTTTTAATAATGAGCTTAATCAGTAATAATCAGTAATAATCAATTTATTGGTAAAGTGCATGTTTACAGGTCAGTTAATAATTTGTAAATAATGTAAATTAGTTAAAAATTATAATAAAATTAATGCAACACTAATTGTTATATTTTATAAGATATCCTCTATATTGTAGAACGCCTTCTCAATAAGCCACAATTTGAGTTTAGCTTTAAAACTTGCATGGCTGGGCGCGTTGACGACAATCTCCGGCAAGCGGTTGTACACAGTAGGCCCCAGGACGTGTGCAAGTCTATTAGACTTGGTGAGCCGGTGTGTTACTCTCACGAGTTTACGTGCACCCCGAGTGTTGTAAACCCGCGCATGCCCGTCTTCTCGCGTTTTAAAACTATCTAAATTTTGCCTCACAAATACTGCCACTTGCATAATTACGATTGAGGGCAGCGTTAGTATCCCCAGTGATGTAAAGTACGTTTTTACAGACGTGTCTCGTGCCACCTTTACAATCGACCTAATAGCGCGTTTTTGCATGCGGAAGACGCGCTCGCGATCGGCAGCGCGCCCCCAGAGCTCTGCTCCGTACTGCAAAAGCGAGTGGACGGTCGCGAAGTAGCAGGTGCGGACAACGTCAGGGGATACGACACGTGACAACCTATACAGAGCAAAACATGCACTTCCCAGCTTCGCGCATAGTTTGTCGGTATGGGATCCCCACGTTAGTCCACGGTCGATTTGAAACCCTAGAAAGGCGGTTGATGGAACTTGGTCAATGGGTGTGTTTTGGATCGTTACAGATAAGTCCCTTGCATAGCGGCCTGAGATGGAAAAATGGATGAAGTGGGTCTTTTTTAAGTTAAGTACGAGTCCATTCCAATTGAACCACATTGCTACCTGCCGGGCAGCATCGTTCAACCGTTTCTCGAGCTCATCCAGTGATGGAGCGTGGACCACCACGGCTACGTCATCAGCATACATATACACCTCACCTGCTGAGACATGCTCCGGCAAGTCGTTAAGAAGCAGGGAGAACAATAGGTTGGATACCGACGATCCCTGTGCCACACCCATTACAGTTCGTAAGGACTCAGACTTGGTCTCACCTCCATCACCAACCACTATCTGTGACCTTCCACGTAGGAGATCCGTAAAGAGCGCGTGTGCTTTTCCTCTTATTCCGTAGTGCTGGAGCTTGCAGGCGAGAACACTGTGATCTGCAACGTCGAAAGCTTTCGATAAGTCACAGCACAGGACTGCTACTTGCTGTTTCGCCTCACAAGCTGCCATCACCTGCCGGAGGACCTCACGAGTAAGCGAGGTAGTCGAACACCCGGCGCGATACGCGTATTGGCGATCCGACAGTGCTTCTGTTGACGCTAGAAATTCAGTGAGGCGGGAGCTGAGACCATTTTCGAGAATTTTTGCTAGTGCTGGGATTATAGACACAGGCCGGTAAGCATCGATATCTTCCCGTTTACCTTTTCCCTTAAAAAGAGGTGATATTTTGCTGACTTTTAAAGAGTCTGGATAAGTTCCACTATCGATACATCGGTTGAATAAAACTGCCAGGCATGGAGCCATCGGTTCCGCAACGTAGTTTATGAGCTCCATAGAGACATTATAAATGTCTTTAGTGGGTTTACGTGGGATGCGTGATGTTATGATTTTAAAAATTTCCGCTGGAGTAAATCTCGTTAACCTCATGGACCGGTCTGCTGAGGGGCGCGCTTCATCGAGTGCCACTTTCACCTGTGCAAGAGAGGCGTGTGGGGCTCCACATGTAGCGGCCGCGCTTACAAATTTCGCATTCATGGCGTTGGCCGCTGCTTTACGAGATACGAATTTTTTGCCGCAAGAGTCTTTCGTTACCTCTGTGAAGCTTGTGTTTGTGTGTACAGTTGTGCCTCTTTCTAAATTTACTACGCGCCAGATAGTCCTACAAGAATTTACACTATTAATAATCATATTCTCGTAGTGTTTGAATTTTTGTTTTTTTACCGAGTCCTCATACTGTTGTGTAACCTTATCGATAAAAGGGTGCAGGTTCGAGTCTGGGTAGTTTTCCTGCAAATCAATCGCGTCGTAAAGGATGTTTTTCAGTCCCAATAACTCCCGAGAAACCCATGAATGTTTCTTGTTGTTTTTGCGCTTATATGGGAAGCAGATGCTAAACTTATTTGCTAGAATAGCTATGATGGATTGAGCTAATTCATTTTCAGATTTGGCATTTATAAGAACATCATTCCAATCCACAGACAATATAGCTCCCAGAAACCCCATTCGATTTGTGTGTGAAAATTCTCTTACAAGTCGAGTGCGTGGACGTGGTTGTATGCGTGCACATGCGAGTGAGGCCTTCACGGCGTAGTGGTCGCTAAGGTGTGTTTTGAGCGGCAAAGTCACAACCGCCCCCCGTGGGAAACTACTGTACACGTGATCGAGACAAGACGACGACGTTTTTTCAGCTCTAGTTACAAAATCAACCTCATTGTGCACGTTATTGGTCGTCAGGATGTCGACTAGCTGCTTTTTGGCGGGGCAGTCAGTTAGCCAGTCAATATTAAAATCTCCGACAAACAAAAAATTTTTATCTGTCTCATTTGCGCGTTCGAGAAGGCGTTCTAGATAAGGAAGAAAACTTATAGACGATATTAAGTTTGTCCTGTAGAGGCAAACAATTATAACATTATATTCTAATAGCTCAATGGCCGATACTTCACAGTATCGTTCAGTAGCTATGTCATTAAAAACTAGACATTCGATAGCTTTAACGCTATCCTTAACAAAAATACACGAACCTCCGTGTGGGTCAATTTTTCTACAAAAACTAGATATTAAGGTGTATCCATGTAGGCTTACACATTTTAGCTTAGGTTCACATAAAAAATGTTCAGTTAAACCAAGTACGTCACAATCCATTTCATCACGTAAAAGAACTTCTAATCTCTGAGATTTTTTGTCTAATGCATGGATATTTTGGTGGCACACAACTAAATGCCGCAGTGATTTGCTTTGAGTAGGCCTATCGGATGACGCATCCGCTTTAGACAGCGTTCCTCTACTTCTATTGTGTAAGCGGGCCGGTAGCGGCGCTGGCGCAGGCTGGATCGGCGCTGGCCGCGGAGCCGGCGCTGTTGCCGGTGCTGTGGCGTCCGCGGAGGTGACGGCGGCGGGGGGGCGCACCGGCCGTGCGCCCGGTGCTCCTACGAAACCACTCACTAATTTCTGTGCTAGCAGGCCAGTTTTCGGGGGACATAAAAAAGTCGTACTTACTGCTAGGCATTATTAGAGCGAACGACGAATAGTGATTATGGCTAAGTTTAAGTTTTTCTACCTGGTAGTCATCACATGGGTTCTTTTTCTGCATATAGGACTTGATATTGTCCTGGGTCGTTTCTGGTTTGAAGAAACAAACATGGATTTTTTTTATTCTTTCAACTGTTTTTAGTTCTGTATCGGTTGATCCACTACCTTTGATTACAGTACGGATTTGAGAGCGCTGCTTCCTGGACTGGTTTTTACGGTTCACGGTCTGCCATCCATCATTTGTGTTTATTATGGCGTCCGCAGCTGTGTCATTCTTATCAGTTAGGTCTAGCCGCGGCTGCGGCCGACCGTTGCATACTGGAGTGGCCGCTACAGCGGGCGGCCGAGGACTGACGACGGGTACCGAAGTGGGAGCCCTCTTCGCAGGCGCAACGTTAGTGGTGCGCGCTGCCGATGTGTGCGTGCGTCCATTGTCTTGGTGTGTAGTTAGCCGGCGCTGTTGATCACGCGCTGTCTGTGTCGGTGGTGGTCCCGCTGCTAGTGTGTGTAACACGTTCGTCTTTGGTAGCTGTTTGGCGGGGTTCAAACTACCCGCTTCGTCAATCGGAACGAGACATTGTTTCGCTTCGATTTTGTCAACTTTTTCTTGTAGAATCTGTAATTCTTTCAGTACACTATTGAACTTCTGTTCTATGGGGGCAACGTATTTTGCCAACAGTTTTTCAAGCGAATCTATCGTGGATTTGGCCATATTTGGACCAGAAATTCACAAAACACGGGCACGTTTTTAGGTGTGAACCAACCGTCGCGAATGACGGCGAGCAACGAAAGTTAATTTAAGTTTGAGTGGTGTGCGAAGTAAGGTTCAGTGCAGGGTAGATTTTTTAATGAAGAACCCAATATAATATTCGCAGTTTGGAAGAATTCAACATATTATTTTGATCAGTAAGTTGCTCGTCCTTTTAAAGCACTTACTTTCAGTTCTTATGATAGATAGATTAATACTTTATTGAACACAAAAGAAACATAAAATAAAATAAACATTACAAAAGGTATAAAAGACGCCTTATCGCTAAGAGTGATCTCTTCCAGACAAACTTTGGATGGATTTCGTAAAACTCTTGTGACGTTCATCTTGTTGAAAAAAAATGAAAAATAAAAAAATGTTTATTTGCAGCAATATCAAATTTACAGAGGTGTACTATTTTACAACTATTAAAACTAGCCGACATACTCATAAGTTAACATACCTACTCCCAGTTTAAATTTAATAACCTACCTACTTACATTTTTAATTTTGAATCACTGTTTACATTACATTTAAACACTGGTTAAGAGATGACAGTAGTCCAAGGCATGGCTTATAGGTTTTTCAAAAGTAGGCAGGCGATACAGGCAGCTGCAAAATCTTGGTAGGTTAAAGGTGAAACCATAATGCACAGATTAATACCGCGTCTTGGGGACGCTTGCGTCTGTTACTTGAAATTAGATCTAGATCAGTTAAGCTATCTCTAGATCGTTTGCAACGGTCTGCAGATAGCTCAACCGCTTCTTGTGTTTTTGTACATTTTGTAAATGATTGCTTAATTGTAAGATTCCTTGAGTAAATAAATGTATTCACAAATTATTGTATTGAATTGCTGAGAGATGGATAAGGTTCTAGTTACCTGTGATACCCACACTAGATAAAAAATCTGTATCGTGAGTATCCATACGATTACAATGGGGTGAATAACCTCGGTTAGGATTGTTTTAGTTTTAGGGGAGACAATAAAAGTATAAGATTGTATGTGTTAACTATAAATAATAACAATAAATTTACATCTTTTAAAGTGCAGTAGGTTTATGTAATTGACACTAGCAGATTTTCGGTGTAGTCATAGGTGAGAGATCCAAGCCAATTTACTAATATCCGTTTAGCTTTGAAAATACAACAATGCTTTATATCACAACATTTTACTATTTTATTGTATAGAAAATTCGAAACGAAAGGGACTAAAGCGTTTGGCAAATGAGGTATTTACAGACTTAGTTTGAATTTTAAATACTCTATGGGTTAACATATCATGATAGCAATTACTATTGAGTATGGTCCTGTGAACCGAAAGAGATGTTTTGAGAATAAAAAGTTGACGTATGGTGAGAACACCGGATTCACTATAGACGTTGGTTGTTGGGTATCTGAAAGGCCTATTTAACATTGTTTTTAGCACTGATCTTTGGGCTCTTTCCAACTGGATAAGTATGGTTTTCGCAGCACTGCCCCAGCTAGTAATGCAGTAAGTTAATACAGATTGGCAAAGGGCTAAGTAAGTAGATTTTAATGTATTCCAGCTTGCAGAGTTCCTGAGTAGACGCATGACGTTAATGAATTTGCGTGTTTTAGCCGACATGCTATTTATGTGTTCTCTAAAATTAAGGTTTTGATCTACCAAAACTCCCAAATATCGAATAGAGTTAGTTCTACATATCAGTTCGCAGCAACAGTCAGATGGCACTATGCTGCTACATGTGTGGAGTCGGATGGCAGAAAGAGATTGAGAGGGCGAGGATGCCCGAGTCTTGTGAAAGCAGATGAATTTAGTCTTTTGCGCGTTAAGGGTGAGAAGGTTTCTCAAAAGCCAGAGATTAATTTGTTTCATGCCCTGCTCCGCATGTGATACAGCATCATCCCAGTCTGAGCCATGGAAGACAACCGCGGTGTCATCTGCATAGCATACGATATCCGCGTTTGTGAGTTTCAGGTTGTGTATGCTATTTATGTACAAAATGAAGAGTGTAGGCCCCAGGATACTGCCCTGAGGCACACCAAACTCCACTTGCTGAGAGGTACTGGTAATTCCATTTACGCTAAGACACTGTTTCCGTTCAGTGAGGTAGCTCTTAAACCAGTGTAGTGCAATTCCTCTTATTCCACACATTTCCAGTTTTTTGAGCAGAATTGGAACGGAAACAGTGTCGAAGGCCTTGGCAAGGTCCAAAAACACCCCCACGCAGCTTTTATTTTGGTCTAAGTGAGAGACTACTTTAGACAGTAAAAGAGACATAGCACCTTCGGTAGATTTACCCTGTCTGAAACCAAATTGCCTTTCCGACAGAATATTATGAGCCTCAAGAAAATTTACTAAACGTTTATTAACTAGTTTTTCTAATAGCTTGGCAAAGACACCAAGAAGCGAGATTGGGCGGTAGTTATCCGGAATGTCTCTAGGACCAGCTTTGTGTATGGGGACGACAGAGGCAACCCTCCAAGCTTCAGGGAAAATGCCGGTATAAAGACTATTGTTAAAGATTAAGGTCAAAGGCACGACTAGGGCATCTTTTATTTGTTTTAAGAGTAGGTTAGTTATTCCGTCTATGCCGGGGGCCTTGTTGGAGTGTAGATTAACAATAAGCTTATCAACTTCTTTCAAATCTGTTGGGTGCATAAAGAAAGAGTTAGGAAGAGAGTAGTCTTGGGTCATTACCTCGCTAGCAAGGGCGGCCTCTGTTGTCTGTAGGTTGTTTAAAATATTGAGCGCCAGCGTTTGGCCAACGGTGGAGAAATAAGCATTGCAGGAATTGAGTGCTTGTTTAGAATCGCTGTTACCGTGTGCACTAAGAAGCTCTAGTGGTTCTCTTTTGGACGACGTTAGGTGACAAATACTTTTAATGGTTCTCCATAGTTGCTTTGGATTATTTCTGTTTGATTCTAGTTCTTTATTTTCAAATTCTCTTTTTAGTTTCCGAAGCAAGCCGTTGCAGAAATTACGATAGCGAGTGTAGATGGTTTGCTGTACAAGGTCGGTAGGATTACATTTAGAGCGAGAGTGAAGACGATCGCGATGGCGCATACAACGGACTAAGCCAGGAGTGATCCATGGTTTTAGAATACGGTTGCTACGCTTGACAGGTATCCTATGAGTATGTTTGTCAATAATGCCATGTAGAATATTTGTAAAAATCCTAACCTGTTCGTTGACATCATTTCTTTCAAGAACCGCCTCCCAGTTTACCAATTTAAGCTCAGCTTTGATGGATTCTACGTCTCTTGATATTTTCCATTTGGTTGTATAGTTAGGTTTATGTTTTGAAAGTGATAATCCAAGTAAAGCCAGACTGTGATCGGTTAGATCGGTTTCACAAACAATACCAACTGCGATTTTCTTGCTTTTCACAAAAATGTGATCAAGACAGGCTTTATTCCTGGTTGGGAGGGTAATAGCAGGCAATAAACCATGTTCAGCTAAGAGGCAAAGGTATTCTACGCTTTGGTTGCAGTCAACCGAAGATATTATGTTGATGTTAATATCACCTGCTAATACTATGTTTGATTCAGCTCGCAAGTCATGGAGAATTTTATCAAGAGTGAGAAGGAAGTTTTCTGTGTCCCTAAAGGATGGCGAGCGATAAATACCTATAAGTGTTATAACATTAGGAATGTTGACAATTAGACAGTTTGCGTCATCAAGGGGAGGTTCGGTAACAGTGTGTGTCCAAATATTCCTTACGTAGATAACAACCCCGCCATTTTGATTTATTGTTTTTAGAGTATGATGCGCTGTGTAGTTAGGTATATTTGGTATGTGAGAGGAATCATTTAGCCAACATTCAGTCAAGACGATTGCATCAAAATTTGTATCTAACCGCGCCAGGGTTACCAGAAAAGAATCAAAGTTTTTGTTTATACTTCTTATGTTGATCGAGAGTATTGAAAAGTTATAGTTAGGTGTGAGAATATTGCTAACTTGTTCAAGTTCAGAGAGTGGGTGGCAATTTATATCTAATGATTCTAACTCAGAAGTAATGTCATCTAAATCCATTGTTTACAGACAAAATTAAAATGCCAAAAGTCTAACGAAACACTTGCATAAATGCCACAACCCTCACCATGTTTTATAAAGTAGTCAACGTTCATAACAGTATGAGAATAATGCACACTTTGTCCTAATAAACTTAGATATGAAATCAACAAAATTAAGAGTGATATAAATAATGGTTTGGAAAGGATCCGACGAACCTCAGGTTCGGGGGCCATAGATAAAGCCAATAAGAATAAGTGTACTTGGATACTCGGGTTAACTGCCAAAAGGTTTCGACCTAAAACATAATAATTAACATACACTACACAAAGATGCCACACTGATTTAAGCATTGTGAGCAACCGTGACATACTAACAAGTTTTATGCAACAAACAGTATCACTTCTTAGTAGCATCAGTTTCACGACGAGGGCCGAAGATGTTATCAAGATTTCCAAGAGATAGCACGTGCTTGGCAGAGTGCCCCTCGCGCTGGCGCACGTAGACGGCGCCCTGGTTGCACCAACAGAAGGCATACCCGTGCATTTTGGCTCTGTTTCTAGCTTCTCGAAATAACATACGATTTTCCCTTGTCAGCCGCTCGTTAAAGTAGACTCTGCGTGCAGGCCCTTGAATATCGAGGTCATTGCTCATAATATTTCTCCTTGACTTAGATGCTTTCAGGACAATGTCGCGTTTTGATCTACGCATGAAGCGGACTACTAACGGGCGTGGGGCTCTTACTTCGCTTTCTGGGGACGACACGATGCGAGGTCCAACTCGAGTGACCCAGTCTACGTCACTGTCTATGACTTCGACACCTATTTTCTGCATTGTCACGTGCACAATATGATGGAGATTCTCATTTTTATTTTCATGAATGCCTGAGATTTCTATCTCGTTACGCAGGTGCTCTTGAGCCTGGGCGTTTAGCTCGCGTTTAAGAAGCTCAACAGTTGTTTGCAAATCAGTAACCTCCCTGTCCCGTTCTTCGAGTAACTGGATTCTGGAATCGTTGGTTGTTACAGTGGTGGCAAGCTCATCCAGGCGAACATGGCATCGGGTGAGGGAGTTAGTAGCATCCTCCAATTTATATTTCAGAGAGGAGATTTCTTGTGTAAGTAGGCGCACCTCTGCCGTGAGCTCACTAACCTCAGAAGAGCGGGGCTCCATGGATAGGTCTTGTTTTTTCCGAAGCGTTACGTTCAGGGTGTCGCTACCTCTGACAGGTGTTAGGTTATTGTCACCTCCTTTTCTTGATGATGCCGTACAATCGGGACACTTCCACGATTTTTTCTTCTCCGATGTAATCGCTGGTAGATTTATGCAAAGCGTACAAAAATATTTTTCACAAGAGGGGGATGTACATTTAATGCAGGTTACGTCCTTTGCCGGTTTCAGACAACCTGCGCATTTCATGATTCCGGTGGTGGAAATGCAAAGTTTATTATGAAAGCCACTATCAGTACGAACGGGCTATTAATCGTTTGTAGTTTATGTTCTATGCCGGACGACGCGGAGTGCTTTCCAGCCGTGCAGAGAGAAGCACGCCGAAATGACCCGTACGCGGTGCGCGTAACCGCTAAAGTAGCTTGAGGTCGCGCTTGGTCAAGATGGCAGCCGGTAACTGGTTGTATCGTCGATTCACAAAACTTTTTCACTTTTGCTGTGTAATAACGCAAATTATTCCAGGAGAACTGTGAATTTGATTGAGGAAGCAGAAGATCACTAGTTTTAAGATGATTTAAAGGTAAAACACTCAAAAATTCAACAGATTTATCGATAATTGTGTGGAGCGTTTACGTAAACATTGTCAACCATTGACCGAGGAATGAATGAATGTTGTGTCACTAGGTCTTATCCTAAGGAACCAGTGTGTGGAAAGGATGTAAAGATTAGGTTGCCTTAAGCCATCGGAAACCCCGTTTTAGTCTAGTTAGGTACTTTAGTAAATTATTTTTATGTATAAGTAAATTATAAAAACATAACTTACCTACAACAGTCTTCAGTACAAGAATTAAAGTGGAACTAAAAGAGAAAAACTTGGTTATTTACCGGCTAAAAGTACATACATTTTGTACCCCGAAAACCCACCCTCAATGCCCTCTAAGCCATAGACTATAGAGTACCAATTCCATAAATAAACATCTAAGGATTTATTAAGCTGTCACTCTGATTAGGGGTCCCTGACGGATAAAAAAGAAATGATGAAAAAAATTTAGGGTAGGGACCTCCCTCACGAGTTTTTTCACCCCACGATTTAGAACGTTGGTATTGGTACATAGGTATATTATTGATTTTTGGGGCAGGCTTTGTTTGATTGAAATTTTGGTTTATATATAGGACAGCAGGGTTACCGCGAGCTCCATATGGTTATGGCTATGGCTGTCAAATTGTGTATAGATTGGCTGAACCACACATTCATTTTCTTCTTGGGTGTGAATGTGTTGACACTGTTGACACATACTTGACAGCCATAACCATAACCATATGGAGCTCATGGTAGGCCAGCTGAATGTTCCTTTATATCCTGTAGGCCTATCACAAGCTCTGACTGGCTCTGTCTCTTGCTCTGGTTTTGAGTCTGTGTGAGTGCTCACCAGTGTAATATACTGTGAGTGACGTTTCGACGTAGGATTTATTAAGTCAGCACTCACACAGACTCAAAACCAAAGCCAGAGACAGAGCCAGACAGAGTTTATGGTAACGTTTGGACATGTTTTGATGTTAGGATTTCATTTTTGATAGCAGGCAACGGGGCGGGAATTAGTTATTTTCTTAACTCTTTTTTTTTCAACTAGCTGATAGAACAAGTATAATGGCCCACCTGATGTTAAATGGTAACCATCGCTTATAACAAAGCATTACCTTGTTAGGTCACGCACGTCAGGAACGTGCCCTACGTTGTACTGCCCTGCGTCCATCAACTTAAGGAATACAGATGTTCAGCCTCACGTGTCAGTAATTTCACCGGCACCCACACCCTTCAAACCGAAACACAGCAATGCTGCTTCACGGTAGAAACAGGCATGGTGGTAGTACTTACTCGGACGAGCCACACACAAAGAGCTCTACTACTACAAAATGCTACTATGTATATTTTTTTAAACACTATTTGAGCTTTCGTAAGCCAAAGACGTATTAAAGAAGGTTGTATGTTATGTAGATGTGTATGTTGAGATGGATGTGTGACCTAACAACAATTAACAAGATAGATAGATAGATTGATATATAGATAGATAAGAAGAAGATAGATAGATATATAGATAGATAAATATATAGATAGATAGATAGATTGATAGATAGATATATAGATAGATAGAGATATAGATAGATAGATAGAGAGATAAGATAGATAGATAGATTGATAGATAGATAAATAGATAGATTAATAGATAGATAGAAAGATAGATAGATTGCCTGGAAGAAATCACTTTCAGCGATAAGGCCGCCCGTTGTATTTTATTTTGTTAACGCCTAGTTTAATGAAAAATTGTGTAAAATAAAGTGTATTATAAGAAGCACTATGTAGTAGGTATTACTAATCCTATCGTGCCTAGGAATTAAGTTGTGAGTGTTTTATCACCTTTTTCTACCATTCAACCTATAATTTAAAACACGTGCATAGTAGGTATGCATGCAGGTAAATTAACATTATTTTTATACCCATAATTCTTACTGAATAACATTTTCCGTAGCCTTAATAACCATACCATGACAAAGAGCACTAAAATTATAATAGTCTGTAACGCTATAACATTGTAAAAACGTATGAGTTGTAGTAACGCAACGCCTACAATACACTGACCAATAACCTTGGTAAGACGTAGCAATTAAAGAGGTATTAGCCACGCCCCGATGCAGCAAAATTACACAAGTTAGTGTAAAAATTAAAAGAAAATAGATTTATATCCCCAGGCACGGTAGATACTCCCCCCTCCCCCCACAGATCTCTAAGGATCAAGAATCTACTCTAGATTATTTGATGGTGTTGAGGGGTATATAGGTACGATCAAATATGACGTGTAGTTTTTTTTTGTACTTTCATATTAAAAAAAGACAATTTAACCTGATTTTTGAAATGTGTTTTTTATCACAATGTGACAAAAAAATGAACCAAACCCAAATTCATGTCATGAATTTGGGTTTGGTTCCAGGATATTGATAATATTTTTTGTTTTCCAGGTTTTTAATTGAGAAAAATAATTATTAGTTTTATCTAATACATAAATATGTTTTTATTAACATGCTATTTATTTACTGTCAGAATAAAAACTTTTGTTTCTAACTTATTTACAAACCACATAATCTTATAAAACATTATTTGAATACAACTAAAACTACATTTTCAAAGAACAATCGACTAGAATTACCTATGTGATTACCTAAAACGTAAGAAAATTGTTATTAAATAAAACATTTTCTGCTAATGAATAGTATTTAATGTGATCATTAAACTCGACATGAACACTCTTAAATTACACATTTTCTTCAAATTACTTTCGTACATTATTTTCAACCCTCAATGCAGAAAAGCTCCCGTCGCAACAAAATAATTTTATCATTTTTCCATTTCATTACGGAATCGACAGGGGGCTGAACAAAGATGGCTGCCGGGCTCTTAACACCCTATTTTTGTGTTCTTGCCACCCTCGCTCCCTCGGAAAAATGCAGCAAGTATTCTAAATCTCGTTACTTTTATCTTGCTGGTTGACAGGTCGTCTTAGCTATAAGAGAAAATTTCAGACACTAAATTACATTAAATTAGAAATAACCGTGTATTTTTAGACCAATTACAAAAAAAATACTGCATTCATAATTTTTAGTTCCTCAAGTAGTTCTTAGCAGTTTCTACCGAATGACTATCTACTTGGAAAAAATCACATTGCAATATTGATGGCGGAATACATGACGTCGTAATGACGTTGTACGACGTTCGAAAATGGGTAAACGTCACACATCAAGCTATAATATAGTGTTAGTAAGTTGAATGTATTGTGTAATTGGGTTCTAAGGAGGCAAGTTTTTGAATTGAAAAAGGGTAGAAACTTTTTTCGCTTTTTGTTTGAAGTTAGGAGGGTGAGAAATCGTTTTCTCTCAAATAATTTTATGTACTAAGTAGGAACTCATTATTTATTATTTGAAATTCATTAGAAACCCAACTTAATATCAAAAAACTTATTAATTTAAAAATGTTGGCACTTCCTTGGATAACTATTAACTTTAAATATGTGTATCAAAAATTAAATTAAATAAATATTATGATAATTATATTGCACGCTCAAAATGGGTAGGCTGTTCGAACAAAATTACTTCAAGATTTTCAAGACAAGAGTAAACACTTGAACAGGTGGATTATGGCTAAGCATGCTCCATCTTAGGCTGCATCCTCACTTTCAATCAGGTGTGATGGCAGCCAAATGCTTAGATATCTATATTCTTCATCTTATCGTGTCACTGATTCTTTCGAACCAAGCAGTAGCTCAATCTATCGTAGGTCGTGGGTTCGATCCCCACCGAGAACAAATATGTGTGTGGTAAACGCAGATGTTTGTTCTCTGTCTAGATGTTATATTGTATTCTAAGTTTATATTTCCAAAAAAAAAGTAAAAGTATGATAATCAGCTATCTAAGTTCCCATAGTACAAGCTTTGTTTAATTTGGGGCTAAATAGTGTAATAAATTATTTATTATAGCAAATTCACTTATTTTAGCACTATCTTTAAAGTCCTTGTCAAAATGATAGACAACTCATCCAAACTATGTTTAAACTGGTGCTAGTAGCTTGACCGTAGTTTTATTGGTCAGTCATTTGACTATTTGTAAAGCTTTTTAGTTAGTCAACTGAGTGACTGGTTTCTTGAGATGTTGTAGAAGAATTTGGCAGTTTTCTTTTGAGTTATAGTATACTAATGAAAGTTAATTGAATTTCATCAAATTACCATCAAATTAATGATTAAAGAAAATGGACAAACAAAACCAGTGGCGTGTGTGGCGGCCTGTCTTAGCGTGGGATATAGGTAGAAAGATAATAATAATTATATAGTGATAATTTATTCTTCTTCTTAAAAAGAGCCTAGCTCTTGTGGAGGTTTGAAGCAGTTTTCTCTAATCCTTTGAATATGGCCTCTATGACTTCCTAAAGGAAAAGGTCGCTGTCATGAATAAATCTAAGATGAGATAAATCTCGCTCATGTAACTTATTTTCAGCCTTCCTCTTCCCCGTTTTTCTTCAATCTTTCCTTCAATGATGTTCTTTTGTATAGCTGTCCGATAATTTATGAATTCAAAATAATAAAAAAAATCTGGTAGTACCTACTTCGTTACGGTATTTTATTTATGTGAGGACCACTGAATAATATTAAAAGATATTGCTTTCAGCGATAAGGTTGTCCATTGATTTTCCAAAAAAATATTTAATACCTACTCTATCATCATTTTGTTTGGTGAACAATAAAGAGTTATCTATCCATCTTATATTATTTTAAAAAAAGGTTATAGTGCTACTAAATTAACAGCATTATTTCCTTGCCATGAGCCAGTAACTCGTTCCAGGAACTGGCGTGTTAGTCGAATGTGAACGAGGCTCAAGTACGCGGTGAAGTTTGGGGGTAAGCTGCTCCCCTCAGGGCGGCGGAGGGGAAGACACACCCCTATGCTCGCGGTGAAGCACAGGAGCAAATAGTAGTTTAGTAGTCGACTAGTTTGTGTGTTTGTACATGTTGGAGAATGTAGTGTGATGTAAAATTATGTTTTATTCGTGCTATTTTTAATTCTTATTTATTATGATAATGAAGTGTTCTATTAATATTTTTTTGTGAGAAAAGTATACTTGTTAGTTTAGCTACTTCTGGTGAAAACTAAAATAGCTAAATATTTCTAACATATTTTAAAAAGATCGATCTAAAATCTATCATAATCCCATTTATTATTTTTCAAATTGTTTACTTCCCGAGACAGGGTTCTATAAAGGCTCAAAATCGCGTTATTCTTGGATAATGTATAGAGGAGGCATTAGGTGTCATGAATCTGTAGGTAGTCTAGTCTTTCTCAGGTGCAAAAACATTGCCTGAGATAGCCCCATCACGGTTTCTTTGTCATTTAGTTTCAATAGTTTTAGCATCTTTAGCATGTAGTACATATTAGAGAGTACGGCTCAATTTTAAAAGCTTACATATTTTTCACCAATGATGTTAGAAACCCATCAAGGAGCAAGGAGTTTCCAAGTCTATGGTTCTACAAATTATAAAGCTACCTTTTTTTTCAGGAGGCATTATTAGTGCGTGTCTACTCCAATGAGGTTTGAACACCAGCAAGAAGTTTTCAAGTCTATGGTGGTCAGTTATGGTAGTTATTGGTTCTAATAGCAGTTTGCAAGCCAGCCCGCCTACACTCACTAGTCAAGTCCTCCCTACGTGTCCGCAAGCCCTCTTTACGGAGCGACCCCCGGCATTTCTTTCTCTTATTTCCCGCTTTTTTCGGAAGCCATTTTTACCACGCATGCGCAGAGCTACACAGAATTGAGTACCATCGATTTATTCGATACTAGAAAAGTAAATAAAAATGGGGTAGGGGATGATCTTGTAGGTTTTGTTGGGGTGAATTTTTAAGGAGTCTGGGAGGGAGTTTCTGTACGTGTGTGATCTTGTTGGTAGTTAACGATTAATTAGTTTGGTACGAGTTTTGCTTTTATTTTCTCTTTGCAGTTGCAGGCTAAAGCTCCATTCCTCTATTCTACCAACGTCCGAGATTTTTTACTATGACTCGGTCGACCGTTGGATGGTCTTGGCTGATGTGCCAGTGACAGTTGACACTAGCTAGTGAGATGAGACTATTTGACAGATGACGGTACTAATATGCTACAGTTGAATAGGAACCGGGTATTACAACTTCACTTTTATACTCACCATAAAACTCTGTTGCCCAGCACGTTGATATTATTTTAGTCCTTCGCCTGAATGCTCCTCGAGGTAGTTTTTCAAATACCGTTCAGATCAGTCTTTATCACAGCCGATGTAATAAAAGCTTTGAAACCGGTTTCTACCGGATATTACCGGTTTACTACAGAACTTTAAAAATGCTAGGTCTGTATGAGTTACAGAGAAGTTGTATTTTAGCGATTATTCCCAGTTTTTGACCTCTGACAGAAAAGAGACTTATATTTTTTGGCTTTCGTGTTTGTGTTTGTCTGGCTTAGTTTTGAGCGTGGTTACTTTTGTTAGAAAACTGTTTGTCTAAGGTTAGTTCCTACACTAATAACTATACATATATAAACATAAATTTGGTAGAAATTTATGCAGCCATTTTTATGTTTCTAGGATATTTATCACCGTGGTATTTATTGGGTCTATTTTCTGTTCAGTAAACATCATAGACAAAACCTATTCAGTCACTATGACAGTCTTCAAAGACCCCGAAAGGGTCTCAAAAGAAAGTTTCCACTCGGAGACTCAAAGGCACAAGGGTCTCCAATGACCCAGAAGAACTTGTTCTTGATAAATTACCCCTTTTTGGGGACTCACTGAACCTTAATTCAAATAAGTTTCTTGCTAGATTTTTACAACCAATTTCTTTCAAATATATTAAAATAAATGTTTCTAAATCGTAATTTTAATTTACATAAATTGGTGAGGTATGAACGAATGTACCCAAGGAAATGTGACATGTCATAGGGTCTAAAAAGTTCGAAAACATGAGTCGAGTGCACGAAACCTCTCTGAGGGGACATTAAATCCTTTAACCACACTAGATTGGCAGAACGAGTGATATAATAAGAAGAAGACCTAAGAAATCAGGATACCGACCAGCATATCAAACGCACACATGCACATTGCACAATGCCTGCGAGATATGTTCCAAATTCAAAATTACCTAGTACAAAATTAAAATCGTTGTGTAAAAACTCCTTGCATAAAATACATCGGTAGCAAAGACACATACTTGTTAATCCTGCAAAGTAACAGCTTGTTTGAAAACCTTTTTTCACGCATGGTGATAAATATCCTCACTCGGCACTGGCGGAAACGAAATGGACAGATACCATTAAATAGGGAAGAAGAAGGTTTTCTGTTATGAAGTTTTAGTTGGTACCCTGTTGCCCTCAGAATAAAGACTTTTTTCTTGACAACGAAGTGTTTTTTTTTTTTCTAACGTTGCCTATGATGAATGATGAAATTAATTATAATAAAGGTGACCGCATGACGATTTGTGATCTCAGTCGGCTGATTCAAAACCGCTATGAAGGAACAGAGACCGTGGTCCCAATTCCTCGCGGTCTCACGTCTCAAAATAACAGTGAAAATGCATAAAAGACTGAACCTAGTCTGTAACTTAATTACATTCCGGATGTCCGGAATTTAATTCATATGCGCTAAAGGTGGTGTCCCACACAAGACCACTTTGTAACGGACAGATTTTAATGCAATTATCTTCCAGCATGGGGCTAATTTAGCATAGTAAATTAAATACAGTGGCACATCTTTAGGCCTACCACAAGCTCTGCCGTCATTTTTCAGATTTGTAACTTTGGCATAAAGAACAATAAAACTAACTAACTAAAAGACATAGAAATAAGAAGCATAGGTAATTATTTATTCAATGAAAATTTAACAAGAAACACAATATCAATAACTTTTGATTTGATTTTAGTTCGATAAAATTTGAAATTTCAAGGAATGCAATCTTCTCGATGTTCCATTTAGAAATGAATTACATTCCATGGTTTGGATAGAAAACCCAACTGCATTCATTCGTACTCGGCTTTTTTGTCCGCTAGATCAAACTGTAGGCCTAACATGAGCTCTGTCTGGGTCTATCTCTGGTTCTGGTTTTGAGTCTGTGTGAGTGCTCACTAGTGCATTATACTGTGTGTGTGACGTTTTCAGAGATAGAGCCAGACAGAGCTCATGGTATTAAAAAAAAAACACCTGAGTTACTGCCAACAAGCTACTATGCCTCGGTAACGCCGGAGCAAGTAACGGTAATTGGCCAAATTACGATGTAACTTATTTAGCAGCATGCGAGACTAGACTAGACTAGACATCTTTTGAACATGGCAACGTTACCTGTGCTGGCCAATTTTATTACGTCATCTTTTCCTTTGAGTGACCATGTCAATCGTCTGTAAGCATATTAGGATGAAATTGCATTTGTTATGATCTTTTTTGCACTGCATTTAAAGCTGTGAGTGCACTGAGGTTTTTTGTTATTTATGATATTTTTTTAAATGGGGAGATCATGGCTTTTAACACCATTTTCAACCCGTGATCATGGTGGTTGCAACTTTGCCAAAATCGGGAGTCAAATATCTGATGGCAGAAAACATGAAAACAATGGACTGGAATTTCCGATCACAAACATAAATGGGGAAATCAAACTTGCATTTTTTAAGCCTTAGCTGGCAGACAAGCAGAGTGGGCCACCTGATGGAAATTAGTCACCGTCGCTCATAGACACCTGCAACTTTAGGACTTTATAGGAATTGATAGACCCGCCTTTTGCATTGTTATGATTGGAAAAAAATTTCTCGTGCCATTATTTTCCACGCACAAAGATCTTCTTTTTCTCATCGTGTCACTGGTTATTTCAAACCAGTGTGGTGGAAGGACTTTAAGTGTGCCTCAGAGAGGCTCCTTTCGTGCACATGTTTT
Source organism: Thera britannica (assembly GCA_939531255.2). Classification (NCBI taxonomy): domain Eukaryota; kingdom Metazoa; phylum Arthropoda; class Insecta; order Lepidoptera; family Geometridae; genus Thera; species Thera britannica. The sequence goes on from OW618038.2 coordinate 23,045,936, forward strand.
CGAACTTTTTAGGTCGAAAACATGCAGCTATCTTGCGCACACTCTACCAACCTCCCTTAACTTGCTATAAGAGGTGTGTCAGAATCCAACGGCAGGCCTCATCAGCTCATTGAAAAAGAAAATTGGAGTGTACCCTCCCCACAAGATCGCTGCGCACTCAGTCTTTTCCTTATTAACGAGAGGATGTACTATGATGCAGAGGTTTTGATACTTTATACAGAAAATCTTAATTTTAGTCACAAATAAGAGCAAGCACGTTAAGATACTACATTTCTACAACTTTTTAACAATACTACCATCAATAAGTTGCAAATCGTGCCATAACTTACGATGTTCTCTTCATCTATCTATCTAATTTAAGATGACTCAAAGTGATTTAATTGAATAAAGGAATATTGTGTACAACCCACACTGCATTACCTATGCTCCAAATTAAGCAGGTCTGTACTATGGGAACTATATAGCAGATATAATACTTAGATATTTTTGTAAATACACACATAGAATACTATATAACACCCAGACAGAGAACAAACATCTGTGTTAACCACGCAAATATTTGTTCTCGGTGGGGATCGAACCTACGACCTACACACACACAGCACAGAAGACACAGATACAAACTCAAACAAAATAGTTGTTAAACAATTTGCAATGTGTTGTAGTTGTAAATAAGAGCTAGTTTTACTTAGTTTTAGATAAAACCATCAAAACTGAATTCGCATTTTTATTAATTGACTTGATATTCCTAAATCTTAATATCTAGATATAGAATTGGTAAGCATGGTGGTGTCCAAATATTAAGTATTTTTCTTCAAGGATCAAGACACACCAGCCGCTGTTCTCAGACACCCTGTATACCTGCGTTGTTTCTTTTTGGGCATGAACCACCACCCCATGTATAACAAGGCTAAGAGCCCTGAAACCGTGTGTACCCACCCTTACTTCACATTGCTTACCCGAGAGCTTTCTTAGTATATAGAATAATAAAAATCAAATAATGAACTTTGGTAGTATTTTTTTAACAAAGTAGTGTATTATCTTCTGTGATATTTTTAGGGTACGAAGTAAACACGCGAGGTTCTTTAAGGGGGTAGTCAGGGGTAAGTTTACATTACACAAATAGGCACATTTGCATTTTTTTTTTTAAGAATCCTTAGAAAAAATTATGTGTGAGACTGGACGTGACGCGGTTTTATTTTTTTACTACTAAACAAAATCAAAAAGAACGTCGGACTAACCAATAACGGGCCTCCAGCGAACGTTGATCTGTGGATTATCACGACCACGAGGATTTTAAAGACCGGTTTTCACCCCTTGCTTTGATCAGAATAACGGTACATACTTGAAGGCTTTATAATCTTAAGTAACCTACTTAATCACGTCTCCTACTTACTTTGATAGATCTATTAGCCACTTGAGATAGAGCCGTGCGTTGGAGCATCGTTTAACAAAATTAGCAACGTTTCCGTGCTTGAGAGGTCACGTTGTTTTGGTCAACCGACCACCGATGTCCTAAGGCTTAGGCGCGTGGAACTGGTGCTTAACCTAGCTTAAAGACGTTTCAAAGTGATCCTTGTGATATTACTGATATTTTTTTATTTTGAATTTCGGCATATTATTTTGGTAATATATTCATAATTTTATTAACAGGTAATAAACAGTAAAAGCTGATAAATAAGTTCAGCCACTGAAGAAATACAGTTCTCTGCAATATACCTCCTTTTAAAATTCGTTTATTTGAATTCATTCTAATAATACTACATAATAAAATAAACATATAAATATAAATCTATTTGTGGCTCAATCACTCCTTAACTACTGGACCAATTTAGATGAAATTTAGAACAAATATAAATTGTAACCTGGATTTAGATATAATATAGATAGATAACTCTTTATTGTTCTCCACACAGAAACATAATACAGGATTCATGAAGATTTTTTTGGCAAAACAATGGGCGACCTTATCGCTTTGAGCGATCTCTTCCAGGCAACCTTTAAATATAACCTTTATAATATGCCATTTTTGAACCGGAATAAATGACAGAAACGGGGGAAAACCCCCACCCGATCAAACTCGCGGGCTGTCGCTAGAATCGAACATAAAAAAGCAGCCAAGTGCGAGTCGGATTCGCCCATGAAGGGTTCCGTAGCATCAAGTAACATAATATAAAGGTTCTTGTAGTTCGTCGAAAGGTAAATTGCGGTTTACGATTTATGACGTATAAAAAAAACTGCTGACTAGATCTCGTTCAAACCAAATATCGTTGTAAGTTTGCATAGTAATGTACAACATATATTTTTTCTAGTTTTATCATTCTCTTATTTTAGAAGTTAGAGGGGGGGGACCTAATTTTTTCCACTTTCACAAAATACATCTACTTACCAAGTTTCATCAGTGTAGCTCTTATAGTTTCGGAGAAAAGTGTCTGTGACACGAACAGACAGACAGACAGACAGACAGACAGACAGACAGACGAATACATGACGAATCTATAAGGGTTCCGTTTTTGCCATTTGGCTACGGAACCCTAAAAACGTCGAGGAGAAACGCTAACCGATTTTGTCTAGCAAAAGCCCTAATTGCTGTCCTGCCCCGACCACAAAGCAAGCTGATAAAATCTTACATAAAAAGGTCTATACATTTTTTCTTTGTTCAAAATAAGTGGAAGGTAATTATGGAAAAGTATTTAATTAGTAAATTCTGTACGCAACCGCCACAAAAAGTGCACAACACCTAGAAATAAGTTTACACCTGTCTTTTGCGAAATTGGCAACTGCAAAAAGTTTAACATAAGTAGGTACTCATAACTTGACTGGCCTCTCAGCTCAGTTGGCAGTAGCTCTGCCTTCTGCGCCGTAGGTCGTGGGTTCGATCCCCGCCGAGAACAAATATTTGTGTGGTAAACATAGATGTTTGTTCTCTGTCTGGGTGTTATATTGTATTTACAAAAAAAAAAGTAAATTCAGCTATCTGGTTCCCACATTACAAGCTCCGCTTAGTTTGGGGCTAGATAGTGTTGTGTGGATTGTCTGCAATAAATATATAAACTAAGTTAAGGGGCAGACCACCGTCGATAACCTTATCCCTCGCACACTTTGACTTTGAAAGATTTAAATCACTGAAGTTGATTACGAAAAATAGTGAGTCCGAGCGTAATCCGATTGCACACAGGCTATCAAATAAATATTCTGAGTAAAAAGTTCGCTTATTTACGAAAACCACTCAAATATCGCTGTCAATTAATGAAAGCGATATTTGACAGCGTTTCTGCTGATCGCCATCGCCTAGATGTGCGCACTTTAGTGAAAGTGAAAAGTGAAATATTTATTTATTGACACAAAAGAAGTAGGTACATTACAGGTATCAGCACGGTAGGCAGGCATTAGTTTTTAAATAAGAAAACGTGTGCCTAAAGTAAGAAATCATTTATGATGCGTTATATTATTATAATAATATATCACATCATAAATCAACTATTCAAATATGAATAGTTGATCGCAGTTTTCTTAAATAATTTCAGTAATTTTAATACCTTTATAAGGGTCAAACTGTGCAAGCGAGACGGTATTTTTCGGAGTTCAGCGTCTTTATAAATACTTATGTAAGTCTATTCTAGTGTAATGCCAACCTTAGATTCTCTTCAATGTAGCACAGGCTCAAAAAATATGTGAAAAAATAGAGCATTATTATTTTTACTATTATTGTTTGAGGGCTAGTCATAATTACATTATAATATAGGAAGAATATAATTACATACTATTTACTATTTAAAAAAAACCTTTAAAATAATATCAGTAGAAGAAACAGTTGAGCTATCTCCAGACCGTTACAAACGATCTAGAGATAGCTCAACTGATCTAAATCAGTGCCAGACAAAAGTGATCTATTTTCAATAAAAATGATTTGTTTTAATCTTAATCTGCTGCTACGTCGTCGCCACAAACAACAACTAATACTATCTATATCTATGCTAATATTATAAAGAGGAAAGATTTGTACCTATTTTTGTATGTTTGTATGTTTGTAATGAATAGGCTCAAAAAGTACTGGGCTGATTTAAAAAATTCTTTCACCAATAGAATGCTACATTCTTCCAATTTGACATATGACCCGAACCGAAGGTGTAGAAAAATTAGTCTTAAAATGTCTTTCGTCGAATGCGCTGCCGAAACTATTAGCGATAGAACAAAATAATGTACAACAATATTGTCTACCCCGTGCGAAGCCGGGACGGGCTGCTAGTTGCATATAAAATTATAATACTCAAGTATTTAATTATGCAAAGTCAGTAAGTAGGAAGCTGGATTAACAAGTCTTTGTCCGTAAAGCTTGCTAATAATTTACCCTTCTAAAAGTCCAGGTGTCCAGAATTACAAATCACAATCTCAAAAAAATATCAATGAAAGCTTTTACTGACCCCATATTAGCATACGACCTAAAAAACTCTGCTATTCGATTCAAACTATGGTGAATAGAACTGAAAATTATGTGTACTATTTTAGTTCTGTGAGCCTACCACAAGCTATAAAGGATTCTGTCTCTGGCTCTGATGAGTCCGTGTGAGTGTTGACTAAATAAATCCTACGTCGAAATGTCACTATCCATAGTCAATAAGGTCTTACTTCTCTGTACAACAGTTATGCAATAAATATTTCTGATTTCTGATTTGACACACACATAAAACACTGCTGAGCACTCATACAAACTCAAAAACAGATCCAGAGACAGAGCCAGACAGAGCTTGTTTTAGTCCTATATACCTACTGTTCCGTATTGTGGGCAAGAAAGGGTCACAATATGACCCTTTAGGGCCAGTTGCTTTGTTCTAGTACCTACCCTGGTCAGGTAACCAGCTGTACGTATTAAATCACTATTGTGTGATCTTAAAAAGGTTTGGGATAAAAAAATAACCCCTTATAAGCAGATAAGTACGTAAAAATTTGAATAGATAAAGTTGAATATAGTTATGTTTTAATGTGTTTTCCAGAAAACTATTTCGAAAAACCTCCTGACATGGTAAACATTTATCTTGTCGTGTCACTATTTTTTTCAAACCAGTGCGTAGTTATGCACAATAAGAGCGCCTGAAGAGGTTCCGTTTGTTTTCGAGCTTATTGAAAATACTTAAATAAAAGTAAGGCGAAGACCTGCTAATTGAAAGGAATAAAAAAATCAATAATTTTGCTGCTTTCTCATCTAATAAAAGGTTATTCTAAAACTAGTGTAAGAATTAGTTCAGTGACATCTATCTTTTTTAAGCAAAACTAATTCCGAAAGAAACTTTGCTGGCGCGCTTACTTGACGCTAACACTGTACCTTCCCTTTTAGTTCTACAATTTTTTCATAGATGGCGCAAAAACCTACCTAAGTAGGTTAGGAGATAGGTAACATAAAAGAAAGAAATCACTTAGATTTATTTATTTTATGTTATCTCCTAGCCTACTAAGGTATATTTCTTCTTATTATCTATGCAAACATTGAAAAACTCCCTAACCAAACCAACTCTTGCTAAAAAGTGAAATTCCTTACAAGAATCTTTCCTATAATTTGGATGTTTTCTAGAGCAGTGTGAATCAGTCGTGAGAGTTCCGGAATACAAACAGAGAAATGAAATGAAATATTTTATTTCAGAAGGAAAACATCATGAGGAAACCTGCATATCCTAGAACCTAAACACTTTAAAAACATTGTGTCAAGCATCACTTCTTACTGTATGTTGCGTGCCAAGATTATGCATCAAAGAATCTGCAATTTTTTTTCCCGGCATAGTATAGGATCGATCCGTATATCACCTTCCATGGATAGTAAGAGATGACTGAACAGCAGACCACACACACCAGCAGAGGATGAGTGACACTGCGGTCACCAATGCACCTGCCAAACGTGGTGACTAAGTGGTTAGTCCCACCAATGCCACGTCCAAATCAAAAAAGTGATCAGTGAGAAATTAAACTTTTCATACATTTAGTCCCAGCCAATGCCATGACGTAGGTATTTTATCCTGCCTTTTTCAAATGTTTATTAGAGGTTGTCCAAGCCAAGCTAATATAAATACAATACAGTCTAATATAAATACTTAGGTATTTTTACAGAGCACAGAAACTCTCTTCTGTATTCTTGGATGTGTCCAGTTTGCCAATAAATCATCAGCCTGAGAAGTCCACTGCTAGATAGGCCTCCCCTTACACATTTCCAGGTAGAACGATTTTGAGCCCTTTCCATCCATCGACTTCCAGCGATCTTAACAATTGTCGTCGGTCCATCTGGTGGGTGGGCGCCCTACGTTTCGTCTTCCGGTTCGTGGTGGCAAAAAATTACCATAGCTAGAATTAAGAGGAAAACAAAACTGTTGAGATTTACTCATTAAAATAAATTACTTACGTGATATTTGGTATAGATTTTATCATGCAACCTTTGGTTTCTGCGATGGAACTTCAAGATGGCCTTCTCTTTTCTCAACAATTTGTCCGTCGCGTGATTTTAGATATATTCTGGTAGGTATTTCGGGTGACGAACCTACCTATTTCAAGTTTTGTCTAAAGATAATGGTGACGTAGCTAGCTACCTTTTAAAATTCAGCCAGGCATACGCCGGTTTTAGTATTTTTTTGACAAAAATAAACTCAATTAACATCAGCATCATCAGCCTGAAGAAATCCACTGCTGGACATAGGGCCCTACACATTTCCAGGAAGAACGATCCTGAGCCCTTTCCATTAATCCACATAATTATGTTTTTTTTTTTTCAAAACAAACGCCAAGTACCAATCTGTTAGCTTCTTGTCAGTCCTAAACTTGGCCCTTTGGTAAGTACAGTTCCTTAGCGTAAAAAAACAACACGTTTCAAGTGAATCTTGGCCTTTTATTGAATATAAATAAAAATAACATGCGTCTATGAACTTGAGCTTTGAGTGGAGTTTGTTAGTTTTGTCTTCCTTATTTCTTTCCATCATGCTTTGACCAAGTGCTTTGATGATGAAAGTTAAGGTTTTTTTGAAAAATCAAAAAATCAAAACATCTTCCTTGTTCCACATAGATACAAAAGAATGATCCTTAATATAATCGTCATCTAACCCCTTTTCTCCCATATAATATGGATAGGAGTCCAACGTTGCCAAATAAAATATTCCCTGAACATTAAAATCAGTTTTGGGACCCATCAGATTAGTAACCAGTGGTCTGTCAAAGCAGGTTCTGTCTCTTGCATCCTGGATACTATCACATTTGAAAGCTATAAATGAGTCAGGGTATGCTAAAGCAGCCAACCATAAAAGAAACGACTTTATATGACTGCAAAAGCTCGAGCAATGCCCTTCTGGCATATCATTTGATTGAAACTCCCCACCGTTGACGTAGAAATTCACATGACCTACTGCACCCGCGAAGCCGTAACCATCAATATTAGTATGGATTATATCGACCCTATCCGCATCAGATGCGTCAATCCTATTCTCAGGACCCAGTCTTCTGAAGCAAGGGCCTGAAGGATCCAACCCTGTGATCCTGGAGATGTTTCTGCCCGTGATTTGTCTATAGTACTTGCTTATAAAGCTGATCCCTTGGCCACCGTGGCTGACTCCGACGAGTTCCAGCTTCTTTGGATCCAGACCCAGAGTTGTGAGTTCAACTAGCATTTCAGCAACTCTTTTGCCAATTGCAGGAAGCAGTCTGACAGCGCTAAAAATAAAGATTTCACCAATCAATCATTACTAAAATAACTTCTGGACAAAGGTTAGAATATTTGAGATTTGCTAGTCTCAAACACGCATAGGTAAATAATAAGGACCGAAACACTTAACCGCGTTGCGACGTCGCAACGCTAAAATCGGCAGTTTGCGTTGCGGCGTTGCGGCGTCGTGAAAAAGAGCGTTTTGTTGTCGTACGGTAGGGTAACCAGTTCTTCGTGTTTTTTTATTGTGGATAGACGTGTCTCTGCCATGAACCATCGTGAGAAACTTAATGCTTATTTGTTATTAAGGGCCTACATTAGGTGAAACCGAAAATGTAAAGTAGCATTTTTTTTCGTTGTATGGACGAATCCATTTAATTTTTTTGTAAAATATAACAATTAAATGGTGTAAAAAAATTATGTTCCGGCTAGAAATTCTCTTAAACTCACTGGGTTCGATAAAATTGAACGCAAAGTTTGCCAAAAACTCTCAATTTTTTTTAGATTTGAAATGGTTTTTTTCCGTTGCTGTTAGAGCCATTGCAATGAAAGTTTTGTTCCCGTATACCTAAATAAATACGTAAAAACCTGATGTTATTGCACTTTTCTTAGTTGCCGTAGTTTTTATAAAAAAATCAAATTTTCAAAAATATATATAGGTAGGATTTCCTAGCTACTTCTCTCAGTACAGCCCGCGCGGCCGACGAGGTGAGGTCTATGTCAAATTTCGCGACATGACATTTCATCTCTGACTACGTAAAATATACCCTAGATTAAATCATAGCTACTACTGGTACTATAAATTTGCCACAGTGTAACATAAAACAAATTGTCACAGTATAACGAAATTACATAATACCATCTTCATCATACATTATGATCGATAACCTGTATTCACATCATCATCAGCCTGTAGAAGTATATATTTTATGTAGCATATAACTTATCTAGTACATTCTAGGGCACGTTCCTATCGTGCGTGACCAGCGAAGCGCAATGCTTTTGTTAAATACCTCCATTTTTGTAGTTGCATAAGTAGCTATCTTCCTATCTACCCAGTGCTTTCCGTCATCATCATCAGTAAGTAGAAGTCCACTGCTAGATATAGACCTCCTTTATACATTTCCATGAAAAAACAATTTGCCGATTTCCCACGATCTTTAGAATGTCATCGGTCCATTAGGTGGAGGGGCGCTCTGGTTGCTTAGCACCGGTTATATTGTCGTAGCGACCCGCTTTTTGATTCTAAAGGCGTGTGTTCAAACCCCGTCATGCACAAATTAGTTTATCTGCCAAAAAACCTATGTGCACTATGTCAGTACACTCTAACGGTGAAGGAAAACAATAAATGAAACCAACGTGAAGTAGCAAAACTTTTGAGGCACATTCATAATCCACCACACCAGCTTTAATTTTCTATTGACATGACAAGAAGAAGACTCAAAAACTATGTAGCCGATTTTAGGCCTTTATAAAAATAGTGTCGATTTTGCAAAGAGTTTGGGAGCCCATTACAATGAAAAGGAAGTATATATATATATATTATGGACAATCTACACTACACTATCTAGCCCTAAACTAAGCAGAGTTAGTATTATGGGAACCAGATAGCTGATGTAATACTTAAATACATTTTGTTTGTAAATACATAGGTACTTGGAAAACAATATAACATCCAGATGGAGAACAAATATCTATGATCACCACACAAATATTTGTTTTCGGTGGGGATCGAACCCACGACCTATGGCGCAGAAGGCAGAGCTACTAATAAATGAGCTGAGAGCCCAGTCATAACAATAATATCATGGGTTTAGAGTATTTTTGATTGCCGTCTTTTAAATCTGGAGGTGTCTGTAATGTCCCGAATTCTGGAACTTTCTGTCAAAGGCTTCATGCACGGTGCGCTCAAATACCCAAATACCAAAATACATGTGCCTATTTCTATACACGCAGCAAGGAGTTTCCCAAGATTTTGCGTTTGACAGAACTTTGAAGAGTCAGTTGGGGTTGTCGAAACTCTTTGGTATACCTAATATTTTTAAATGCCGATAAAATACAATAATATAAGTCGAATAGACAGTGTTATTTCACAATGCTTCACTGATCTCCACCGCAATGAGCACCGAAGGCCTAAATGAGTGCAAAGCTTAAAGCCACCCATAAATAATTTCCATTTCAATTCATTTATGAATTGAAATGAAAATTATCTATGCATGTAATGTATTGTATTATGTATATCAGTTATCTAGCACCCATAACACAAGCTTTGCTTAGCTTGGGGCTAGATCATGTTGTGTGAATTGTCCAGCATTATTATTATTATTATTATTATTTATTTCCATAGGCATGAATTCTATGCACTAAGTTATACTTACTAGATTTACATACAGATCTGGAAGTATAACCTTTTAGATAAAAGAAAAAATTACTAAATTGGATCATAAAATTAAATGACGAAGGTATGCAGTAACAAACAATAAAACAAAACGGCTAAGCCGATTTTGATGAAATATTACTTTTCAGAAAAAAAAAGATTAAAAGGGAGAAGACGAAAGAGAAGAAAAAAGATAAGAATGTTATTGTACAAAAAAATTGCCCCCCTTGCCCCCCAGGACCCCCCCTTTTGTGAGTGCTACCGGATGCCGTCGAGATAGGGGGTTTCGATTGGGGTTTCGTATAGAGGGTTTCTTCCTGAATTGAAAAAACAAAAAAAACCCCCCTCTTGCCCCTTTTTTCACCCCCCCCTTTCGTATCTTCCAAGCGGAGTGACTTGCAAGACTTTTTTTTTTGGGTCATGTAGGGAAGGTGAGATTATTTTGAAAGCAAAATAAATTTTGCCCCCCTCCCCCCTCTAGACCCCTTTATTATTTTTGACCCTTTTTTTCGAGTGGAGCATTGCGGCGAGTGAAGCGAGCCGCCATGCAACCATGGGGAACAGTGCGGCGAGCAAAGCGAGCCTGCTGTGACCCCCCCCCCCCCTAAGCCCCCCAGAACCCCCTCCTCCTGAACCCGGGGGGAGGGTCGCGGCGAGCGAAGCGAGCCGTGCTGTGACCCCCCCCTCAAGCCCCCAGAACCCCCTCCTCCTGAACCCGGGGGGAACGTTGCGGCGAGCGAAGCGAGCCGCCACGCGACCACGCCCACCCTACTGAAATTTAGAACCCCCTCCTACTGAAATTTAGGGTGTCTTAGGAGTGTGAAAAAATGTTCACTAGACTGAGTTCAAAATTCAAAATGGCGGCTGTGCCACTTCCGGTTTTGCAAAAATCGTCCGATTAAGGTCGTTCAAACGGTTCATTCGACTGAGGACTATGATTGGAGATTGAATTTTAGGTTTTTTAAAGTGTTTGATTGGATCTTCACTTGGTTTAGGGTTCCGCCCCTGTGGGAACGCATTGAGGACGCGAGCTGCTTGCAGCTCGCGATGCACGCGACCCGGTAGTCAACGTTTGGGTTCCTTCCAGCGGTTTCGACCCGTTAAGGGTTTTGGCTTGACGTACAATTTAGGGTTCCGTATAAGGTTTTGATTGGGGTTTTACTACATTGAGCAATTTGATTAAGTGTTCGACTTTTAGGGTTCCTTAGGACTTTGATTGGAGTTTCAACTACACTTAGGAGCTTGATAATGTTAACATTTTTAGGGTTCCTTAGGACTTTGATTGGGGTTTTACTACATTGAGGAACTTGATAAAATAAACAACTTTTAGGGTTCCTTAGGCCTTTAATTGGAATTTTACTTCACTTAGGACCTTGATTATGTAAACAATTTTAGGGTCCTTTAGGACTTTGATTGGGGTTTTACTACACTGAGGAACTTGATTCACTGATCGACTTTTAGGGTTACTTAGGACTTTCTTTACTACTTTTTGGGGTTTTACAAGTGCAAGTGTAATGTAAAACTGGGAGTAGCACACCGACACGCGAGCTGCTTGCAGCTCGCGCACACGAAAAAACTAGTTAAGGGGCTGACGTATGGAAAATTTTCATACAAACGGAATACCAAAATGATTTCTAATTTTGACAGATTTACACTATATTATTGTAATAATTGTATTTGCATAGTATTTATCTAGGTTCCTCAACAGTTTTTATTTCAAATTACTTACCTAAAATGAAATAAACACCAATCGCATTTTGCACATTTTTATGCTAAACTTATCAAGTTTTCTACCTATTGGTTTCGTACTAAAAACAACAATATCTTACGTGTTTTTTGTTAAGGAACCTAGTTTATATTGTCTAGTTACAGAATAACAATACTATGTAAAGAATACAAAAAGTTTTCAGTCATCATTTTTGGTATTACGGAACACGATCAAATTCATGGCATTTTCGAACGGCTACTATTGCTATCGCGCACGCACGGTGCGGGTGGCGGGGTGCAGGGGGAGGAAACGCTTGAAGCACACGGGACACTTCGGTTGTGTGTGTGAATCGCTCGGACTTCGGACTAGTTAAATACCTACACTGGCATAAAACATAATGCTTAGATATTTGATAATTGTTAGTTTAGGAAGGGTACTAAGTGAAGATGGGAAATACTAAGTACCTAGGTAGGTTGTAGGTTGGGTAAACGAAATCAAGGTGCAGCACTAGGTCAAAAAGTCAGCCGAAATTTCGAAAAAAGCCAACATTTCGACTAAAACAAATTATGAACCATTAATTTCTATACAGGGTGGAATTTTGTAATGCCACCTGGAGGGAAAGTACTCTTAATACTGCAGATAGAAAATTTTACTCAAAGGAAACATTCCTTTATTTTTGGATAGAAAGCAATTTCTAAAATTAAAAATAAAATAATTTTTAAATTTTTTTTTTTTTTTGAAAGGAATAAATTTATTCTTTTAAAGAAATGAATTCGTTAAAAGAATAAATTTGTGTATCCAAGAGAATGGAGCCCATTTCAAGCAACTAATTTCAAGTAACTAGTTAGTTATCCATTTTTTGTAAATAATTAAATTAATTTAAGATTTCCTGGTTTTTCTTTCATTTAATTTATCATGTTTGTTATAGAGATTTCATCCTTATAATTGACTAACGATCGATGCAATAAAAGTACAAGGTATAATTTTTCTGATTTTAGCCGGTTCAATTCCCGGGTGTGAGAGAATTTTCGAAAAACTTTGAATGCAGTTTGCTTTCTATTCAAAAATAAAGGAATGTTTCCTGTGAGTAAAATTTTCTATCTGGAGTATTAAGAGTACTTTCCCTCCAGGTGGCATTACAAAATTCCACCCTGTATATGAAGTATTGATAAAAGGTCTAAGAAAAATTACAACAAATTATTTTTTTTCTTTATTTATTTGTAGTTCAAAAAACTGCTACCACTCAACGTCCGGTGGAAATATTGATAAAAGGACTGAGAAATACTTGAACAAAATAGTTTTTTTTTTATATAACTGGAGCTCAATAAACAGAGTACCGCTCAACGTCTGGTGGAAATATTGATAAAAAGACTTGGAAAAATTTCAGCAAAATATTTTTTTTCTTTATTTATCTGGATCTCAAAAAACCGACTACCGCTCAACGTCAGGTGGAAAGATTGATGAAAGGACTAAGAAAAATTGCCACAAAATATTTTTAGTCTTTATTTATCTGGGGCTTAAAAAAACTGCTACCACTCAACGTCAGGTGGAAATATTGATAAAAAGACTTGGAAAAATTTCAGCAAAATATTTTTTTTCTTTATTTATCTGAATCTCAAACAACCGACTACCGCTCAACGTCAGGTTATAATATTGAAAAAAGGACTAAGAAAAATGGCTACAACATATTTTTATTCTTTATTTATCTGGGGCTTAAAAAAACTGATACCACTCAACGTCAGGTAGAAATATTGATAAAAAGACTAAGAAATTAAAAAAAAAACTTTATTTATTTGGAGCTCAAAAAACTGCTACCACTCAACGTCCGGTGGAAATATTGATAAAAAGACTGAGAAATACTTTAACAAAATAGTTTTTCTTTATATAACTGGAGCTCAATAAACAGAGTACTGCTCAACGTCTGGTGGAAATATTGATAAAAAGACTTGGAAAAATTTCTGTAACGTTCACTAGAAGTTGCTTCATGCAATCAAAATTGAGTTCTATATAGTAATTGTGATAAGACATAAATAATTTTTTTTTCAGTTTGTTTATAATCATTATATAAGTATCCACCTATAGTAGGTTAGCTTGGTACACTTTTTTCGCGAGTTTTGTGCGAAAGCCGAGGTCCATGTAATTGTAGGTCGATGTTCGCAATCGTTGGTTTTGCGAATGTAAATAAGCAGAATAAAAGCAACCTAATTGCTCAACGAATAAAGTATATTTTTAAATGCAGTCACATTATTAGACTTTCTGTACTTTGGTAAGTGAGCCGCTTTGCGTGTTTTTTATTGCTGTGTGTGTGTGATCGATGAGGTCTGGCGAACCACACCCCACCTGATGTTGAGCGGACCTCCACCCATGATCTTCAACTGTAACGTCATGACTGGTTTTGAACCCACGCCCCCCAACCGCTAGGCCGATGAGGTCTGGCGAACCACACCCCACCTGACGTAGAGCGGACCCCACCCATCATCTATTACTGTAACGTTATCACTGATTTTGAACCCGCACCCTCCAACCACTAGGCCAATGAGGTCAAGCAAACCACACCACACCTGATGTTGAGCGGACTCCCACCCATCATCCTCTACTGGAACGTCATCAACCACAACTCCATCGCTCCGCGCCGGGGTCAATGGCTCTCTCAACTCAACTCGGAGTCAATGGTTCTCTTTACTCTTCTTCAATTTGGTCCAGAACCCGCACAAACCCTACCTGATGAATAAACTCACTCGTATCATGTTAGAGAATTTCCTGGTGTCTTTTCTAAGTGCGTAAATAGCTACTCTGAAGGTTCTTTATCGGTTCAGGAATGTTGTTTTTTTTTTCACTTTATTCTTGCATTCAGAGCATGACCAATCCTTGCTTATTGAATACTAGAAAAGCGAAACAAGCAAGCAATAAGCTTAGAGGGTTAGTCAGGTAATGCAGCCACAAAAAATAAAAACATAAAATTGTAGGGTGCAAAAAGTCAACTCTCTTTGACCAGATTTGAACTCCCGCCCACCTCGTCCTCTCAGTGTGAATCTGCACGCCCTAGCCACTAGCCTATCTGACGCTTAGTAACGTTGACGAAATTAGGCAATGCATAAAAATCGTTAGCAGTGGCTGACGCACACGCACAAGCGCGGCACTATGGCTGGATTCACGTATAGAAGTAGCGCGTCACACGAGCGCCTGTGTGTGTATACTACTATTATATATTCCGTGGCGCCCGCATCAAATGAATAGAGATAGCTATATTCGGAGCAGTTTTTGCTCACGCCTCGAATTGAAGTTGCGAGCTGTGTACGTCGGCCCGTTAATATTTAGGCATCCGATTTAGGCGTCGCCTAGGTTTAGTGAAAACGGGTGTTAGTAACGTTGACGAAATTAGGCAATGCATAAAAATCGTTATCAGTGGCTGACGCACACGCACAAGCGCGGCACTATGGTTGGATTCACGTATAGAAGTAGCGCGTCACACGAGCGCCTGTGTGTATACTACTATTATATATTCCGTGGCGCCCGCATCAAATGAATAGAGATAGCTATATTCGGAGCAATTTTTGCCCGCGCCTCGAATTGAAGTTGCGAGCTGCGTCCTCTTAATATCTAAACTTAAACATTACTTTATTAGAAATATTAGAAAAAAAAAAAATTTTTTTTAAATATTAGAAAAAATTAAAATGGATATGCTGGCTCGACATCGTCGTGCTGGTAATTTTGTTGATTTTTGGAAAGAAACAAAAAAAATGGAGTGCAAGAGTTCTTTACCTTTAAGTGTGGAGGGGGAGCAAAACCATAAGAACATAGCAAATTTATTTCGAAATCACTTTGACGTAAAAAAAAGTTTGCAGGACAATAGTAATAATGGAATTAGCGAAAGTAATGTTACGTTTAGTCAAGCGTTGGATACCCATAATGTTACAGTTACCCCGAAACAGTTAGAAACTATCTTGAAAAAAATGAAGCGTGGCAAGTCACCGGGCCACGATGGCCTCAGCATAGAGCATTTGATTTATGCGGGTCAGTATGTCTGTAAGGTTTTGGCGCGGTTTTATAGTTTGTGTGTGCGGCATTGTTACCTACCTGGAATGTAAAGAGACAGGAAGGAAATACCTGGGGTTTCGTAGCGGCCGCAAGTGGTGTTCTCGACTGCCTTTTCTCTACACTCCGTTGATTTGCTGATGTTGGCGGAGGGCGCTGAATTTCCGTAGGGTTGGTTGATTTGATGATGGTTTGATGATGAAGGACGCGCGGCCGTATATCGCGTTGGAAATATGATTTTCCTGAAATTCTATGGAGGAGCTCTGGGGGCTCGACTCACTCGGATCGCGGCTCGGTGTCAATGGCCGTAGTGGCCGGTTTTCTCCTTCTACCCACAGGTACGGGGGGGAAGGATTGGGGTAGGTGGTTGAGGGTAGTGAATAATAAAATACGTATATATGTGACAGATAAGATTTCGTTCCGAAATTGCCATCTTTACAGAACATACTAGCCCCGAAAGAGCTGCTAAGCTCTTTAGAAGCGCTAAAAATAATAATAAAGTTAAAAAAGCTGAATATAAGATGATTAAAAAGACGGTAGATTTAAAAGATGATGAGCCATGAGATGAAGTTAAGTTGATGAAAAGAATAAATAATAGAGATGAAGCTAAGTTAGAAAGAATGAATTTAGTTATCGGGGAGGCTTGGCAGTACAGGACAGATGTTTACTACCTTGGTCTGGACTGGTCTTCCTAGGAGGTTCTTCTACCTCTGAGAGCTGAGTGAAAGCATGGTTTAAACCAATGGTACAAGTCATGGAATTGACGCTGGCTAAACCTTGAGATGATGCTGGTGCTTTTCCCATGATGATCCAACCAAAGACGGAGGAGTAGGCAGTAGGCATGTTATCACCTAGACTGAACTTCCTGCCATCCAAGATCTGGTCATAAAGGTCAACACCTAAAAGCATGTCGATTTGGCCTGGAGCTGTAAAGTGTTTATCAGCCAGGACTAAATTACGACAGAGTTGAAGAACTGAGTGGTTTACCGGCACTGATGGGAGATGACCAGTTATCTGCGGCATGATAAGAAAGTCAGTAGACATGCTGACAGTTGAATCTCGCATCGGTGAGATATTACAAGTTGTAAGGCCACGGGTTGGCTGGGCAGCTGAACCACCAATACCTATAATTGACCCAGACATGGTCCGTGGGAGCTTAAGTTTTTGAGCTAGATTTTCAGTGATGATTGAAACTTGGGAACCACTATCAACCAGTGCTCGGGCTACTTGATAGTGTCCGCTGATATCCTGAACTCGAACATAAGCCGTTCCTAAAACCATGGTTGACACATTGTCGACACCATGCTTAGACTGCGGTTGGACTGTGGAACTTAAGTTCGCCACAGCAACTTCGTCTGGCTTATGTTCAGTTGCTGAATTGCTTGACGTGCGTGGTAGGTGCAGCTTTGTATGATGCCGCCCGCGGCACACTTGGCACACACTTTGAGAAGCACACTTTGATACATGATGAGTACGCAAACAATTAAAGCATAATTTATGTTGAATTACAACAAGTTTTCTTTGTTCTGGGGTCATCGCTTCAAATTTGGAACAATAATAGATAGCATGATTTTCACCACAGCATGTGCAAGAGTAAGCATTCACTTTAGGGTCCGCGTTGACCACATTCACTACTTTAGGAGCAGATGGCAATGTGGAACCGGCCACATTCTCAAGAATACGCAGGTGGTTTTCTAAAAACATTGTTAACTGTCTACATGATGGAATACAATGTGGATCTATGGTTGTTTCAAATTTAGTGCGAAGGTCACTATTTAGTTTGTTAATGATGATGTGAAGCAACAAGAAACTCCAAGAGGTGACGTCAAACCCTAATACCATTAATGCCTGTAAATTTTCCTTTATCGTGCCAGTAAATTTATTTAATGTTTTGAGGTTGACCTGAGTAAGATTAGGAAGGTTAAGAATAGCCCCCACATAATTATCGGCTATTAACCTTTTGTTCTCATAGCGCTGAGTCAGAATATCATAGGCCACACCGTAGTTGGCTTCAGAAATGATGAGATGCTTTACCATAGAAAGGGGCTCTTTGTCTAGGATGCTCAACAAGTAGTGCATTTTTTGGACGGGTGTAAGCCGTGCATTTTCATGAATTACACTGTTGAAAATTGCTATAAAGCTTGGCCATTCAATGTGTGTACCTGAGAATCGTGCTAACTGTATTTTAGGTAAGTGAAACTCAACGTCGCTAGCTTTAGGAGCGGTCGAAGTGGACGGAAGATTCGGTGATGGCTTGGCAGGTGACAAGAGTTCGTACGCAACCTGAATGCTATAAAACATATTCATACTCTCGTTATACAAATCTTCTATTTGAACCTGTTTTTCTAGCGCTGGCTGGCCAGCAAGAATACCGGTGTAAACATCGTCCATCAATGCCCTATGACGCTCCAAATCCCGATAACGCACTAGGAATTTCGTCTTATCATTGGCGCTTACCTCTTTCATATGGCTCAGCTCTTGAGATAAATCATACGTTTGTTTAATGTGTTTAGTACACAGACCATACTTGAGTAATAATATCCTATCATCAGCCATGTTTAGAGTTTATTTTGCAAGAATTAGACCTCGAATAATTGCAAATTGCAAAGTAAATAAAGTTTTTCCAACAAGCAAGAAAGCTGAGATGACTGACAGTTGACAGTTATGTTGACTGACAGAATGAAACTGATAAAAATTGAATGAATGAAATGAAACAACTGCTGCTTGCAAGGCTGCTTGCTTACTTGCCTGTTGACTTACCGGTAAAGTGTAACTAGCCTTTACGGTTGACACAGACAACAAATTAGTTACAACCAAAGACAAGATAAAAGTATGATTACGTGAAAGATGACAATATGGCGGACGAAAAAATAGGAAATTATACAGAACAAATGGACAATGATGATTTTGCAAAAAATATGAAATTATAAAATAAATAAAATAAGTATGTAGGATTGAGGATGTTGATTATGGAATCAACAGGATCAGGGATCGGGATCGAAGGACCAATTAATGGAATGTAAAGAGACAGGAAGGAAATACCTGGGGTTTCGTAGCGGCCGCAAGTGGTGTTCTCGACTGCCTTTTCTCTACACTCCGTTGATTTGCTGATGTTGGCGGAGGGCGCTGAATTTCCGTAGGGTTGGTTGATTTGATGATGGTTTGATGATGAAGGACGCGCGGCCGTATATCGCGTTGGAAATATGATTTTCCTGAAATTCTATGGAGGAGCTCTGGGGGCTCGACTCACTCGGATCGCGGCTCGGTGTCAATGGCCGTAGTGGCCGGTTTTCTCCTTCTACCCACAGGTACGGGGGGGAAGGATTGGGGTAGGTGGTTGAGGGTAGTGAATAATAAAATACGTATATATGTGACAGATAAGATTTCGTTCCGAAATTGCCATCTTTACAGAACACTACCTGAAGAGCTCATTAGAACTCTTGTTGTACCTATCGCGAAAAACAAAACTGGTGATATATCGAGCATGGCCAACTATAGACCCATTTCATTAGCCACAATAATGGCCAAGGTACTTGAACGAGTCATTAGTTACCACCTATGTAACTTGAGTAATGATGATGGACAGTTTGGTTTCCGACCTCAGGTTTCAACTGATATGGCAATATTCTCTCTGAAACAGGTTGTCAGTTACTACAAGCAGCGTAATACCACTGTCTATGGTTGTTTCCTGGATCTGAGCCGTGCCTTTGATACTATAAGCCATGAGAAACTGTGGAAAAAGCTGCGTGCAGATGCAAGCGTCCCGGCTGATGTTGTTGATCTTCTCGCGTACTGGTACCGAAATCAAACCAACAACGTCAGGTGGGGATCTCAGCTATCAGATAGCTACCAGCTTTCTTGTGGTGTGCGGCAAGGAGGACTCACCTCTCCTGATCTTTTTAATATCTACGTAAATGGGTTGATCGCGGAGCTGAGCGGCACCGCAGTTGGGCTCGGGCTGGATGACAGATATGTCAACAACCTGAGCTATGCTGACGACATGGTGCTGCTCAGCCCCACGATCAAAGGCTTGAGGAAACTGTTAAAAATCTGTGAGTTGTTTGCAAATGAACATGGCTTGTCTTACAATGTTGGTAAAACAGAAATGGTGATTTTCAGATCAGGAAAGGGACCAGAAAACATACCGGAAGTACGCCTTAACGGACAGCCTGTAAAAATTGTGGATCAGTTTAAGTACCTTGGCCATATTGTTACTTCTAGCCTTAAGGACGACGCGGATATAGAGCGGCAACGTAGGGCACTCTGTATAGTGGGCAACATGATTGCACGAAAGTTCAACAAGGCCTCGCCTGACGTAAAAAAGACACTGTTTGCTTCCTTTTGCCAGACGTTTTACACGTGTCAACTCTGGATAAATTATACCAAGAAGTCACATGATGGTATAAGGGTGGCCTACAATAACATCTTTAGGCACCTTATGGGGCTGAGGCGTTACTGCAGCGCCTCAGGCATGTTTGCAGAAGCCAGAGTTGACACGTTTAATGCCATCCAGCGAAAGCGAATTGCGTCCTTTATGGACAGAGTTAATAGTTGTCCCAACTCTATCATCAAAAGTTTGGCAGACAGACTGATGCTGACGGCAATGTACCGACGGTGGGTGGAAATTGCCACCTAGACTAGCAGCAATATATTTTTATATTCTGCACTTATTTTACTATATTTTTTTTTTTTTTTTTTTTTTTTTTTTTTTGTGTATTGTGTACCAAATTTGTATTTTTATATTGTTTTTATATTGTTTTACACTGTGTTTGTATAAATGTGTCAACCTATGGACCACGTGTCTGCAATAAAGAAATATTATTATTATTATTATTATTATTATTATTACGGTATTCTAAATCGCTCCATTGACTTATTACAATCGTACTTGACTGATAGAATCCTTAAAGTTGATGTGGGCGGTGAGAGATCTTTTGGGTCAGTTATTGACATAGGGGTGCCACAAGGTTCGATATTAGGTAAACGTACTAGTGTACGTAAATGACCTTCCTTTTTTGGTTAAAAAACTATGTGAAACAGTACTATTTGCTGACGATACCTCATTAATTTTTAAAGTCGATAGATAGAAGGCTAATTACGATGACGTTAACGCATCTCTGTCGTAAATACTTATCTGGTTTAATAATCTTTTACTTAATGTTAAGAAAACTCATAAGTTTTATGAAAAAATATTTTTTGAGTGTCAGTTCTAAGTATAAAAATCATAATGCGGTTTACAGAATACATCTATTTACCAAGTTTCATCAGTACATATAGCTTTTACAGTTTTGTAAGTACCATACTTCAAGCAAATAAATTATTTCTTTTCATTTCATTTCATTTTTTTGAAAAAAAGTGACTGTGACATACGGATGGACAGACAGACAGACATGACGAATTTATAAGGGTTCCGTTTTTTACCTTTAAAAAATACAAGTGTTCATTCACCGACTACCGACATTTATGAACTTGCAACTCACTCTGGTTTTGCATAATATGAGGAAAATCTCTCTTGGTGGAAGGTTTCTTTTATTAAATCTGGGGCTATTTGCTTGTTATACTATATAAATTAGACTACTACTACTACACTACTATATAAGTTAGATTTAAAATGTAGCGTTCGTGGTAGTTTAAAAAATACCGCACAGCTTGCCATTGTTATCACCAATCCTGGATGAAAAATATGCAATGGAAACTCT
Source organism: Thera britannica (assembly GCA_939531255.2). Classification (NCBI taxonomy): domain Eukaryota; kingdom Metazoa; phylum Arthropoda; class Insecta; order Lepidoptera; family Geometridae; genus Thera; species Thera britannica. The sequence continues at coordinate 23,067,430 of OW618038.2, forward strand.
GCGACGGGAATCAGCTAACATAACAATTGGGTTATATTTATTTACTGAATATCTGTCTGTGTTTTTGTCTAACGAAGCGTATTCTAGTCAACACATTGTAATGTCGTGACAAATGTCAGACCCAAGCACAGAATAAGTAATAGTTGGTATCAAATACATGAATTCACAGCTCAGGTCAGGCAACGCCATCTTTATTTTAAATTTTTCCAACTTTCCGGTCGTGTTTTGTTTTTAGACCAGCGTATAGCGGAGGCTTAAGAAGACATTACAGACATGTTAATTTTAAAACTGCTTCTGGATTGACTGACACGTGTTACATCGCCGCATTGCCGTTATGTGTTTTGGCCCTAACAGAAATTAGTCGTAAACTTAAAAGTTTTGTCATTGTTTCATTAACGGTGGTCTAGTCTCAAGGACCAAAAACAGAGTGTCATAATAAAATCGACATGCTCTACAATAAATAGGTAATATTATTAGCCGCATGCAGTGCGTTTTCCGAAAATCTCCAGTAATATAACTTTTGAAACTATCATGGTTTTTAACACTAACGAAACAACGGGATATTTACCATCTAACTCAACAAAATTTAATCATGGTAAATATCCCGTTGTTTTATAAAAATAATCTCCAGTAATACTTACACAGAGTAAGGCATATCAGTAAGCCTATAAAAGTCCAGCAGCAAGACATTGTAACCAATCCTCGTGTACATCTCCCCCATTGCCGGACTGATAGGGTTAAAAATCACCCTATATCCGGTCACAAAAAGGATAGTCTTCTTCTTAAACTTTAAGTTCGGTGCAAGTTGCTTCATTTGGAAGTAGTTGTACTCAGTACGGTGGGCAGATAAGAAGTGTCCCTTCTGTTGGTGGTGGAAGTATAGATGGCGAAGGCTTCCATTTCTTATCAGAGCTGGCTTTGTTACTCCGGGACCTATGATGGGTAAATGATTACTTTGCATTAGTGGTATCATCATCATCATCATCAAGCTATATCAGTCCACTGCTGGACGTAGGTCTCTCCCAAGACGTGCCACTGAGCCCGGTCTTCGGCTCTTCTCCTCCAGTGCTTACCAGCTACATTTCGCAGATCGTCGCCCCACCTCAACGCGGTCTCCACTCTAGTATTCGTTTGCTCCAACCATTGTCTGTTCTACGGCAAGCATAACCGGCCCACTGCCACTTCAGCTTACTAATCCTATGAGCTATGTCGACTACCTTGGTTCTCTGTTGGATAACCTCGTTCTGGATATTATCCTTCAGAGAGACTCCGAGCATATAGCCTACTACATAGCTCGCTGAGCGACTTTCAGGAAGTCGTTGGATGGAAAGGGCACAAAATCGTTTTTCCTGGAAATGTGGCCTATGACCAGTGCACTTATGCAGGCTAATGATGATGATGAGTATCTAATATTTTAATGACAACTGGTACATCACCAGTTATATTATAATCTTATGGCCTGTAGGCTTACCAAAAGCTCGGTCTGGCTATGTCTCTGGCTCTGGTTTTGAGTCCGTGCTCACCAGTGTATTATACTGTGTGTGTGACCTTTTTACGTAGGATTTATTTAGTCAATACCCACATAAACTCAAAACCAGAGCCAGACAGAGCTTATTATCTACAGAGACCTACTGATATCTACAGCAGTGTTTTGCGATATTAGATAATCTTCGGTGATATTGAGCTTTGAAAAGAAAGGCATTTCAATAATGTTCCTTGTTGTGGTGAGCCGAATATAAGTTTGCGCTGCCGTTTCGTAGCGGTACAGACAGATGCTTCACGACGTCTAATAATGTTACCAGACTAGGAACCGTTAGAATATTTTAATTTAACAAAGCATAGTGAGTGAATGTAGTGACGGTCGTGGAATCAACTCCAGTGAAAATGAGTTAATACTTCTGATGTTGTACCATGTACTTACATTGCTAGTGATTTTAAACTAAGCTTTTTTAAGGATTGAAGGATGTGGGTGCTGGTGAAATTGAACGTGAAGCTTATCATCTAAAGGTATGCCTTTTGAGGCATTGTAGGGCACGTTTTTAACGATCGTGACCTACAAGGCAATGCTTTGTTAATGATAGTGGCCGTAGTACCAGATGACCATCTGCTTACTCCATCAGCAAGACATAAAAAAAACTAATAAATAAAATATTTTAAAATGTTAAAAGCAGATACTTACATTCAGACAGGTAGCCTATAGGAGACCCTTCCACTTTCCTTGAAGTTTCAATTGACACCACAGTTTTTACTAACACACCACACAAGGCAACAACAACAAAAAGTTTAACAATCATTTTAAATCGTGAAAAATCGAGTGCACATAGGAGGTATGCCGAATAATAATATCTTACTATGTCTGCTTAGTAACTTCGTAAAAATAATCAAATGTTTCTTAGGCGACTTCACCTGCTAACACCGTTAATCTAAATATAAAGGCTATTCCAAACATTCTGACGCAACGAATGACTTGAACTATGTACCATGTGCGCCTATCAAGATCATGTCCACTATAAAAACATTTTCGAGGGTTTTTGCAAAACAAAAAATACAAGTTTAGGCTAGTATAGGCTTGGCTCATGACAATGAGTGCCGCGAAAAATACAAATACACAATAAAGTGGATGAATGAATGGGCACAAGAAAATGGTACCAATGTCTTTGGTTGGCCTTCAAAATTTTCAAACGCAATTTAAATTAAAAAAACTTTTCGGCGTTGATGAAGCTTCTTTTTATGCAAATCATAGACAAACGGGCTAACGGTCCATCTGATAGTAAGCGGTCAACGTCGCCCATAGACACCAAGAGTGCTGTCGTCGTTGCGTTGCTTACCCTGAAGAAACTTTTTACATTTTTCTTGAACCTATTCATGTTGTGGCTACGGAAAGACTTCTGGTGGAATTGTGGAATGAGCTACATTCCACAATTTATGGATATGGGGGAGAAACGATCTCTAGAAGCTTTTATAAAGATCTGTTGATTACTTGGTTGCATGGAACTGGCAGCTAGACTCACCAAGTTTTAAGACGTTCAAAGTGATACTACTGAATAAATACATATTTGACTTCAACTTTTTTATAGTTGATCCAACGGATAGGAAGATAGGAATTCACTGTTCGTCATCCAATTCCTGTTACTTTTCGATATTACAGTAAAAGTCAGAAATCCCCTAAATAAGCTATATTACCAATAAACCAAGGTGTAGACAAGGCTTTTTCTTATTCAGATTCAAGAGTTTAGTAATCTTTCAATGAATTATGCAAAATGTCCACATAGGCTTTACACCATCGAGATCAGACGAGATTTCAAATCAAAATCGCGGCGCAGCCTGTTTGATGACAGCGGGGGCTGCACGTGGCGCGGGGTAAGAAACGGCTCTACTTGCCACCGAGTATTCTGTGGAAACCACCTGTATATGAATGCTGAAGTCTCACTAAAGTTGATGTACGGTTGTAAGCAATAAATATTGCACTTCAGCTTCTCTGCTTTCGTAAAGCGCTATCTCTTTCTGACGCACACAACGCCCTATGAAGCCGAAATTACTTGATATGCAATATTTGTTGCCTACTGTGGCGGCTAGGTACTTAGCCACAGGAATCGGGCTGACTCGTATGATTTCAACGTCACGTCACCAGTCGTCTCTCCCCGCTCACACTGAGCGAACATGTAGCAATAGTTCAAATAAAAGAAGTATTTGGTACATGAGTTTGCTGTTGCATCATCCTCCTGAAAAGTAGACTATAAAGTTAGGGGTAGCATATCCCCTACAACCCCTACATTGGTGACCCCGACGTGATAAGATGCCACCATACCTACATTGCACATACGGTTTTCTGCTTTCGTAGAGCGCTATCTCTTTCTGACGCATGATACGCTCTATGAAGCCGAAATTAGCTGATATGCAATATTAGTTGCCAACTACTATACAATGATCTACAACGTTGACTGTGCATCAACTTTAGTGTGGCTTCAGCATTCATACAGGTGTATAAATACGTGTTAGTTCACTCAACTACAACGAGTAGTCGGACCGCTTAATCTAGTCACTAGATTCTAGTGCGTAATTTTTTTTTATTTATTTATTTATTTTTGTTTCTGAGGAAAACAAACAGTACTTATATTCTATTTGCTAATTTAAAAAAATAACTATGGACCATTAAATAGTTTTCACATAGTGAGACTATTTGGAGCTTACTTATTAATTTAAATGAAAATAATAACAAAAATAGATATTATGTGACGAGAGGCTAAGGTAGAGACATAAGTACCATAAAATGAAAGATACTTAAAAAAATATTTAGAATTACTTCATCATCCCATGTAAACCACATAGCAACATCGCGCGAGTGATGCCAATAGGACGGTGGCACTGTGGCGTGACCAAACATAGTAATATTTTGAAAGAAGGGTCGTAACAAAACAAACGCTAATAGTACTAAACCTTTTGTTTCTTGTCAGTCATAAGCTTAGTCCCTTGGTAGGTTGTACAAGTAGTAAAAAAACACGTTCCAAACTACTTCGTATTTTATTGACTAAAATAAATAACATTATGAACTTGAGTTTTGAGTGGAGTTGGTTAGTTTTGTCTTCCTTATTTCTCTCCATCATGCTATAGCTAAGTGGTTTGATGAAGTTCATCTTATTAATAATTTAAATAATCAAAATATCCTTGTTTAATTCGGATATAAAAGATTTATCCATACTACTTACTTCTAACCCCTTTTCTCCCATATAGTATGGATAGGAGTTCATCGTAGACAAATAAAATATTCCCTGAACATTGAAATCAGTTTTTGGACCCATCAGATTAGTAACCTGTGGTCTATTGAAGCAAGTTCTATCTCTTGCATCCTGGATACTATCACATTTGAAAGCTATAAATGAGTCAGGGTAGGTCAAAGACGCCACCCATAAGAGATATGACTTTACATGGCTACACAAACTTGTGCAAGGCAGTTCTGGTATATCATTAATCTGGAACTCTCCACCGTTGACGTAGAAATTCACATGACCTACTGCAGCAGCGTAGCCGTAGCCTTCATTATTAGTATGGATTATATCGACCATATCCGCATCAGAAGCGTCGATCCTATCCTCAGGACCCAGTCTTCTGAAGCAAGGGCCTGCAGGATCCAACCCTGTGATCCTAGATATGTTTCTGCCTGTGATTTCTCTAAAGTGCTTGCCAATAAAGCTGATCCCTTGGCCACCGTGGCTGACTCCAAGGAGTTCCAGCTTCTTTGGATCTAGACCCAGGGTTGTGAGGACGGCTAGCATTTCCGCAGTTCTTTTGCCTACCGGGCGAAGCAGCCTGGCAGCGCTAAAAATAAAAATCTCATGACAAAAATAACTTAGGGCCAAAGATTTAATAGTAAATGTTAACAAGGAGCTAAAATGACTCATTATACATATACTTTTATGTGACTTGTATGAGTTTTAATGGGTTTTAGGGCCTTATGTTACAATCTAGTCTACTGTTCACTACAATTGCGATAAAATAAAATAATCCAATACAATATGAAATAGATGTCAAAAATATGGAAAAGATTTCGCGCCAATGGCTTTTTTTTTATTTCATGTGTGCAACGCATTGCATGCATTCTACCAAAGAGATCGCCGATTTGAGTTCCATTTTCAAAAAAAAATATTCCTTTTTTATGGAACAGTAATAAGTCGAATCTTTATTCATGAGTATTCTACTTTATGACTGAAGACATTTTAGTTTTTGCAGGCTCATTGTCATTGATGAACAAAAATTTTAAAAAAACTTTCCTCCTGGAGGAATAAATAATTTTTTTCTTTGCTGTGGTACGCCACAGTGACGTACTTATTGAGCAAGAAGAGTGAAATTTTTATATAGATATATCTAAAAAAGGCCACAATTAGCAAATACTGCGGTACTTGCGGAAAAAAATGTATTCAAGTATTATATCAGCTATCTGGTTCCCATAGTACAAGCTCTGCTTAGTTTGGGGCTGGGTAGTGTTGTGTGAATTGTCCACAATATTTATTTATTTATTTATTTATTTACTTACACAGGGTACACCCAAGCAGTAAACTGTACATACTCCAGCAACAGGACATTATACCCCTTCCTTGTGTACATCCCCCCCATCGCTGGACCGACAGGGGTTATATGCAAGGAATCCATATACCCGGGCATGAAAAGAATGGTCTTCTTCCGAAAGTCCAAATTCTGGGCAAGCTGTTTCATTTGGAAGTAGTTGTACTCAGTACGGTTGGCGGTTAGGAAGCTACCTTTATGGAGGTGGTAGAAATATAGATGATGTAGGCTTCCATTTTTTATGTAAGCTTCTCTTGTTACTCCAGGACCTGTAGATCGAAAGAAAAATAGAAATCTTCTTCTTCTTATAGTGTGACTAGTTCCTTCAAACCAAGTGTGGTGAAAGGATTCTAAGTGCGTAATGAGACTCCTTTCGTGCACTTTACACATATTTTTATAAAACAACGGGATATTTAACATGATTAAATTTTGTTGAGTTGACTTTCGATGTTTCGGCACAGTTGCATGCACCATGATCACGGTTACAACCGTGATCATGGTGAAATGTGGTAAATTTAATCATGATAAATATCCCATTGTTTCATAAAAATAGTGTTACAAACCATGATAGTTTCAAATGTTATATTTTTGGTTTTTAGGTTCTAGGACATGCCGGTTTATGCCGGTAAAAAATCATGTACAATAAGTACAATACATGATTTTTTGGTTAATGGAGACTAGGTACATAGGTGGTCTGGGTATGCCTCTTGAGGCATTGTATGGTCCGTTCTTAGTGCACGTGACCTGTGAGGCAATGTTTTGATGGCTATCAAAACTGACGCATACATTTAAATGTAAAAAGAAATGGACGTGTGTCAGCCGTTCTGTACACAATTAGATTTTCTTTAGCCAAGCCATAACCATAGTAGTTTATGGCTAGTTTTTTTATAGTTATGAATAAAATAATATCCACTACTTTGTAAAAAAAAACCTCTGTAGTGTTATTCATCATCATCATCAACAGCCTGAAGAAGTCCACTCCTGGACATAGGCCTCCCCTACACCTTTCCAGGAAGAACGATTCTGAGCCCTTTCCATCCATCGACTTAACAATGTCGACGGTCCATCTATGGAGTTATTATTGCCTAGGTAATCTTTTGCTTCTGCTCACTAAATAAAGATGGATTGCATCCCTAGCTTATATCATTTCTTTCAGTTCGAAGGGAAGCACTGGAGGTCGGGATACAGAATCTATCGTCTAACCTACACTACTACCTTTACGTTTGAGTGCGTACGAGTTAATAATTTCCTTAGAATAGAGTTAATTATTTTTGAAGCTCGTTTGTATTTTTAATGTTTTTTTTTTTAAATAAATAATTTTATTTTTGATTTGATAGCCATAAGAGCTCCCGGTAGCCCTGTGCTTGTTTCAATGCAAGTCTCCCCCACCGAGTTTTAGCGAAGGTTGTCTATCTTTGCCGAAGAGATCTTTGGTTTTTGGTCTTTGGTTACGTGACAAGTTACGTGACACCCATAGTGTCACGAGTATAATCGGATTTTTAATTAGACGATACCTCATTGTCCGGTAGCGCTGTAAGAATCGTCAGACGATCACCAGCATTTTGTCCATTCGAAAAAAAAATAAAAAATAGACGATACCGACTGACAGTAGCTAATGTCACTTTGTAAAATAATGTTGCCATATTTAAAGTAATAGTGCTGCGTTCAGTTCTCGTTCAATCAGATTAATGAACAATGAGTGAATAGTTAATCATTTCAAACTATAAAATAATATTGAAATTTGTATAAAAAAATGTCTATAAGTGCTCTGATATAAGTTACTTGTAGTATGTAACTACAATCAGTTTTTTGACGGTTTATTACAATGCGCGGCGTGGCGACTAGTGCCAACACCGATGAACGCCACGCGCGTCGGTCACCATTTTGTTTGTAATTCGGCTTCTAACCTCTGGTCTGATAGCACGAATGTTTTTCTGCGCTCACGCTGTTTAGTTATTGTTTTTGTAAAGTTTTTCGTTACGTTGTGTTTGTGGTAATTGTTGTGTATTTTGTTGCTATATTGTTTCGCGCGAAAGATATGGATCCTCAACCAAGCACGTCAAGTCAAGTTCGGCACACTAATTATTCACTAGAAAAACGAGGCAATTTCATTCATTCAGGAGTTTTTTCATTCATTCACTTTGTCACAACACTATTTTTATTTCATCAAAAACTGACAACACAGTAAACGTCAGTTAGCTTCGTCTAATTCTAATTAAAAATCCGAGTATAGATTTGTTTCTTACCTCAAAAAGCCCACCATAAGAAGTATGTGCGTATAATGTGTGTATAATAGATAAACTATGTGCACTACCCAACATATCTCCTTATTACCCAAATGTTAGCTAGTAAATAATGCCATCTAACATTAAGCTCGTCTGTGTTTTGGGCAATAAATAAAATAAAAAATTTCTATCTATCTATCTAAGAAGTTTTCACTTCAAGATCTATAAAATGACAAAAAATTTTATAAGATTAGAGATACTTACAGTCAGATAAATAACCTGAAGGATACCCTTCCATTTCTCTTGAAGTTTCAATTGACACCACAGTTTTTACTAACACACCAAGCATTACAAACAAAAGTTTAGATTTCATTTTAAAATAAGTTTTAACAACCGTGCTGATACGAGGTATGACAAATAAACAATGTACCTTACTAAGTAACTTCGCACTGTTTAAAGACAATCATAACGTTGCAAAAGTCAAACTATTTGACCTGACAACGACATTATTAACATAAAGGCTATTTAAAACATTTCCTGTAAGCCTACCACAATCTCTGTCTGGCTCTGTCTCTGGTTTTGAGTCTGTGTGAGTGAGAGAGCTCACCCGTGTATGTGTGACGTTTCGACGTAGGATTTATTAGTCAACACACACACAGACTCAAAACCAGAGCCAGACAGAGCTTGTGGTAGGCCTACTGACTGAACGCGTGACTCGAAAGAGTGGTGAGAGAGGATCAGAGATCAGGCTCAGTCAGATTACTATGAAAAAGTAAACAAGCTTTTTCATTACTCATACTCTGAAAGTAGGTCTGAAGTTTCCTGAGGGGCCTAATTGAAAGTAAAACTTTCAGCCCTAGGGAGAATCGCTTTCTACTGACAGCTGTCAAATTATAAAAAAAAACAAGTACTATTTTATTCAACCATGTTCCAACTTTCTAAAGTCTTTCTAACTGCAAGGAGGTTGTTCAACCAAATTCCAACTTTTTATTCAGCAAGTAGGTTGGAAACCCATTACAACGGTAAGAAGTTTAAAAAGTCTAATTAGAGCGCAATGTAATATTTAAATTTAAATAACATAAAGATAGTATTAAATAAATAATTTATCTTCTAAATTACTTGATTAGTGTATAGCTTCAACTACCTATTTATTTAAAATAACATAGATTTAAATTATGAAAATGAAAATAATGGCTGAATAATGCTGGCGAACCGAAGCCGAAGGCCCGCCAGAGAAAAAGAAAAAAAAAACCGGGAAGGCGGCAATTCAATCTTCATTTTCACTAATTTTTCTTTCATGTTTTTATTTTTACTTTCCTTGTATTCGTAATGAAAAGCACAGTGTTTACCTCGGGTGAAAGTCTTTTGAGTCCCTCAAGCTCCATTGGCACCCTCGCTAACGCTCTGGCGCCAAACCCGTCTCGGGACTCAAAAAACGTGACTTTCAACACTCAGGTAACAATGTACTATTTCATCATTTTCTTTTCCTTATCCCACTTCATGTGGGGTTGGCACAACAGATTTTCGTTCTCCACTCTCCTCTATTGCTGACCGAGCTTCGCTCGGTATTTTTTTTAAGAAATCATAAGAGTCATATTATCTTTATTGGTTTATTCTTACTGAACAACGCCATCTGCTGGATATGCTTGCAGTTAGTTTCACACAATCGTCAAAAGATGGCAGGAGCAGTCACATATTCAGTTTATGTTTAATTATTGAACTCGGGGTGAGATAATCATTTTCTTAAAATGAATCCTAGCTAGATCAATTGATCGCCCCCGTAACCCCCTGTATACTTAATTTTGTGAAAATCGTTGGCGTAGTTTCCGAGATCCTAAATATGTATAATATATGTACAAGATTTTCTCGTTTATAGGTATACAGTCATACGCTAATGTACGTTAGGTTTCCATAAAGTCCAAGCAAAAATATTGTACCGAAGACTAATCATTTTAAGTATTTAACTAGTTATGTTTATTGTAGTTCAAAAGTCAAGTTTTATGGTCGAGTAACGTCATGAAGTTTTTCATTGGAGTTTCAGTTAGAACTAAAATTGTCATAGCAACTAATATTCTTCAGCCTTGCGGACATCTAAGCGTTTTGCAGTGGCAATCTACTTGCGATCGTCTTTTTTTTTATAAACTAGTTGATGTATGAAAATACTGGCACGTGAGGTTGAACATCTGTATGCTTTTTTTTTTTTTTTGACGTGATAACGTCTTATAAATCGATGGAGCCGGCTGCACGCACGAAAAAACATGACTCATGCGTCGTTACGTCGTTTCGTCGTTCCATTTACCTGAACCCGAGCCCGGGTCGGGTAATGGGTAAGGGTAAATGAAGGTAAGGGTAAATGAGGGTAAGGGTAAGGGTTCGGTCGGGTTCCGGGTCCGGGTCCGAGAGTTCGAGTCCGAGTCCGAGTCCGAGTCCGAGTCACAAATATTAATTAAAATTCTTTTGAAAAATGCAACCATTCCATCAGTATTTTCTTATGACGTTATCACGTTCAACTATCGTCAGTAAACCGACTTTACAGACAACCGATTTTTTTCAATAATTAATAGACTATCCTTTGGCCACGATCTCATCTGATGGTAAGCGACGATGTAGCCGCTTCTAGACTGTCCTGCTATATCATCGCGATGATGTAGCAGGACAGTCTAGAAGACACCTATTCACTCTAGCCTTAAAGAGGCCCAGATTGTATTTGTCAGGAAAAACAGACGACGGCAGTGAGGTCCACTCTTTGGATGTTCGCATGATAAAAGTGGAACCAAAACGTTTGGTACGAATGGGTGGTATACTCACCTGGTATGGGTGGTAATGGGCCGTGTGTCTGCTAGTCCTATGCCTCATGTTGATGGACGCAGGGAAGTGCATCGTAGGGCACGTTTTTGACGAGCGTGACCTACCAGGCAATGCTTTGTTAGTTTGCTAGTTCCATTTTTAGGGTTCCGTAGCCAAATGGCAAAAACGGAACCCTTATAGATTCGTCATGTCTGTCTGTCTGTCTGTCCGTCCGTATGTCACAGCCATTTTTCTCCCAAACCGTAAGAGCTAGACTGATGAAACTTGGCAAGTAGATGTATTCTGTGAACCGCATTAAGATTTTTACACAAAAATAGAAAAAAAACTATAAATTTTGGGGGTCCCCATACTTGAAACTGAAACTCAAAAAATGTTTTTTCATCAAACCCTTACGTGTGGGGTATCTATGAATAGGTCTTCAAAAATGATGTTGAGGTTTCTAATATTGTTTTTTTCTAAACTGAATAGTTTGCGCGAGAGACACTTCCAAAGTGGAAAAAAGTTGGTCCCCCCCCCTCTAACTTCTAAAATAAGTGACTGATAAAGCTAAAAAAAATATATGTTGTACATTACTATGGAAACTTCCAACGATATTTGGTTTGAACGAGATCTAGTCAGTAGTTTTTTTTTATACGTCATAAATCGTAAACCGCAATTTACCTTTCGACGAACTACTAGAACTTCTAGAACTCTATGTTATATTACTTACTGCTACGGAACCCTTCATGGGCGAGTCCGATTCGCACTTGGCCGCTTTTTTATTTTATATACAACCAGCTATTTGCACTTCCCTGCGTCCATCAACTTGAGGCATACAAATGTTCAGCCTCACGTGCCATCAATTTCGTCTCACACCCTTCAAACTGAAACACAGCAATGCTGCTTCACGGCAGAAATAACCATGGTGGTAGTACTTCTTCAGACGAGCCCTTCACAAAGAGCTCTAATAGACTCTACTTACATCTTCGTAGATCATCGCTGAAGATAGCAACGCAGAAGAATGACGCAAGAGTGTTTTTTTATATAAAAGATAGACAATTTGAGCTTACGGCCCACCTGATGGTAAGCGGTTACCGTCGCCTATAGACATCAACAGCACCAAGGCTGCTGTCGTTGCGTTGACTACCCTGGAGGAGTTCTTTAACGTTTTTCTTGAAGCTATTCATGTTGTAGTTAAGAGGGAACACCTCTGGTGGTAGCTCATTCCACAATTTATGGGTATCGAGGAAGAAACTATCTCGAGAAGCGAGCAGTACGAGAAACCCATGGATCCAGAATGTGTGGATGAGCACGGTCTCTATGTCGAGAAGAGAGTGTATTTACTTATATTTTTAGATTTTGTATGGAGTCACATGAGTTTTCATGTCAGCACCCAGTCCTAGAAGCACTTTTCATCTTCATAATCTGCAGCCCGATTTCACCCACTACTAGGTATAGGTTGGCCCTTCAGCCTACCATGAGCTCTGTCTGGCTCTGTCTCTGTCTCTGTTTCTGGTTTTGAGTCTGTGTGAGTGCTCACCTCATCATCATCATCCGGTCTTCTACAACTCTCTCTTCATGGGAGTTGCAGGTAAGGGCCTCGGGTGTGTGACCCATCGCCCTGGCTGCTACTCGCAGGGACAACGATCCCTGGGTGAGTGCTCACCTGGTGCATTATATTGGGTGTGTGACGTTTTGACGTTTGATTTATTTAATCAACACTCATACAGACCCAAAACCAGAACCAGAGACAGAGCCAGACAGAGCTCATGGTAGGCCTACAGCTCAGTTAGTAGTAGCTCTGGCTTCTGCGCCGTAGGTCATGGGTTCGATCCCCACCTATAACAAACATTTGTGTGGCGTACACAGATATTTATATCTGTCTGTGTGTCATATTGTATTCTTAGGCCCGTATTCAGAAACAATGCTTGAGTCTGAGGCGAGCCGCAAGCATAGGTTTTTGACAGTTTTCAATGGAGATCTGTCAAAAAACCTATGCTTGAGGCTCGACTCCGACTCAAGCACTGTTTCAGAATATGTACCTTAGCCCACAATCCGTCAGATGGGACAAACATTTTAGTATCAATTATTGTAATGCATTAGCAAAACTATAAACTAGTTTAGAAAACGTAGAAAATAAAATATAACCTTGGTCTGAGCTATTAAAATTACTACTTATCTAAATGAATATTGTTATGATAAACAAGTTTATAATATCATCAAATAAACTTTAGCTTGCGAACTATTATAAAATAGAAAAAAAACTAAACAATAAAAAAACTAAAGGTATCTTGCACATTGTAAAATTTATAAAAATATGTTTAATTTTTATCTAATTTATCGTAAGTAATTCAATTAATTTGCTATAACTAACTTATCTACATAATAACTTATGCCACTACTTCTCTTTATAATAGAATGAATAAAATTATCTATACTAATATTATAAAGAGGAAAAATTTGTACCTATTTTTGTATGTTTGTATGTTTGTAATGAATAGGCTCAAAAAGTACTGGGCCGATTTAAAAATTTCTTTCACCAATAGAATGCTACATTCTTCCAATTTGACATAGGCTACATTTCATTTTGAAAAAAATTAGGGATCCTTGGTAAAATTTGAACAATGTAACCGAAGGTGTAGAAAAATGAGTCTTAAAATGTCTTTCGTCGAATGCGCTGCCGAAACTATTAGCGATAGAACAAAATAATGTACAACAATATTGTCTACCCCGTGCGAAGCCGGGACGGGCTGCTAGTAAAGAATTAAGAAAGATAATAAATAAAATTAACTTAAGTACTTAATTATTTTTAATGCATCACTGTAACATGGCAGCAATGTTCTAAAGTCTAACCTAGCTAAAGGCATGTTTTTCAAATAAAAAAAGTCAGTCCTTGTTTTTGATAAGCCTTAAAAAGAAATGGATATACATATATTGTCTGACGAATAACATTCAATAAATTACACGCTTGTTTGACTTGTTCCATTTTCGAAATGGCAAATACCCTCAAGCCGTCTAGATAAAACGAACGAATGAAGGAGTAAGTGATATTTCCATCTCACTCACACTACCTACTTTTGTACGTTGGTCTGGACATTTGAACAGAGAAGGCATGATATTTGGACACTACTATTATAACATCAAGATCAGCTGGCTGCTGTTCCTAAGAAAACTGAATATTTAAGTTTATATCACATTTTTCATTTTATCTCATCCTCATACTGTCATGGCTTAAGAAATTGTTCATCAGCGCTGAATAAAACTCATTCTCCTTTTTCAACCCCTTTTCCCCTAAAGCATAGGGGTAGTTATTATCCGTTGCCAGGTAAAAGATCCCCTCTTTACTCCTATCAGTCTTCAAACCCATGACATTTGTGACTCGAGGAGTTCTGCTATAGCAGTTCCTCTCTCTCGCATCCTGGACTGAATCACACTGCAGTCCAATAAAGGAATCCGGGTTCTGCAACGCAGCTATCCATAACGTGAAGGATCTGACATGACTGCATAGGGTGTTACACGGCATCCAGATAAAATCTCCCGGTTGGAATTCCCCTCCGTTGACGTAGAAGTTGACGTGGCCAATCGGAGCAGCCATGCCGAAACCGTCTATATTAGTGCTAACGATTTGAACGAAATCAGCATCGGTTTGGTCCAGTCGACCTTCGGGTCCGTGGTTCCTGAAACACGGTCCAGCAGGATCCAGTCCTATAAGTCTTGTCATGTTGAGCCCGGTGAGCTCACGGTAGTGTTTTGCCATGAAGCTGATGGTCTGGCCACCGAGGCTGAGGCCGACCAACTCTAGTTTCTTCGGATCAAGGCCAGTGTTGATGAGCTCGATCAGCATTTCGGCAGCTCGCTTCGCGACGGTTTTGGTATAAATTGAGGCACTGAAATAGTAAATTAAGGAACTTTAGTAAAGGTTTTTTGTAAGATCTGGAACATCTTAGAAATACAGTGGTTTTTGTAGTGAATTATCAAAATATTACTGGAGTATACCTACTGAACCATCGACTTTGTAAACTTTGCAAAAAGCCCGTGGATGAAGATGGCTCAGAATCGTTATTTTTGGGTATGTAATTTGTAATGTCTGGGTAAGTCTGGGTATGTAAGAAGGCCTCCATTGAGTTTTTGCAGTTTTTGAGTGTTTTTGCTGGTAATGAGGAGTCAGTGGATCGAGAGGGCTATGAACTGGTCTTCTTGGAAATGTATAGGAAAGGTCCAGTAGTGGACTATTAAAGGATGATGTTGAGATGATGACACTTAGTGGTAGGCTACTCACAGTGGATACTGCATGGTGGTAAAATAGTTAGTGTCGAGCAGCAGAGAGTTATAGCCCAGTCTCCGGTACGCACGACCGATGGTTCCAGCCACGGGGAAGCTGGGACTGTCCATAAACCCTCCAACGTATAGCATCGTCTTCTTCTTCCAGTCTATGAGGGAGTCTTTTGAGAGTTCTCGCATCTGGAAATTAAAGTAACACATTCTAAGTTTGGTTTGAGTACTTTTCTGAACTTGTCATTGTTATCAGCATCAGCCCGAAAGCTCAGTTGGTAGTAGCTCTGCCTTCTGCGTTGAAGGGCGTTGGTTCGATCTCCACCGAGAACAAATATTTGTGTGTGACAGATGATCGTTCTCTGTCTGGGTGTTTGTCGCTTGTTTCTCAATTTGGTTGTATTGATTGTGTTTTTTACCGCATCTCTTCGTCCTTTATGAGCCGATTTGAAAGATTGTTCCATCAAAATCAGCTCAGCATGGCCATGAAGACGGTTTCTCGCTGTTTCGTATCAACTGATTCCCATATTTTACTAATTTTACCTGATAAAAGTTGTATTTCCTCTTCTTAGCAGAGGTCACTGATCCCGGGCCTTGGACCACTATACCCAAGTGCTTCAGAGTTTTCTTGGTGATGACAGGCTGCTTGTTTGACCCTGGACCTAGAACATGGCAACACCATCATCATTAGTCCGAAATCTGTTATTTTCCTTTTTAACCAACTTCAAAAAAAGAGCTAATCACACTCGACGAATAACTCTTAGGGACTGCTCAAATCCCGTTCGGCTCTTAACTTTTGGGACATTATAAAAATCTTTGTGATTTCTTTAAACTCATAAAAACATTTCAAAAAAAGAGGTTCACAAATCATTTATTTTTTGTTTATTATTTCGTAACTCTTTTTTATCTGAAAGGTTAAGGATAAGGGTAACAATTATTGTCAGTCAGAAGTGTTAGAATTTTAATCAAAATCGGTTCAGCAGTTCAAATAAATAACTTGCGGACAATACAGTTTTGACAATTATTAGTCACTCAGCTGTGTTCTGGAAGATTCATCAACTATTGACAGTGACATGACAGGGAGATGACGCAGTGCGTACTGATCTTATTTATTTGCCGTATCGCCCAATATTTGCGTACACAAGGTTGGAGGAAGTCGGTATCGAAAGCTAATATTGATTGTGTGCACTTTGATAGGAGCCCGAGGACGTGAGATCGACACACGCTCCCTGATTATAAAAATCACGACCGGCTTGCGACAGGGAAGCTGTCAAACGTTAATACAAATGCAAATGTTTATTAGGACACAAATTGTAGGTACACGTAAGAATTCAAATAAAAATTACATAAGGATGACATACAATACAATAATACAATAAGTATAAGAAACATATTTTTTTTTTTTTTTTTTTTTTTTTTTTTTTAAATAAAAATAAACTAATAACTTTTTGTACTAAGAGACCTATTTATTGACAGATAGATAGATAGATAGATAGATAACACTTTATTGTACACCACAAGAATAGGACATTACACATAGCGAAAAACTATATATATATAGCGAAGCACAATGGGCGGTCTTATCGCTATGAGTGATCTCTTCCAGACAACCTTTGGATGGACAGCATTTACCTTTACCTTTACTTTGGATTGACCTTTGTTTTATATTCTTAATGTTAGTATCTTTTATTTTATAACTTTGATTCTCTTGTTTTAAATACTATTGTCATTGTCGTTGATATTTAAAATGTCGTTTGCTCCTATAATTGAGGTGACATTTAGCATACCAGATATTGTTTTTAGATTGGTGTTCACTTGGTTGGTGCAACTTAATAAATACAATAATAAATAATAAATTAGAGGCTGGCAGCAATAATAAGCAATATTAAGATCTAGTCAGTAGTTTTTTTTTATGCGTCATAAATCATAAACCGCAATTTACCTTTCGACGAACTACAAGAACTTTTATATTATGTTACTTGTTTCTACGGAACCCTTCATGGGCGAGTCCGACTCGCACTTGGCCGCTTTTTTTTATAGTTATGTACCTCGGTCGCTAGCTTAGACAATTTAACGTCGCTAGTTACATAATCATAGATCCGGAAACTTTGTTCTTTTTTTGCGACTCCTGTCTGACATTTCGACATGAGTCAAGTCAGTTGACATTCTGTCAGTACCTACCAAAAAAAACCTTCTCTTAACCTGTAGGTATAAAATAATATAATACGTCAATACGCACTTAAAATTCTTTCATCACACTGGTTTTGAAAGAGCCAGTGACACGATAAGAAGAAGAAGAAGAAGTAGGTATTATAATGAGTTCAATGGAGAGAAAACACTTTTACAGTACGAACTGCCAAAGAGTGATACTCTCTACTGGCGTCAGTATTTCCGGAAAGCTATAATTTGGGAGTTTTCAAGACAAGAGTGAACAGGTGGATTATGGCTAAGCATGCTCCATCTGAGGCTGCATCCTCACTTTCCATCAGGTGTGATGGCAGCCAAATGCTTAGCTACCTATTAAAATTCTTAGTGGTCTGTGAAACCATGTGAAACGCTATCAAATGACGTTGTCATATTTGACAGCGTCTCACAGGTCGATTTCGGCAACACGGCTCGATTGAGTGATCGCTGAATCTGCGTTCGATTTTCAATTTTATCAAACATAAATTGACAACTCACATCGATTTACGCGGTCGCTTGAGCAACACGGTTCGATTGAGTGATCGTCGAGTGATCGCTGAATCCGCGTTCCATTTTCAAATTTTTTAAACAAAAATTGACAACTCACATCGCTTTACGCGCTTGAGTGATTTGTGTTTTCAGAATCGACACCCAGATCGCCATCGCAGAACGCTTAGACGTGTGCAAGGCTTTACAGATAAATTTATAATTGATCAGTTGAAAATTTATGAAGTAAACAGATGTTCAGTTTTTTTCTTAAACTGGAAAAACTGGATGAGAGTTAAAAAATAATGCTTTACTCAAACGTATTGAGAAAACTTTAAATTAATTCAATCGAATTATTAACCGTGCTGGCACAGATCATTGACCTCCGAAAGGTCTTTTTCATTACTGGCTTAATAGGTACTCTTTTTTTATTTTTTATTGTGGCTTATGGCGGTTTTGTATGGTAGCCATGATTTCGAACTTCAGACAAATAATTTAAGTCTAAAAAACATGAGAAACCGACTTCATGGACAAAGCGGCTCAACCGATTTTGATGAAATTTCAATAGGACCATTCTGGAAGTATTTACTTTTCTGCCAAAAAAGATTTTTAAAATTGGCTCATTAGATGACGAAGTTATGCGACAACAAACATTTAAAAAATACAACCGTATTGAGAACCTTCTCCTTTATTTGAAGTCGATTAAAAAGGATAGTACCTAAAAATAAATAATCAAAAAGTTGTTCGCGATCGATAGATAATTTTTCTCGACCTTCGTTATTAACTTTGTAGATTGTTGTTTAACTAGATTAAACAAGTAATATAAAAATATATCTGTTTTTTGTGTGTTTTTTATATCTTGTAAGTAAATGTGTTATTCTTAAGTTTCTCTTTGTAAATAAAGATGTTTACTTAAGTATACAATATTAAAAAAAAATAAGTATGTATATATCAACCAACGGTATGAGTACACTCTGTATAACATATCCATCCAACGGTTACCTGAAAGAGATTGCAGTTTAGCGATAAGAGCGCCTATTGTTGAACAAAGTTTTTAACTTTTATATTACCATTGTCTGTACCTGAAAGTTTTTTTGACAAATAAAGTATTTTCTATCTATCTATCTATCTACCAATTACGTAGCAGACTGTACAAGTGGTACATTGGTCTACATATTTAGATCCACCACAAATGAAGTCAAAAAACACAAGGTTATCCTTATTTGCTGTAATTAAATGTTACCTGTCAACAAAACAATGTAAGTACAAAATAACGCTATTGTTGTTGTTCGTTTAGTTATTTACGACTCAACTTCAACAAAAAGTATGTATTGTTTGGAAGATATTTCCTCAAATGAATACAAAATTTTACTCTTGTTTTCTAGCTCGAATTTCCAAGAAAATGATCAGGGCTTGAATGAGGCGTGGTAGATAACTTTTCAGATTTATTGATGCCTAGTACATACTCTAAAAGTCTAGATCAACTGTAATGATACCTAACCACCTATACCTACCTTGAATGGCTTCTGTGATCAGTTGGTAATAGCTGTGCCTTCTGCGCCTTAGATCGTGGGTTCGATCCCCACCGAAAACAAGTATATTTGTGTGGTGAACGCAGATGTTTGTTCTCTGTCTGGGTGTTTTATGATTTTCTAAGTAGGTACCTTTGCATTTACAAAAAATGTATGTTTGTATTATATGTTTGTACATGCTCTGCTTAATTTGGGGCTAGATAGTGCTATGTGCATTGTTCACTATAATATATTTATACCTTGGAATTTGAAGCACGAAACTTAACATTACGGCACGAGCCTAAATTTTAGAATTTTGGAATATGATAAAAAATATAGGCATAATCAGATCAGGACAAAACCCCAAACTAAACAAAAAATGCACTAAATTGGAAAAAAATAATTATTATTATGATAAACTACAAATACCAGCAATATATTTGTCCTCGCTGAGTATCGAACCCACAACCTACAGCGCAGAAAGCAAAGCTGGCCAAAAGAGCTTTATTCAAGGCCAATCATTAAAAGTAAAATATTTATAGATATCTACTTACAATCACTTAGGTATCCTACAGGGTAGCCTTCCATCGCCTTTGAACTATACATAGCAGACACCCGATCTGTCATCCACAGTGTTGCCATAAACATCACTACCACTTTCCCTAACATTTTGAATCCCGACTTTTATTATTCTTAGATCAGTCTTCTATCTATTCTCACTGAATTTTTAAATAATTTTCAATTCAAATTCGTAAATAATGTAGATTTTTATAACCTTAACTTAAAACAGAGATTTTCAAAATTTAGATAAACAGGTTTGCTTTAAAATTAGCTTTTTAGGGGCAGCGTGCAAACTGCTTCATTGTCAATGTCGATATGAAGGATCGTGGTACATACTGCTATAGTATAAGGTACCAGTGACGTATACATTCCGGATTTGCAAGCTTAAAAGATACACGGAAGAATAATATGTATTAAGAATACATTATAGTGGCATTTCTACGTCATCAGCTTAAAAGTTCACTCTACGGTAAAGCTGGAAAGCCCTTTTTTATTTAAATTAGAAGAGCTTTGTCCCTTAGTGACCACACTGCCCTATTATTTAAAAAAAGCAGCCAAGTGCGAGTCGGACTCGCCCATGAAGCGTTCCGTAGCATCAAGTAACATATTATAAAAGTTCTTGTAGTTCGTCGAAAGGTAAATTGCGGTTTATGATTTATGACGTATAAAAAAAAAACTACTGTCTAGATCTCGTTCAAACCAAATATCGTTGAAAGTTTGCATAGTAATGTACAACATATATTTTTTTTAGTTTTATCATTCTCTTATTTTAGAAGTTAGAGGGGGGGGGGACCAACTTTTTTCCACTTTGGAAGTGTCTCTCGCGCAAACTATTCAGTTTAGAAAAAAACGATATTAAAAACCTCAACATCATTTTTGAAGACCAATCCATAGATACCCCACACGTATGGGTTCGATGAAAAAAGTTTTTTTGAGTTTCAGTTTCAAGTATGGGGACCCCCAAAATTTATAGTTTTATTTCTATTTTTGTGTAAAAACCTTAATGCGGTTTACAGAATACATCTACTCACCAAGTTTCATCAGTCTAGCTTTTATGGTTTCGAAGAAAAATGGCTGTGACATACGGACGGACAGACAGACATGACGAATCTATAAGGGTTCCGTTTTTGCCATTTGGCTACGGAACCCTAAAAACACCAACAAAACTATACACTTTTTAAAACAAGAAGATAAAAGAAAAAAATGGAGAAAAATGTACGCAAATAGGATTTATGCATGAAATTCTTATACCTTCATAATAGCTATTAAATTATTTTGTCAACCTATACCTAACTAGTCTAGACAAGTTTCATGTTATTATATTTTAACATGTATGTAAATAGAAAATATATTATTATAACTGGTTTACGAGTGTGACGATGTGAGGTTAAAGAAATAATACATTAATTTACAAAATAATGTTAAATAAATATTAACGAAGTGTACAAAATACACAAGAAACAGTTGAGCTATCTGCAGATCGTTACAAACGATCTAGAGATAGCTCAACTGATCCAAATCAGTAGCAAACGGAAAAATAGGATCTGAATGATCAATTATTTCTTTAAATATTAAAAACTCAGTAAGTACATAAGTACTCTCTTTTCTTGTGTAAGAAGTTCCTAAAACACAAAGAAAATATTATTTTTTCTCTGTGAAGGCTAACTACATGCTTAAAATGCCACCAATACTACAATTACTAGTCTCTTAGTACCAGTCTGTGACGTGTTTAAGGGTTTTAAGTAGCTACCTTCACATCGAAGATTTTCAATATATTTATAGCGATTCACACATAAATATTATATACACTGTTTTTACACACCTTCACATTTACTTATACACAACAATTACTAGCAAAATATTTATGATTGAAAATATCTTATTTACTAGCACAAAAAGTTTTATGAAACACAGCGGTAGGTAACTAATACATATATGAACAAGTAGCCCTACCACAAGCTCTGTCTGGCTCTATCTCTGGCTCTGGTTTTGAGTTTGAGTATACTTTTCCGTACATTAGAAAGTCACAAGCTTACGTCAATATTTATAAAAAAAACTTATAGTTAGCCAGAAATATTTCACATCGGCTAATTTCGGTATATATTATAATATAGATAGGAACATGTCATGATGACGGCTAATAGAAGAGAATGGAAGAAGAGAACTTGTTGTGTCGACCTCACCTATAACAAATAAATTAAATATTGTGGACTATTCACACAACACTATCTAGCCCCAAACTAAACGGAGCTTGTACTGTAGGAACCAGATAGCTGATATAATACATATTGTAAATACATACTTAGAATACTAGTAAAACACCCAGACAGAGAACAAACATCTGCGTTCACACAAATAGGTATAGTACACAAATATATTTTGTGCTCGGTGGCGATCGAACCCACGGCCTATGGCGCAGAAAGCAAAGCTATTACCAACTGAGCAGAGAGGCCAGCAAATAAAAAAGTCAAACAAAAAAAAAATATGGTGGGATAAAGGCAAGAAGAAGATAGATAGGGGCATGTCAAAGTGAGTTTATTATATGAAAATGTTTGAAATCAGTCCAGTAGTTGGTCAGTTTATTCGTTACATACAAACCATTCTTCTCTAGAATATAAGTGTAGATTTTTTACTGGTTCTGCTCACGTGTTTTCTACTTGGATAAAATAAATATAGTTAGTAGTAGTATAGTAGTTAGTACGTCGAAACGTCACACACACTCAAAACCAGTGAGCACTCGCACAGACTCAAAACCAGAGCCTGACAGAGCTTGTGGTAGGCCTACTGAGGCTTTAATTAT
Organism: Thera britannica; assembly: GCA_939531255.2. NCBI lineage: Eukaryota > Metazoa > Arthropoda > Insecta > Lepidoptera > Geometridae > Thera > Thera britannica. The sequence goes on from OW618038.2 coordinate 23,090,316, forward strand.
TAAAGCCTCAGTAGGCTAATACCCACTTATCTTGTGGCCTACCACAAGATAAGTGGGTATTACCGACACCAATTATTGGTGTCGGTAATACCCACTTATTTTGTGATGTATAAACACGTCAGTCTGAAAAAGAAGAAACAATGAACTTCTACCTAACCCAAGAATTCGCCAATTAATTTACGATCCTATGTATAATGTTCATAAGAGCTTTGTTAAATTTAGGTGTTCGTTGACACCGAAAAGGTGAATGACATGTGCCGGACACCTTACGAGTGTATTATTGTATTATTAAAAAAGACTTAGGCTTATAATTAGCAAAAAAACATTCGCACAACAAAAACGTTTTGCACAATTTGCACGTCTTTGGAAAAAAACCGTTGTCGGAATATAAAAACGTTTTTTTATCAAATTAAAATCAATAAAATACCAATTGGTATGGTCACTTATTTTTAGAGTGTAACTGTAGTTGAGCTTTTTGTTACAGAGGAGAAGTACTACCACCGTACCTATTTCTATCGCGATGGATGCGTGGAGTGACAAGGATGGATAAAATAAGAAATGAGTATATTCGAGAAAGTTTGAAGAGGTTGACATGGTATGGGCATGTCATACGGAGGGATGAGGGTCATATTACAAGGAAAGTGTTGGATATGGATGTGGATGGTGGTTATAAAAAAAGAGGTAGAAAAAGAAAAGATGGATGAACTGTGTCAAGGACGACATGAGCAGGAAAGGAGTGAGCACTGATATGACGAATGATAGAGGTGAGTGGAAGAAGCAAACCTATTGTGTCCACCCCACTTAGCGTGGGATAAGGGCAGGGAGATACCTATTTCTATCGCCAATCAGTGATACTCGCATTGCTGTGTTCCAATTTGAAGGGTATGAAAATCATCAGAATAAAGAAGTCCACTGATAGACATAGGCCTCTCCTATACATTTCCATGAAGAACGATTCTGAGCCCTCTCCTTCCACCGACTTCCCGCGATTCTAATTCTCGGTTCGACGAATGGGTGGGGTTCGCTGGCGGTAGCGATCAGTGAAACGCTGTCAAATATCGCTGTCAGATTTAAGATTTGACAGCGAATATTTGACAGCGTTTCACTGTTCGCTACCGCCAGCGAACTAGGTGTGCGCAGGCCATTACGTCTTCCGGTTCGTGGTCGCCATTCGAGAACCTTTATGGCCCGAACACACCTAGTTCGCTGGCGGTAGCGATCAGTGAAACGCTGTCAAATATCGCTGTCAGATTTGAGATTTGACGGCGAATATTTAACTTTATGGCCTGCGCACACCTAGTTCGCTGGCGGTAGCGAACAGTGAAACGCTGTCAAATATCGCTGTCAAATCTTAAATCTGAAAGCGATATTTGACAGCGTTTCACTGATCGCTACCGCCAGCGAACTAGGTGTGTTCGAGCCATTACTCCCCAAACTCCCCAAAGACCTGCTAATAAGATAAGAATAATAAGCTCATTAGAATTAAGCCCATTTCGTTGTTTGAAAGTACCAAAAGACAATAAGTACTTACCAAAAATTACATGTCTTTTAGTAAGTATAATAATACAGTTGGTAGTTTTATTTATTTATTTTAATTTATTTATTAGAAAATCAACGGCAAATACAAAAATTGAAAACCGGGGCATTTATTATTTAAAAATAAGTAAACAATAGTTTTCCTAAGTAGTCATTATTGCAAATAATGCTACAAAAGGCAGGCCCTCTGTGGACGTGATCTGTGAGACGTAATTGTTGAAGGGCACCAGTCAATATCAGGTAGGACATCTGATGGTTCCATCACGTTCTAAAAAAAAATCTGTTGTCTGTAAAGTCGGTTTACTGACGATAGTTGAACGTGACAACGTCATACAACTGTCCACGCGGACGCATTGCTCACTCAAGTAGGAGAGAGACAGATGTCGAACGCAGAGGCTAATTGTGCATCTTTGTCGCTCGTTCCGCGCTCTCGCTTGCACTTTAAGCCTTAAATAGAACGCCTCAGAGCAAGGTAACGGCGCATAAGTCATGTTTTTTCGTGCGTGCAGCCAGCTCCATCGAATTATAAGACGTTGTCACGTCAAAAAGACAAACATTGGATAAGAAGGGCTGGAGAACTGGGTTTATTGGCACGTTTTGGAATACCAGTGTCCAAAAGATCATAGCAAAAATGCGTTTTTTTCTATAAATAAATCACAAAGTCACTCTGAAATGTTTTAAAACAGTGGTCAAAATATAGGTTGATGATAATTATGTAGTTTATTCATCAAAACTTAGACTAGGCCCTCTGAACTTTTGGACATACAAGCAGACAGACAAATACGTTAAAATGGGGATTTCTTTACATACTTTTCATAGCTAGATAGAGCTTTCATAATTAGGGTACCGTTTGGAGATTTATAAAAATAAGAGGATATCTTTTCGCTGTCTGTTGATAAAAAGTATTATAAATAAATTAATAAATAAATCAAATAAATATTATAAACACATATTACAACACTGTATAATCTATCATCATCGTTGAGTAAACAATATTTTCGAAAATACTTTGCGTTCTTCTAAATAAAAATGTAGACGTCTGAATAATAATGTCTGACGTATCTATTAAAGATAACAACTTACAAAAAAGTGGAATATTTACAAAAATACAAGAAAAGCATGTCTTTTAAGCTTACTGTGATGGTAAAACCAAACAAACATCCGCATTTTAAACTATAGTCAATCGATAAACAATTTGCGATTATTTCCTAGGTATATTAAAACATAGGAAATAAAAAGTTTATATCGATATTTCTATGTAATGTGAGTAAGTTTTAATTGTGGTCATTCAAAAAATGACGCACTCACGTCATTTTTTCAACTATCACTGAAATAATAAAGCAATTATTGCAAAAACAAAACGTTTAAATTAAATAGTCACTGTAACATGAACAGGTTTTCCGAGTTTTTGTATGAATTCGATTTTTAATGGTACCCAAGTGACATTACAAAATGCATTTCACGTAAATGTATAATCTATAATAATATAGGCTGGTTTACACTTTGATTAGTGTGAGTGCAGGTGATTAGTGCGAGTGCAGGTGTGTAGTGCGAGTAGTGTCCAATTCACTGCGAGTGTAGGTGATTAGTGCGAGTGCAGGCACGCTGCGAGTGAGGGGGAAGGGAGGGCGCGCGGGACGTGGCTACTCGCAGTCCACTCCCAAAAAAATAGAACACGCTTCTATTCACTTTACTACACAGCCAACTAATCACCTGCACTAATCAGTCGCTGTCCGCACCTAGTCACTAAGAGCACCTGCACTAATAACCTGCACTCGCACTAATCAAAGTGTAAACCAGCCTAGCTCTCGCCACTTACCGCAATCTTCTATTCTTTGAAAAAAAACATTTATGTAGCCAATAAATATTGCACATCGGTTGTTCTGCTTAGAGCGCTAACTACGCTCTATGAAGCCGAAATTAGCCGATCTGCAATATTTAGTTGCATACTACTTTAAGACACTGACAGTGACAGCCGTCAGGCAACTTCTCATTCGCTAAGAATTACCGTTCGGTTCTTACGACACTTCGTTGGTCATTGTCACTTTTTGATTTGGATGATGATAACTGAAAAAATACGATAATACCCTTTGTATGCAAGTTATAAAAAAACTCAAGGTCCAGTATAAATAGTTATCATTGGAGAACTCAGATGAGAATTTCTACAAAACAGTTTTATTACCAAAAAGAAGAAGAAGTTTTCGTACTTAGAAAAACTTATTTGGATTAAACTGATACTTTTCCTGAAGCTCTGTGATAAAAAAATACGTCGAGGAAGAATGATTCTGCAACCTCTTTACCACCGTCTTCCGAAATTAACTAAAAAAAGTAAACATCACGTCTAGAACTAACTCTTACGACCTCATTGGTTTTCTAATTCAACGAAATGTTTCTTATCGCAGAAAAAAATACGTCTACGGGACTTTATTCTTAGCGTGGTCTGACACGCACTTGGCCGTTTTTAGCGTGAGGGTACAATATTTTCAGACTATTGGTAGGATATAGAATATTGGTCATTTTGTTTATAAATCCGAACAAATTCACAAATTCAAACCCGTTGGTTTGGTTTAACAAAAAATGTTGTATATATTGCCTTTTTGGGTAAAGTCTGATTTCCATTCTTAGCTACCAAACCAGTTTATTATAGTTACCTTCCAATAACAGAAACAGCCACACGAATTTGTATCCCCATGCACAGTAAAAATCCAACTTTAGATTATTTGAGAATGTTCAAAGCCGATGGGTAACTGCTAGTAAGTATACATTATTTTATTTAAGTATTATATCAGCTACCTGGTTCCCATAGTACAAGCTCTGCTTAGTTTGGGGCTAGATAGTGTTGTGTGGATTGTCCGCATAATTTATTTATTATTATTTTTATTATTATTTGATATACCACTAATGTACTACTTTACCAATTTAGATTACAAATTATTTCAACGAACTTGTTTTTTTTCTTAAAGGCACCGCATTTTTGTCGTAGAAAAGAGTTCAACGCGCCGTGTGGCATTTTATATTAATTTCCATTAAAATACCTAAAAAACACACACACTGAAATATAAAATACACGAATGCACCACCAAGTCACTAACCTAGGTTAGAAATTTGTTTTTCTTCAGGTACAGTAAATGTACTTTTAGATTTACGCGCCTAAATAAGCAAATCGGCAACCATTTTATTGGAGTTTGCGCGGCAACACCTTAGTTCTTTTTAGAAAAATGTTGATCGAACTTATTCACTTTGAACCTATACAAACTGTTTGGTCAATTTCATAGACGAAGTGTTCTCAAAAATGTCTCGTTTATGCTGGAAAGGTATTGGAGAGGCATATCTCCAGCAGTAGACTTCTCAGGCCGATGTTGGTGAGGCTGACCTTTGCGTAAGCAAAAGCGTGTTTGGTGCTCTGTGGTAGTAACGCCTGTTTATTGTATTACAGCAAACATATATTGTTTAGCGCAGGTGACTACACGAGGGGCATCTGGCAGTCTGTATTTTGGTCGGACCCTAGGTCGACCAAGTTGAGACTTGAGTCTCTTAGAGGCGCCTTTAAAATCCTTTCACCACACTGGTTAAATAGTGACAAGAACAAGAAGGATCCGATACCCGTACAACTCCTAGGTTCAAAGTTAAAAATGAATTGGAACATGCGTGAATTTTAAACGCACGCCATCTCTTGGATATTGTTCAAACTATGCTGTTTATGTAGGCTAGGGTTACCGCGAAGCGTATCTAACCTCACAAATGTTTGATTTATTAAAGTAGACAGCAGATAGATGGCGCTAGCTTACTCCAAACTGAGATTACGTAAAAATCTAATTAAAACTCCTACACTGATGTTCCTATGTTTATTTTCTTTCATAATAGCTTAAAAAAATATATAAAATTCTAATCAAATAGCGGTTTGATATTGCTTCCCTTTTTAGCCCCATTTTCATTATTAGCGAAAAAGATGTTTACCTACTTGCGACGTATGGGTTTTTTTACCTCATTTTTTTTCAAAACAAGTTTAAAAAAAGTCCAATTCAGATCAGAATAGTTTAAATAACGGACTTTAAAACAAAGGTTAAACAATGTAGAGTGTAGGACCATACTGTACCTACCAGTCTTCTCTATTGGGCGAATTTTTCAAACTACAGTTCAACATCATCCGCCCGACGGCGACGCGACGTAACGTAACCCACTGCTGGGCATAGGCACAAAACAGAAATATGTCTCTCTTTGCTCTAGCCATTCACCACGATCTTGGGTTACCCTTATCCATCATAAAATTTATAGTTAGTAAAAACTAACTAAGTCTATGTATCCAACTCTTTTCTGAGCTTGTCAAAAACAAGCACTAGCATTTTTTATTCGACGAATAGTTTTATTCCTTATAGATGAAAAAAACAGCCCATAAACGAATGAATAAGTTCATAGGTAGATTCTTTGAATTGCTACTGCTACTATCTTCAATCACATATTATACCAGCGAGGAATGTACTCAAATAATTGTATCTACTATTATGGCAAGTCCTTCGACAATCGCCCTCGCAATCCTACGCACGCCTATCCCATATTTTTCGCCTTCGCTAAACTAGCCAGGTCACAGATGAGTGCCAGTTACTACGGCCGTAAAGCCTTCTTTTCTTTATTTCCTATTTCGGTCTCCCCCCACAAGAAAATGGCCGCCAATGATCTGTCAGTGTATGCGCGGCAAACGCGAGCGCACGGACGCGTTCGATTTTCAAATCGAAATAGTTCGGACCAAAGTTTTCCAGCCAGTGTTGTTTTGAATCCCGAATTCGAGTGAAAAGTTTTGTGACGTAACTAATTGCTATCGATAAAGTTATTATCGATAGTTTTCAAGTGCTGTTTTTTTCTTTTGTTGACTGCACCAGCTGTCTAAACACGGATTATCAAGGTGAGTCGATTGATTCGCGAAACCTTTGTTTTTATCACAAGCCTGTTGATTATCGATGTTTTTATGAAGTTGGAGTTTTGCAACGATACTTTTTTGTATGGCCTTCATTTTATGTGGCCTATCTGTTTGGTTGCAGCAATAGGTGCATTGTACAGGTTTGCTTTTTTGCGAAAAGCTAAGTGTGGAATCCTTATTCGACTGTACGGACTATCCTGCAAACTATTGTTTATCAGCAAACGTTTCGACAGCTCTGATTTGTGCGTCTTAAGATGCAATTATTATGAAATTAGTTGTTTAAAAAATCTTTACCCGAATTATGAAACAAAGATCATGCCTTACTCAAATATTAATTAAAAACTGTCAAAAAATCATTTAGATATTCAATTATTCACACTATAACAGCAAATTTCTATGTTTGGCACCAATTCAAACCGAAACGCGAATATAATATATTACAGCAGAAGATTTTAGATTTGTCGTTAGTTTTATCTTTTTTTAAATTCAAGTCTCGAAAACTGACCTCGGAGGATTGCATTGAGGAGTTTCAATAATATGATACCATCATGATAATATTTTATATGTGGTGTACCTGTCTATCATATGATTTCGATTTTTATCGTGCGATGAAAAATTCCTAATAATATTGAGGACAATACATGCACACAACACTATCAGACCACGCAGAGCTTGTAAAATGGGAACCAGATCTTGATGGGATTGGGGTGTAGTTTTTTTTAAATACATACTGAGAATACAATATGACACACATCCTCAAGTTGATGGACGCAGAGCATTGCATAGCAGGGCACGTTCCTAACGTGCGTGACCTACGAGGCAATGCTTTGTTATAGGCAATGGTATATAACCACTTAACATCAGGTGGTTCCATCAGCTAGTTGTATAAAAAAAACAATGAGAACAAACATCTATGTTATTAGAAAATTGTGTTCGCTGGTCGTAATTCATGTTTGAGCATTGTTTTTGTGCACATGCCTTATTCTTGTTGCGCCGTAGTTTCTTCAAAGGATGTACCTTCACCTTGTGATCACACAAAGATCGTTTGAAACTTTTACATCGCTATAAATCGTTAAGAATGACCGTTCAGTGCGTGGGCGTTGTTTTACGAGTACAGCGGAGTTACTTTTAAAGGTGTTTTATTGAAACAAACTCATTAATATTTATTTGGGTCATGGCAGCTTTCAGTAAAGTAAATAGTTTTGCAACAAAGTAAACTATTAGCCGACGAAATCTTGTTAACAAAGAAATGAAAGTCCTAGTTGAAAACCTCTTAGCGCTTAAACAACCTTTTTTTTATGTACTTGGCTGGTTCAGAATTATACATGAACAGGAACGCTTAGTTACTCATAAACACAGGTTTTATAGCGTTCTAAATCAATGTGGCCGAAAAAAAAAGAATGCATGCCAAAATAAAAATGGCGTTATTATAGGTTTCATTTTATTTTCAAATCTGGAATACGAGCTCCAAATTGATACCAATTTTCTTTCATCCACAATATTCGTGTTTGACAGCGTTCATGATTAGATCAGACCAGTCACGACAGCGTCGTAGCAGGTGTCCACCAGGTGGTGATGGTGAAGCACCGACCCGGAACGGTGACGGCGGTCATTGATGCCGTTGTCTCGTTACCGTTCTGTTTGCTTGTTACTGTTTCTTTAAGCGTTATTGTAAACTATGCCTGAGATGCCCGCTATGTTTTTGTACCATTACCTCTTAGTTACCCACCAGATGGACTGACGACATTGTTAAGATCGCAGGAAGTCTGTGGATGGAAAGGGCTCAGAATCGTACTTCCTGGAAATGTGTAGGGGAGGCCTATGTCCAGCAGTGGACTTCTTCAGGCTGATGATGATGATAACGACCTCTTAGTTTGATAGTGAACTCACGTAGGTACCTATTTTATGTATAACTTTCAATGCAAACTTTTCAATCCGAACTCTTTTCGAATTAGTTCGAAATTTGAATATCGTATTTAATCGGAATCTGACAGCCAGCACGTACATCACCAGCGGTAAAGTACGAGTGTGTACCTATGCTGTGGACAAAACCGAAGCAGAATGTTTTTAGGCCTTTAGCCTAAGCTTGGCGAACAAAAGTAAAAAAAAATAACGTGAATCTAAAAAGTACGACCACTTGATGGTAACAATAACAACACATAAAGTATGTACCGAAACAAATATTAATTGCTGATTATAAATATAAATCCCTCAGGAATGAGACCATACTTCTAGCGTCTCAGCTGATTAGACTCTGTGCCAAAGAGGCCGTCTCATCATCATAAAATATACATAAATACAAAGGTAATTACTGCATACACATTTATGCATCGATGACATCATAACCAGCTACAGATTATATGAACACCTAACCTTCGGATGTCAAATTAGCACCTAAATAAATTGACCTAGGTTTAAATAGACATAGGTCATGTGTCAATACTGTAATGTATATTTATAATTAAGAATCAAAGATATTTTTTGCCGATCAATAAACGTATAATAAACAAATAAGAAGACGGATATAAAACAATTCTACTCAAATCCTATTAACATACATACAGCCAGTGGCATAATGCACCCACGATTTTAAAAACAATATGTCAGGGTTACCAGGCCTCGTTCCAAAACTGAATATTTAAAATTCGAAGAGCCACAGAATAATTACGCTACCCACAGAATGAGTACATAAAAATCTCATTCGTGGATGGGCGAATGAGCGATTTTGAAACTTAAAGACTGGATTAGAAAGCTCATTATTGATTTGATATAAAGTTAGTGGTTTTTTTATATGGGTTATCCAATAATTGCCATTTTGCGATTTTACATGATCTGTACCCGAAGTCGGAGTTTTGCTACCACATTTCGTTACCAAATGTTGTTTTCGTTTTGCCTATTTGTCTCTCTCTATTGTATGGCGAAAATATGAGACGGCAAAAATACGTTACGTAGTTAGAGTTGTTGTCTCATCTTTTCTCCATACAATAGACAGAGACAAATAGGCAAAACGAAAACAACATTTGGTAACGAAATGTTGTAAATGCACTGGGACTTCGGGCTCTGAAAGCTCACAATTTTTTTTTTTTATATTCCAGTTTAATGGCCATTTTGGTTTTCGATATTTTGCTTTTTTGACAGCACTCGATCTATTAGCATGACAGATAACAACGACTATCGACTAATAATTACTCCTACTGCTTATTTTCATAGATGTTCCTTGAGATCTACTAAAAGGTATATTTTAGTATATTAGTATATTTTAGGTAAGATATTGAATGAAATGGAAACGCATAAGAACAAGTAGGATGGATAATTTGGAGTGATGGAGCATACAAATTTAATAAAACCTGTAGGTTTTATAACGTCTTATGGTCACGTATGAACTCATCGCTTGTGCAATACTTTCGCTGCGTAACTTTAGGGCTGCTACGTTGTTTGACCAGAGTTTATCATGACACAGAAACCTGATTTTCTAAAACCCAGTATTAAAGCCACTGCTTGGTGGGATCATCCAACATTTATAACTGATCTTTACACCCTAATTAATCGATCAGAATAACATCAAAAAGTTATTTAATCTAAATGAGTCTCATTGCAAAACCGAGGATTTTTCCAAAACGTAGGAACGTTTTGGAAAAATCCTCGGTTTTTGGCAGTCATTTACTTTCACGTGAACGTCGAAAACATCTCACCAACGTATTCTCTCTCCTAAAAATCTAGAGTCACATATTATACCTAAATGTAGGTAAAGAAAACAGTAAAGTTTTTAAACAAAAAAAACCTTATTTTTTATACGGTCAATGAAGACTAAACCAAAATAAAAGTTGTGTCGCTGTTTGTTTGAACAAAACAAAATCTCTTAATTTTGTTTTGTATTTCAACTGTTTTCTTATACTTGTTAAATGTCTCTGTTTGTGCTGTGTTTATATGATATTGTGTGTCCAAAATAAATGCATTTTCTTTCTTTCAAAACACACCACGATCTGGTCAGTAGAGTGGAGATGCGTCCGACAACCCTAGAAAGTTGAAGTGTGCTCGACTGGTTTCAAGCCGTTGTCGAACGTAGTTTTGCGAAATGGATGCTTATGATGTAACTGGATCAGAAATGGGCATCCGAGGTTTTTTGTACAATAATGTGCTTATTTCATAATTAATTCACTCACACTTATTGAAATATTTAGCATTACAAGCTTATTTTCGATATAACTTTTGAAACTATCATGATTTTAGGCCTGTATTCACAAAACAGTGTTTGTGCTGAGTCGAGCCTCAAACATTTTTGAAATTGTTCCATGGAGAACTGTCAAAAAATCAATGCTTGAAAGGGCTCGACTCAAACTCAAGCACTGTTTTTGAATGTACAGACCTTATTGTCTCTATAATTATGTCTTTTGTCTCCATTGAGTCGTTGGACCAACCAACCCGTTTAGACAAATGAGTAAAAAAATTCCTGCAAGGAGTTTCAAAGTCTGCGTTTTCGATATTGTACGCGGTGACCATAGCCTATAAACTCTTTGCTGCGTAGGTCTCTAACCTCTTTGACGGTGTCGATTAGTTATTTGGGCCAAACAACAGTAGATCACCAGTACACGTCAGACAGACAGATAAAAAACATAGTAGTCTAGGGTAGCGGCCCCACCTTCCGATCCTAAGGTCGTGGGTTAAAATCCGGCAGAGCACTAATAAGTTTTTCCGTGTAAAAAAATATTTGCAATATATTAGTGGCCTTACTTATAAAAATATGTCAAAAGATAAACAGTGGTTAAACTATTGCCATCTCTTACCACTGGGTAATGACAAACAGTGACAGGTCTAACTTTAAGCAATGATTAAATTTAAATTGCGTTTATAAGTAGGTCTGTAGGAGTTTAGTACGGTGAAGGGAAACCGGCATCTCGTGAAACTTAAAAAGTTGGAATACATTTTAAATTTAAATATTGTGGACAATTCACACAATACTAACTTAGCCGAGCTTGTGTTATGGGAACTAGAGAGCTGATATAGTACTTCCATACATTTTTTTTTAAATACATACGTAGAATACAATACACCCAGACAGAGAACAAACATTCAGAGAACAAATATTTGTGTTCACCACACAAATATTTTGTTCTCTGTGAAATGAAATGAAATGAAATAATTTATTTGCTTGAAGTATGGTAAGTACATTTTAGATCTTATAAAAGGCAATATAGAATCACACACTTCGCCAGAAAAACCCAGCATGCAAACCATGTGTAATACATAAAAAATTAAACTAAATTATGTAAATTGTGTGTAGGTATTGTGTAGGTTGTGGGGATCGAACCCACGACCTACGGCGCAGAAGGCAGAGCTGCTACCAACTGAATTGGGAGGCCAGTCTACATTAATGTCAAATGCACGATAAAAGACTCTTTGAGCCGTATATAATATCCTCTTACCACACTGGTTTAAAGGAACTAACAACTTAAAAGCGGACACAAGCAAATAAGAATGCTATGAACGTTTTAACAAAGAAAATACCAACATATTTTCACACTGCGAAGAAAAATGCGACGATCTTATCACTTCAATTTGTTTTTCATTGTCTAGACGACTGTAAAGTACAACCTTTCACATAGCACCTGACATTGACGTTCTTCTTCTTCTTCTTAATGATTGGCATCTGTCCATCTCGGATCAATTTTGCCAGTGTCGAGTAGTATAATGAGTTTAGTTATGATATATTACATAGATAAAATACTTTTTCGTCAAGTCAAGTCAGTCATAGACAAGTCGGCCCTACCCTAATTGGCTTTGGAAACAAAAGATGGCCGTTTTTTCCAAAACCACATGAAACATTTTCGATCAAATCAGAATATCACATAATACACTTTAATTCTAACTGCTAGCTAAGAGCAGCTCAGCTAAGCTAAGCTAAGAGCTTAGCTCAAAGTGAGAGCTACTCACTTTGAGCTAAGACCTCAAGTAATGTTGGTTAAAATAAGTTAAAATACCATCGAAATTACACAAAAGAACTCAAAATAACACCAGATAAACAATTAAAATCAAAAAGCTATGTGACTTCCCAAAATGACAGATCGCGAAAGTTTAAAAAGTACTAAACATTAGGTCGGTTTATTACATCAGCAATAGAATAAAAACATTCTGAAGTTGAAAAAGCATCAGAAGTAGACCATCGAATTCCACCAAAACCATCCATCAGGTGTTAATTTGACAATTGCCTGTCACGACTGGGATTGCACCAATTATTCCAATAACCAATTAATTTATTTTACCAGCATTTGGTACGAATATGGCTTGAAAAGACAGCTGGTTCACTTCATCGGCGCATTCTCCATTAATTATAGGTAGAAAACTCTTGTACAGCACGAAGACAGTTATAAAATAACATCCAACAAGTTCAGTAGCTTATTGAAGTATAATGAGCGGTCTTATCGCTATTAGCGATCTCGTCCAGACTTTACATTATTGATTTTAACTGTTTTATTTGTTACCGAGGAGGGGGTTATCAAAACCATTTAAGGTTCTTGATAAAGACTTTTAAGGCATAAGATATACCTACATTTAAACTCATATTGGCCCTTTATAACTCAATTAGCTTAGTACTACAGGCAAGTCTGTTGCTATCTCTATTTGTTGACATATAAGTGACAGTAGCAAGAATATTAGCAAGCCGCTAATAAGTATCGAGGATTGTGAATGAATGAAAAAGCTTTTCTTAAAAGCTTAAAAATGTAATGTACTCAATGCGCCGTCAAATTAAAAAATAGTTAAATAAATATCAAGGAAGAGAAAAGTGACTTTATTTACAAAATCACTTACATTAATGTAAGTGATTTTGTAAATAAAATCACTTACATTAATGTAAGTGATTTTGTAAATAAAGTCACTTTTCTTTCCTTTTACTCCTTTTACTGTTTTATAGGTAAGTAGTTTGCCCATTTTTACTAAATAAACAAACTATACTTAACTATAAAACAGTTGAGCTATCTGCAGTTGTTACAAACGATCTAGAGATACGAGAGGATATTTTGTTGAGAGTGAGCTAGCTGCCATATTCTGAGCTAGCTGAACTGTCAATAAAAATAAGATTTCTCTAGTCGTTAACAGTAAATCTACCGCAAGCCCCAATCAGAGAACAATGAATACCATAGTTGAAGTTACTTCAATAAACAGCCATTACTTTATTGATCTCTAAAAAGAATTTGCGATTTTTCTGTTCTTTAATCACTTCTTTTTCTTTTTAACTGACCTCCAAAATCATTCTTGAACGAAAAAATGCAAAAAAAATATTTGCAGGCATTTGACACGTCAAGCCCCATAACTAAGCAAGTCTTGTACTATAGGAACCAGGTAGCTTCTTATTAAGTCTGAGTCAAGCCTCTAGCACTCAAACATAGATTTTTTGACAGTTCTCCATTGAAAAGTGTCAAAAATCTATGCTTGAAGCTTGACTCAAACACATTTCTTAGCTCAAAGTGTTAGCAGTTGGAATAAAGTGGAATTGGAATGTATGTATGTGATATTATGATTTGATCGAAAAGGTTTCTGATGGTTTAGAAAACAAAAGACCATCATTTTGTTTTCAAAGCCAAGTAGGGCCGACTCGACTTTGACTGACACGACTTGACGGAAAAGTATTTTATCTATGTAATATATTATCATTAATCTCATTCTCATTAAACTACTCGACACTGGCAAAATTGATCCGAATGGACAGATGCCATTCATTAAGAAGAAGAAGAAGACTCAAACACAAACATTGTTTTTGCATACGGGCTTCAATATTCTCAGAAAATAATTCAAAAATGTCACTGCTATAGTAACATACTAAAAAAATAAATATAAAACTACTAAACCTAATACACTCTCGTAACTAGGCTACGATAATTATATTCAAGGTTAATGAAATCGTTTCCATTTTGTTTTGACACGTACATCGTTAACTGGGTACGTTTCCCACGACAATTTGTATAAAGCTTTCACTAGACGAGGATAGTAATTGTTGGAAAAAGCACTAAAAGTTATAACGGGTTTGCGCTAGCTCTGGTGATTATAAGTTCAAGGTCAGTAAGTCTATCTATATACGTGGCCATGATCTTCAGTTATTACTATATTAGAAAAATACTCTTTAAAGCGGATTTTTATACTCAATCAACCAAGAACCATACAAAATAAGAAATGTATTTGAATTATTTTTAATCTGAACTGATTAAAATTAAAAAATACATTTTTATTACTCATACTCTGAAAGTAGGTCTGAAGTTGCCTAAGGGGCCTAATAGAAAGTAAAACTTTCAGCCCTAGGGAGAATCGCTTTCTACTGACAGCTGTCAAATTATAAAAAAAAACAAGTTCTATTTTATTCAACCATGTTCCAACTTTCTAAAGTCTTTCTAACTGCAAGGAGGTCGTTGAACCAAATTCCAACTTTTTATTCAGCAAGTAGGTTGGAAACCCATTACAACGGTAAGAAGTTTAAAAAGCCTAATTAGAGCGCAATGTAAAATTTAAATTTTAATAACATAAAGATATTATTAAATAAATAATATATCTTCTAAATTACTTGATTAATATATAGCTTCAACTATTTATTTAAAATAACATAAATTTGAGCAAACAATTTACTATTTTTTAAATTATGATAATGAAAATAATGGCTGAATAATGCTGGCGAGCCGTAGCCGAAGGCCCGCCAGAGAAAAAGAAAAAAAAAACCGGGAAGGCGGCAATTCAATCTTCATTTTCACAAATTTTTCTTTCATGTTTTTATTTTTTCTTTCCTTGTATTCGTAATGAAAAGCACAGTGTTTACCTCGGATGAAAGTCTTTTAACACTCAGGTAACAATGTACTATTTATAAGAAACTAGAACATTTAATAATGAACTCTGTTTTCCACCTGTAGGTATTACAGGTAGAAAACAGAGTTCAGAAAAGTTTAGTCAGTTAAGTTTTTTTTTTATCAGAGTTTTTAATCTTAATTAAGATAACATTCTAGAGACATTTTATGTACATACACCATTCAAGCAAAATAATGAATATTATAGTATAGCCTCAATTACTGTCCTCGTCTGAATAAGCCCTTTATTTTTGGCCCTTTCACTGAGTTAACGGAGAAAGAACGTTGCATTATTTCCTGCTATTTTTTATTTATTACTTAGTATTTATTACTTTGAATGTTATTTATTCATTGAACCAGTTGTTATTAGAGCAGCATTTGTGGACTACTAGTACTACTACACCGGTTCCGGTGTCGGTCCGTTGCCGGTTTCCTCATGATGTTTTCCTTCACCGTATGAGAGTACTAGCATGGCGCACACGGCGAAAAATTAATTGGTACACGACGGCGTTTGAGGATGATGATAAAAGACGATAATGACAAAAACCGGCTTATGTAATGGAGTTTTCACAATTTTAAGGCGTTGTTCTTTCGAAAAGCGCTCCATTTTTAATAAACAGAGGTGTCAGCTGTCAAATTTCAGAGTTGCCACTTGCATGAAAAAAAAATTTAATTTAAAAAGTGCACTCTTACCCCTAAATGTAATAATAAATATTGTGGACAATCCACAGAATAGTACCTAGGGAACCAGATAGCTAATATAATACTTATGTGCATGGTTTTTAAATTCATACTTAGAATACAATATAACACCCAGACAGAGAACAAACATTAGTGGCTACCACAACAAATATTCGCTGGGGATCCACAATCTACGGCGCAGAAGGCAGAGCTACTACCAACTGAGCTGAAAGGCATATATCTAATACCTGTTTGCATTCTTAAAACGTGTCCAACATTTGGCCAGTGACTTGTTAATAAATGCTAAGATGCTTGATTCAAATCATTGCCATTTTTAGCATGGTGACATCATTTCTGTTATCCCAGTAACTTGTTCTTGTGGTTTTTGGACTTTAAACTTGAAGTCCAGGTAAATATATGCATATCTTTTGACAGATAAAAAATATTCGCATTATTCTACTTTTTTAAAACACTTGCCGATGGCCGGATGGTAAAAAAAAAATTGTGTACAATCCACAACACCATCTAGCCCCAAGTTAAGAAGAGCTTGTACTATGAGAACAAAACAGCTGATATCGCTGGACGCCATTCGACCGATTTTATACTTACTTAAATATTTTTTTGTAAATACATACTTAGAATACAATATAACACCCATAACCCTTCAACTTTAACCCTACCTTGTTCTTGCTTTTTTTTTGGGGAAGTACCCTTCCAATCAAAAATTCCAAACTATCGAAAAATGATTTAAATTCATATACATAATATAATATAATGCATACCAAGTTTCGTTCAGATTAGGCGAGAACAGACAAAAAGACAGCCGGACAAAAGTATTTTTTCCCAATCTCGAAACTCGCTCGGTGAACAAGTGAAGTCAGGTGACTAAAACTAAAATGGAAAGTGAAACGCTGTCACATATCACTGTCATATTTGTCAGAGTTTTACTGATTGCCACCGCAGAATGCTTATCCCGTCATTAAAATTGTAATTGTTCTCAAACGTTGAAGAAAAACATCGTTTTACTAAGTTTTAGAACTTGTTAAAAATACTTTTATTTACACAAAGAAACTTACAATTAAACAAATATTTACAAAATGTACAAAATACACAAGAAACAGTTGAGCTATCTGCAGATCGTTACAAACGATCTAGAGATAGCTCAACTGATCCAAATCAGTGCCAGACGGAAGCGTCCCCAAGACGCTGGCGGCATTGCCACGCTGAATAGCAATGCTCATACGCTGCGCCAGATACCCACCAGCTCTTGGGTCACGCGTCGCTTAAAAATTGAATTTTGTTATTCAATTTTTGATATTGATATTTAAAAATTTGTTTAGTTTTTATAGATTTAAAAAATCCTTGATCTACAAAAGACATAAACGCGCTGCTTATAATTTTCCTGTAGTAGTTTGTTACTTGCATAACCTAACAAGTTTTGGAGCTACACGTATTTTTCAATGGAAACACAAATAGCTCCCCAAAAACGGCTCGGGCCGTTGAAATGAAATGAAATGAAATGCAATGAAATGAAATGAAATGAAATGAAATGAAATGAAATGAAATGAAATGAAATGAAATGAAATGAAATGAAATGAAATGAAATGAAATGAAATGAAATGAAATGAAATGAAATGAAATGAAATGAAATGAAATGAAATGAAATGAAATGTTTATTTGCTTGAAATATGGTTAGTAGTTAGCTTATTTTATCAGTTTCACACATTTCACCAAAGTTGGCATTGGCATGCAAATTTTAAGGGACTTTATTTTTACAATTAAAACATTTTATACTAAATTCAATTAACAATTCAATAAGTACAATTTTAATTCATGGTCCAAAATTAAGATATAAAATAAAATTAAAATAAACAAAGCAAGTCAGGTTCAAATTTGGAAGTCATACGGTATTTAAAAAATCATTAATATTATAAAAACTTTTCTCAATTAGCCAAAGCTTCAGCTTTTTCATAAATAACCTATCTGGTAGCTCTTTAATATCAGATGGCACTTTATTAAATATTTGTCCACACATAGCGAAAGCATTTTTTTTATACAAAGTAGTTCTGGGTACTCCAGAAAGAACAATTCTATCAGGGTTTCTTACACATCTTGTGTAGATGTCTCGTGCTTTTGTAAATTGATTTAAGTGATCTTTGGCGAATTTAGCAGCTTCCAAAATGTACAAGCTAGGCAAAGTTAATATCTTTAGCTTAAGGAATACAGGCTTACATGATTCCCAGGGAGGTATGCCGACAATAGCACGTACGCATTTTTTTTGTGCTATAAAAGCCTTACTAAATTCTGTCGAATTTCCCCAGAGAACTAGTCCGTATTTTAAGACTGAGGCGACATATCCGTGATACGCAGTCATAATCGTATTACTATTTGTAGTCTTGCGTAGCTTATAGAGAACGTACACAAATTTATTTAATTTTTTACAAACTTCATCTACATGGGCTTTCCAATTACAGTGCCGGTCTATAGTTATGCCCAAGAATTTAGTTTTATCCACCTCATTTAGGTTATGACCGTTATATGAAATTGTAAGATTTTGACGTTTTTTCCCGTAAGTTCCAAATTGTATAAAATTAGTTTT
The DNA here is from genome assembly GCA_939531255.2 of Thera britannica. Taxonomy (NCBI): domain Eukaryota; kingdom Metazoa; phylum Arthropoda; class Insecta; order Lepidoptera; family Geometridae; genus Thera; species Thera britannica. The sequence continues at coordinate 23,108,872 of OW618038.2, forward strand.
TAATAAATTAACATTTAAATTATTAGCTCTTAGCCATTCAATTATTGCGTCAATGGTATTATCAATGTCAATGGTTACATAGAGAACTTCGCTAAAAAGACTTAATCTAGGCTAGATCATAATTCAAACATCACACATTGTTTTTACACTAGGTTTTGAATAATTTAAGCAATGACGACATTTTCTTTTATTTACTTGTGCTTATACTGCTTGTGTGCTACTTGTGTGTGATGATAAAGTAGTAATATTTATGTGTAGCAAAATATGTTAAAATTAATTAATGAAAATACACAAAAAAATGTGGGTAGCGATGTACTACATTTGATGTTGGGTTGGTGAAATGGAATAAAGTGAGTCTATGCATTAATCTCGTCTTTCTCTTGTTATAAATACTTTGCACAAAAAGTTTATTTTTTATTTGTTTTATTCATAAAATTGAAATAAAATAATTATTGTAGAAGCAGTGTATACCTAATTATAAACAATCTGTCATAATATGTGAATACTTCATTCATTGGATAAATAAAAGGCTACAATAGTAATAATGTACGGACTTGAGGCAAGTTACGCAATAGGGACCGTTGAGTATGACTATAGAGTTAAAATATCTACATATTCATTCACGGCTTCTCGGACAAGACAGATGACGTCATACCAAAACACAATGGACATTACTGGACTGTGTCCAGACACATACCACGTACTAGCACCTTTATTCAACAACGGCATTACTATTTTGCATCCGTAATATTAATATTTTAGGCAGAATAAAAGAAGAAGTGTTTTTGGCGTACAGGTAACTCTAAGGCCCGTGTTCCGAAACAGCGCTTGAGTCTGAGTCGAGCGTCAAGCATAGATTTTATGACAGTTCTCCATTGAAAAGTGTCAAAAATCTGTGCTTGAGGCTCGACTCAGACTTACTGGTTCGGAATACGGGCTTAGGTCACTTGACCGTTCATAACAAATCAATCTTAAATGAAATGAAACTGTCAAATGTAGATCTTTGTAGCATCCCAAAAGCTATCGTATAAATCCAACCCGTGATAAAAAAACACAAAAAAGATTGTACAATTTGATTTATAGTTTTTCTCAACACGTGTAAACAATATAAAACTTATGAATATTAACATTTTAAAGACAGTCAAGCTTATAATTATGAAAGTAATAACGAATCACACGAAAACACGTCATGTGACATGTTTTCGTGTGTGAGATGACGTTTTAGTGCAAAAATAGGTTTTTGTGAACAAAAAAATGTATCTACCTACCTGGTAAAAGTTATACACGAATTGCGCAGTATGTATGCTCTTCTTTGTAAATATGGGGACGTAAACGGAATGTATACACATTCATTGTATGCAAGGAATTTGCAAACATACAACATGTTTTCGCCTAACAAATATTGAAGCTTTTATGTCCAAAGCGTGTTTATTTTAATGAATCATTACTGTTGAAAGAAAAATACTGAGTTAAAACTTTAATGTTTTGTTTACAATTCACGCACACAAGTTTCTTTATTTACAAAAAACTAACATTTATAAAATGTAAGAAGTTACATATAAAAGTTTACATTTATTAGAGCTCTTTGTGTGTGGCTCGACCGGGGAAGTACTATCACCATGCCTATTTCTGCCGTGAAGCAGCATCGCTGTGTTTCGATTTCAAGAGAGTAGGTGCCGGTGAAATTACCGGTACGTGAGGCTGAACATCTGTATGCCTCAAGTTGATGGACACTAGGCAGTGCATTGTAGGGCAGTGCATCGTAGAGCACGTTCCTGTTGTGCGTGACCTACGAGGCAATGGCTGATGGAGCAAGCAAATAGCCCTGATGTTAAGTGGTAATTAACTATAGATAGTGCAATTCACGAAGACGCGCCCCTCGCGGGGTGCGGGGAGTTTGCTCCGAGCGGCAGTCGCGAACCGTAGTCTATTCATTGTAGTGTGCGTGTGCACTCATAGGTAATTAGTGTGTACCGATAACACTCAAACATTGACGGAAGCTTGCACACATATACTATAAACGGTTAGGAGGAATAGTGGGGCGCGCCTTCGTGGATTGCACTATCTATATCGCCTATAACAAAACAGTGCCACTCAGGTCACGCACGTTAAGAACGTGCCCTACGATTCACTATCTACTTCAGCCATACAGACACTAAGCTTCATGTGCCTATCATTTCATCGGCAACCAAAACCTTCAAACCGAAACATAGCGACGCTGCTTCACGGCAGAAATAGGCATGGTGGTAGTACTTCCCCGGACGAGCCACACACAAAGATCTCTACTACTGACAAATGGAACAGTTAATGAAAGTAAACTATTCCTGCAATATAATTTGTTCAAGTGATCGTTGAATTCGCTGTAAGATATTTTTTTTTTATGAACGCGGAACGCGCTGAATGAGTTGTTTTGCAGAAATAGCAGGGCTGCAAATCTTACTTTACTTTTGTCTCTGACTGTCCCAAGCGCGTCAAACCAGTCAGCTAATGTATGCAGTCCAGTCAGCTAATGTATTCAGTCCTGGAGGTCACCGGGTAATGTCACCAACCGGTTCTCTCAATCACGAATGAAGGCATCAGAGCACCTTCCAATGTTGTTGGATTGGCGATTCCATTGCTAATGCTGTTTACTTGTTAAATATTAAATAAATGAATATTTTGGACAAACCCCACAACACCATCTAGCTCCAAATTTAGCAGGACTTGTACTATGAGAACCAGATAACTGAAATAATACTTATAATTTTTTTTGTAAATTTATACTTAAAAAACAATATAACACCCAAACTGTACCCGAAGTCGGAGTTTTGCTATATTATACTAAATTTCGTCTACCAAATGTTGTGTTCGTGTGAGCTTGTCTCTCTCTCTCTTTCGTATGAAAAATTAATGAGACAACAGCTCGTTTTGAGTTTCCACGTAATGTATTTTTGCTCATATTTTCTTCATACAATAGAGAGAGACAAATAGGCGAAACGAAAACAAAATTTTGTAAACGAAATGTTGTAAATAAAGTGGGGCTTGCCCTTCTGACAACATACGTCTGCGTTCACCACACAATATTTTGTTCTCGGTAGGAATCGAGCCCACGACTTATGGTGCAGAAGGCAGAGCTGAGAGACCAGTCAACAAACAAACATACAATACCAAATCCTCCACTTCTTCTAATTGTATAAATGATTCTATCGAACCAAGTGCTCATTCGTATCGTGTCACTGATTCTTTCGAACCAAGTGTGGTGAAAGGATTTTAAGTACTCCTCCAAGAGGCTCCTTTCCCTACTAAGATCTTTACACACTCGATGAAGTATTATATTAGTTCAACACCTTCACGCTGTTACGAGTATTTGCCAAACACGTCCAAGTAAGGTGTCGCTGGTATTCCAATCACAAGGCCTTATGTGTGGGTGAACTACCTACACTGCTGAACACATATTGACTGTAGGTTGTACAGTGCGCGCCACTTAGTTATAATAAAATAATAAAAGTTGTTTATTTTAGGCACAATTTGTACAAATATACATAGATCACATAAAATACAATGCACAAAAAAAATACACACACAAAATAATTATCACTAGTACATAAGTACATAAAAAATATCAAAACATGACCTTGCGTTAGTTTTTGAGAAGTGTCCCCTTATTCTGAGTTTTTCAAAATCAGTACCCGAAGTCCGAGTTTTGCAACAACATTTCGTTACCAAATGTTGTTTTTGTTTCGCCTACGTGTCTCTGTCTTTTGTATGGAGAAAAAATGAGACAGCAAAAATACGTTACGTAGTTAGAGTTGTTGTCCCATCATTTTTCATGCAAAAGAGAGAGACACGTAGGCGAAACGAAAACAACATTTGGTAACGAAATGTTGTAAATGCACTGGGACTTTGGGTACAGTTTGAACAATTATTTCACCTGCGTATCTCTTTCCTTTGTGATGGAAAAATAATAAGACAACAACAATACGTTACGTATGTAAAAGCGATAGATACGAGTTGTTGTCTCATAATTTTACCGGATTTATTAAACCACTTCTCCAGAACTCTATTGTTTTAAATTTTATTGATTAGCTTCAGTTCGTCATAGAGAATTTTCCTAACAAAAAACAAAACACATTATTGGTGTCTCTGTGGTCTCTTTTGATGCCGATCAGAGTAAAGTTGAATTATTTGTGGAATGTATGTGGAAGTGCATTCTCACGTTGCGTGTACTGTACTTTAATTGAAGGTCCATCCACAAATGGATGTTCAATCATACAGTGACGTAAGATCTAGATTGTGTGTTATGATGTCAAGTCATACAAGTATGACAAATGCAATAAGATTGACTGTCAAAGTATGAAATGACTTTATGTTAGACCCCGCGCAAGATAACTTTGCGCGTGACGGAGAGCGGGAAACTAACTTGACTATACTTACTTATAGGCGACGGTTACCACTTAACATCAGGTGGGACATTATACTTGTTCTATCTGCTAGTTGCATAAATAGTTCCCATCGTACAAGTTTGGTTCTAGATAGAGTTGTGTGTATTGACTACAATATTGAAAAAAAAACACATTATACCTTAGTATTAAGACACATTTTTTGAGAGCGCTGGTGACCTAGTGGTACCGGCCCTGCCTTCCGATCCTAAGGTCGTGGGTTCAAATCCAGTCGTGTACCAATGAGATTTTCTGCCCAAAAATGTATGTACACAATGCCAACGCTCGCAAACGGTGAAGGAAAACATCGTGAGGAAACCGGCATATCGTAGAACCTAAAAAAACGATAATATGTGTTATGTGAACGAAAGGAGCCTCTTTGAGGCGCACTTAAAATCCTTTCACCGCACTTGGTTCAAAAGAATCAGTGATACGATAAAAAGAAGAAGGCGCATTTTTAAGTGAAATCGTTTAAGGGTGAGATAAAGAAGTGTCCAAAGGGCACGTTCTTCGCATTTATAATTAAGATTAAATTGACTTGCCCTTAAGTAAATGTCAGTAAATGACTCAACCGCTATCAGTTTTAATGGTACCATAAATATTTTGAAACGTTTTTCATTCTTTTAATTCTTTATAGTTTCTAAATTAATGCACAAACACAACCCACAGATATTTTGCAAGTTTTTTTTTATACTTTTTGAGCCGTCCTTGAAAAATGAAAATTTATTTATATATTATTTATTTATTATTATGAATGGTGTCATAATAATAAATAAATAATTATTAGTGACAGCACCCACAGGTCAATTGGTAGTAGCTCTGCGTTCTTCGCCGGAGGGCGCGGGTTCAATCCCCACTGAGAACAAATATTTGTTTGGTGAATGCAGATGTTTGTTCTCTGTCTGAAAAACAAAGATTGCAAGTATTACCTTAGTTATATCAGCTATCTGGTTCCCACAGTACATGCTCTGCTTAGTTTGGGGCTAGATAGTGTTGTCTAGAATGTCCATATTTTTTTTAATCTAAGTATTTCTATAAAACTAAGTCAAACCAAAATTGCCCATTAGTCAACTTGGCTAGATTGTAATGTTAGTATAATATTATAGTAGGGTACCGCATTGAAGTGGTATACTAATTAAGTTGAAAAAAAATCTGACAGAGGACAGTAAATGTTCTAGAACGGAACGCATGTTTAAGTATAACGGAACGTAAAAAAAAATATCTGACAGGAGACAGCAGTGTAAATGCTCTAAAACGGAACGCATGTTTAAGCATAACGGAACGTCATGACACCCCCATGTTATAGTGTCACGTTAGACGCGATTTGTTTAAGTTACAACGTCGCTTACCGTAACTGGGATGATCTTGGACCGATAGTGTGTGGTCCAAGCTAGTAAAAACAGCGATTAAACTGCATTTTTTGAAATACTGAGCCAGGGACCTTATTGACCTTGTGCAATTTTGTTACCTATTTTTATTTTATTTGTTTTTTGTGGTCAGTTTGTATTATTTTAACAACAAAAATAATTGTTGTGTGTAAACGATCGTAACCGTATGAATTTGTGTCGCTTTCGTTTCAGTGTGTGCTTTCTTCGTACCCCTCGCCTCGTATTAAAATCGCTAACTCTTATGTCTTGTGGCAAAGTATAACGGATCGCTCACACGACCAATCTCGCCAATATTACACGGTCATAGGCGTCACATTGACAGCGTGATGTGCGGTTGTGGCTCGAAGATGGATTACTGGTTTTGTTTGTACTGTGGCATACTTACCGGTTGCAAAATGTAGAATCATTTCGTTCGACAAACGCTTGGTCACGTTGTGTTTGTTATCAGAACCCGAAGTCGGAGTTTTGCTACAAAACTTCGTTACCAAATCTTGTTTTCGTTTCGCCTATTCGTCTCTCTCTATTGTATGGAGAAAATATGAGACGGCAAAAATACGTTACGTAGTTAGAGTTGTTGTCTCATCTTTTCTCCATACAATAGACAGAGACAAATAGGCAAAACGAAAACAACATTTGTAACGAAATGTTGTAATGCACTGGGACTTCGGGCTCAGATGGATAAGTGACTGTATTTTGATACATCTACACTTAATGGATGGTGGCCTAGTGGTAGTAAGGTCGCGGGTTCGAATCTAGTCGTGTACCTATGAATATGGATATCCTGTTCGCAACCACACATTGCTATCTAGCCCCTAATTAAGCATAGCTTGTACTATGGAAACCACATAGCTGATAGAATACTTTGATTCATATTTCTTGTAAATACATAGGTATACAATATAACAACCAGACAGAGAAGACACATCCGTCTTCACCAGACAATTTTTTTTTTCTCGGAGATCGAACCCACGACCTAGGGCACAAAAGGCAGAGCTACTACCAACTGAGCTGAGATGCCATTCAAACTTTCAATGTAATCTTTAAAACGTTTCAAATTAACCCTTGTGATTGTAATAATTTTCAAATTGATTAACTAAGTTCATTGGTCCGACACGCCCTTGACCAATTTCTATTGAACCTTTTACAGGACTGTAAAGAACGCGGAAAAAATAACACTCATAATTTAGACTGTAGGTACAGTGCCACCAATCTCGCTTTGAACAAATAAGTTAGTGACACTGTAGCCAACTGTGATTGATTTCAAAATAATGGGAAAACTTTGTTGCAATAGTGACATTTCCTGATTGAAAGATAATTCTACCTGCTCAACACTAGCGAGTGTCCGCTGCTACGTTCGTGTATACTATACTCTAAGCCCAACATAATTGCTGTTGGAATAAAATCGGTTGTCTGTAAAGTCGGTTTACTGACGATAGTTGAACGTTACAACGTCATACAGCTGTCCACGCGGACGCATCGCTCACTCAAGTAGGAGAGAGACAGATGTCGAACGCTGCCGAACGCGGAGGCCGATTGTGACTCTTTGTCGCTCGTTCCGTGCTCTCGCTTGCACTTCAAGCCTTACATAGAACGCCTCAGAGTGAGGTAACGCCGCATGAGTCATGTTTTATCGTGCGTGCAGCCGGCTCCATCGAATTATAAGACCTTGTCACGTCAAAATAACCTTGCAACATCAGGTTCACCATCAACTATAGTTACATACAACTCATCTCAAAAACAAATGTATCAAATATTTACTAGCAGTAATAAATTCACGTTATAGTCAAGTCATACTCGTCTAGCGACCAAGAAGTTTGATTATCCATTGCAATAAGGACGAAATGTTGTTTGATTACTGCGCAGCAAGGAGTTTCATATGCCTATGTTTTTGACCCTCAATCTGAACCTATCAAAAAGTTTTTAATCTGTTACAGTAGATTCTACAACTTGAAAGTACTTGAAAAGCTAACGTTCTCTAGTTACTCTACTTAGTGGAATCACTACAGAACGCTAGCTTTTTTTTTTGTATTCTAATATTAAAACAACATATAAAGCCCTGCGCACATCTAAGCGTTTTGCGGTCGCGATCAGTGAAATTCTGTCAAATATAACATCGGTTTTTGACAATGTTTCACTGAGCGCCACCGCAAACTACTTAGATGTGCATAACTTAGTATCTAGAATGTGTGAAACGAGAAAGGGGTAAGTGGGGTGAGCTTGTATAATCTGTGGTTTTGCATTACACCTCATTATAATGTGGGATCTTCACGCGAACAATCGTTTATACCGTTTATTGACAAAGTTGTACCGACTCAAATCAAGCCGTTTTTAAACGAAATGTGTCTTTTTAATCATGCTATTTATAAACAAAACGTTTTCAAAAACAAAACTTTTTTTTTCTTCTGTGTTCTAGACGGTTTTTAGCATAATTTACTGTAACGTTGGATTCGTTTTCTGTCATTTTGGGAAGTGTAGTGTTAGTGCTACTTTATTGAACACATAAACAAAGTGTCACGTTAATTAATTAGAGACAGTAAGAAAAGGGCCAATGAACACATTATTAATACTTACCTTATACTTATTTTAAAAAAACTAAGCTAAAGCGTGGTGATGGCCGGTGGAGAAGCCTTGACTGAATGGTAGCCGAAGTCAGGCCGAAGAAATTTGGGGCGTCCGAAAGCGCGATGGGTCGACGACATCGTAAGGGTCGCGGGAAACACCTGGACAAGAGACGCACAGGACAGAGGAGGCTGGCAGAAAATGAAGGAGGCCTATAGGCCTCCTTCATACCCAGGCCATCCATAGGCTGGGTATACCCAGCAGTGGGTGATACTGGGCTGAAATGATGATGATGATGAAGCTAAAGCAAAATTGCTCATTAGCCTTCTTGGCTAGATTGTAATATTATTAGGGTATCTACACTAATTTAGTGAAAAAAAAAAGAAAATTTGGTAAGACACATACCTTTGTCATTTTAACTGTTTTTCTGGTGTTATTTTGAGTTCTGTTGTGCAATTTCGGTGGCATTTTAACCAACATTCAGTCTTTCAAATACGTCGTACCTAACGTCTTTTAACTTGCAAATTCGTTGTGGTTGGAAAATCTAGTACGAATAAATAAAATAAGACATAGCTAGCTTAAAGTATTTCCTAGTCCATTTGGAAGGTATCTCGAGACAATACCGAATTCCTCCAAGTATCTAGCCTAGGTAATTCAATAGGCTACTAACGGTAACTATTTGCATTTAGATCGTGAATATTACCAATATTGGACTTGAAACGATCGAAGTATTTAGCACCTAAGCTGGCCTTTCTATTTTAAATGTCTTTTTGGGGAAGAGTATAAGGAAGTACTACTACTTCTTTTCAGTCGCTTAACTCATGTCCCATGTTTTCGCTCGTGGTCGTCATGAATATCGTTACGGGGCAGTGGTCCAACTGATCTGTCCAACTAGTTGGACTTCGGGCCTTTACTAGGGGCCGTGGTCCAACTAACTTTGCAGTTATCTTATGATTTCTCTTTATCAGAGGTTGTGGCACGCCTTACGATATCTCGCAACTTCTCTCTGCTTGCAGTCATTCGAGAGTATTCTTGTAGGTTTCCGTCTTCGCCCACTGCTGATTAATCTGACTTCCACGGCTACACTAATATAATTGTGTTAGTGTCCCCCTGCTAAACCTTACCCCAGCCATCCCAACTCCTTAGAATAGCGGAGTAGGACTTTGGGTTGGTGGCAGCAATGTTCAAGTCGACCCAATGGTGACTCAGATGTGGATGTAGAGGGACAAGACTCGATCAGCTCCCTGAGCCCTGTCTTGGACCTCGCTTCTTCTGTTGCGGAGCAGTGCAGTACTACATGCTCCACAGTTTCTTTTTCCTGCAGGCAGCCGCGGCATAAGTCGCTTTCACGGCTACACTACCACTAATACTTCTTATAAGTAGTATGCTACTTTTCCTTTTTTCTGTCGCCAAGCAATCATCTCTTGTTGTTAGGTTACTACTGCTTATAGTAAGTATACTTACTTTTAAAGTAATGAAGTACATATATAGTTAAACTCAACAAACGTACAAACAATGCGTCTGTTTGAATGTTATTCTAAGATCTTCGTTACACTTGCTTTGGCTTCTATGTCGCTTGTCAAAGTACCTTGTAGTAGGCTCAAAAATGTAGGTTTGCCTTGAGAAAGGCTTAATAACTTATTTTTAATCTCTGATTCTTGCAATCTGCCCGTGTGAGCATTGAGCTTGGGCATTTATCGACTTCTCCGTTGACATTTATGGAGAACACCCAGTGGTGTTTCCAATTTGTCTGCCCTCTTATGAGCTATAAGAGGTCTTGAAGAGTTCTCCTCTTAATTCTTCTGAAAGAAGTGGTTTCCTCCATCAGATGTCTGGCTAGTTCGTTGTTTTTGTTGTAATTTCTAGACGTTTGGCGTACGATTTAGTTTTTCTTTTTATAAAAACTTCTTATAAAGGTATCTGACTAGTTCCGTCGTACTCAAATCTACAGCCCGGAAGACGAAACGTATGACACCCACCCGATGGACCGACGGCATTGTTAAGATTGCGGGAAGTCAGTGGATGGAAAGAGCTCAGAATCGGTCTTCCTGGAAATGTATAGGGCAGGCCTATGTCCAGCTGAAGACTTCTTCAGGCCGATGGCTCAATTAAATGTGACAACTGAAATAATAATTATTATGAGTAGGTAGAGTATGTAAAAGATGGAGCTAGCAGATAGCGCACCTGATGTTGAGCGGTAGCTTCTACATCTCACAGGTCACATCCATCAAATATAAAAACCAGTTCCCTGAGGTATTTAAATTAAGAAGTAAAAAAATCTATAATAAATAATTTAAACTTCTCTCACTGTTAATGAAAACTCACAATTAACAATACAGAACTTGCTTGGTACAGCTAGTACAGCTCATTTTTGCAACAGCTGTTTCAATCCACACAAAACTAAATAATGACAATTGTACTCCCGCGCTAAGGCGTTCAAATGTTATTCTAAAACACGTTTCAATAAACGACGACTCGTGCATGAGACGGTTTCTGAATTTTCAAATTTAAATTCAGTGTAGGTTCTAACTTCAATGAAAATATACTAATTGATTTCTATTTCACAAAAAATAAATCTATAGTAAACTCTATTACACACTTACATTTGACTAGCCTCTCATCTCACTTGGTAGTAGCACTGCCTTCTGCACCGTAGGTCGTGGGTTCGATTCCCACCGAGAACCAATATTAGTGGTGAGCACAAAATTGATGTTTAGTCTCTATCAGGCTGATATATTGTATTCTAAATACGTATGTATGTATATACAAGAATAAATGTATTTTAGTAGCAGCGTTTTACCTACCAATAAAACGCATATTAATTTACTTACCTTATTCGAAGATTAATTTATTTATTTGAGATAGACACTACGTTTTCCGCCTTATATCTTTGACTTTTGACGGTTCTAATGACAGCCTGTCATGTTACCCTTCCGTCATTTCCCCTACCACCACGGCAGAGTGGCGCCTTTGAGGCAGCCATCTTCATTCTTCATTGCGTCGAAAATCACCAGGCAGAATTGAAAGTATAATCTTCGAATAAGGTAAGTAAATTAATATGCGTTTTATTGGTAGGTAAAACGCTGCTATTAATTTGACTTGACCTTATTCGAAGATTAATTTATTTATTTGAGACCTGTTTGTTATCGCCTGGTGGTGGTAGCAACTCTGACGCCAATGTGAACATGTGACATCAAAATATTTTACAACCTCAAGTAGGTAAGTATACCTACAACAGTAAAACGTTATTATCTACCAAACGACCTAAGGAATTATACTTATAGCAAACACTATAAAGTGTGGCTAACTTTAACATAGTTATAGTACTATGAGAAACCTGTCAGGTTTTGCATCAAAAGTGATCGTGGTCATAATAATTAAGAAAGTCTGACATATATAGGGTTAATAGACAAATCACCTCATGACTAACCAACTTATGAAGAAGGCCTAAGTATAGTTATGAATTTCTTTGGGTTGGTTATGATGACGACCCGTTCCATAATGCAATGGCATTGGAAACATCAATATACTTGCTTATCATTGGAAACATAGCTAAGCAAGATTTTGCGTTAACTAAAAATGTCACTTTATAACTCACTACCCTCTCGTTCAGTCCAAAATAATTTTCCAGAATAACCTTTTCTATCCAGCTTGGAGGAACTTCTGAAGGTGCTGTAATAGCAGCCTGCCAATCCAACCTCCTGACCTAAGTGGACTTATGCGGGTGATGCGGACTTGCTAAATTAATACTGTTATTGTAATAAAAACATATTAAACGATTTGACTGGTGATAAATAAAATATTCCATTTTATCATAGTTTCTTTTCAGTTCATGATGATGATGAATGATCAGTAAAATACTGATGATAGTTTTCAACCATCAATTATCACTGCAATCAATTGTTAAATACAGGATAAACACCATACTAGTAGGAATACGATCAAATATGTAAACATCTGATGATGATGATAAGGTATGCGATATAATGTGTAACCATAATGTGAGTCCTCTTGAGCCAAGAGCATAGTATTACTGCGGGGTAGTTATACTATTAGTATGTAAAAACATAAACATTATTTATACTTACATAGTATTTATAAAAAATATTTTTGCCAACGAACGTCGCAAACCAGATAGTTTGATTGACATGGAGTAACAACATCTGGAAGAACATGCCTGCTTCAGAACGTAGGAACTAAGGTTTTACGGTTTTTGCTTTCAGCAAGAATTGTGCTAAAGTACTAGGATGTTTTAGTTTACTGATGTATCAAGGAATTAAACAATTGGAAACCATTATGTTTATCAGTGGTACTACAACCACTATTTTTTTAAAAACAGCATAACAATAGCAGTGGACTTCTTCGGGCTGATGATGATGATGAATAGTAACATATTGGTTAGAACTATATGCCATTACATACTTTGACGCTCCGTGGACGAGATGATTTACTTTTATCAGAAATATATCTCATGAACCTAGTCTTCTTCTTAAAGTGTCACTGGATCTTTCAAAAAGAAGTGTGGTGAAAGGATTTTAAGTGCGCCTCACGAAGGCTCCTTTTGTGCACTTGACACATATTTTCGAATCTTTTAGATTCTACGACAAAATTACACATAAGAACTAAAACACAGTGCAGCACATCCATGTGTGTAGGCAGATCCATGCAGAACGTTAAGAAACAGCTTGACGAGATTTCAGTTTTTAGTTTAGTTGGTAGTTACACGTTCAAAGTTTTCAAAAACAAAATCAAATTCAAATATGTATATAAATGTGGGTAGGCTGCATTTCAGAGGCAACTAAGATTCTTTATTTTCGATATTCAAAGAGGCTGGTCTTCCATGGTACTTTATTTTAAAAGGGTCGATCCACAAAGCGTAGCTCTTTAAGCCACACCATATATATACCACTCTACGATATAGGTAGATACCTGTACTATACACTGAACCCACACTAACTCAGCTAAAGTTTTCCCTGCATAAGTGACTTTAATACTTAGGAGAAAATAAATGTTTGTGATCGTAGAGATGCACGACATTTCTGACTCAACTATTGTTATTTTGCGTAATCATCTAAAAGTATTTGTAGTAGTACTAACTACTTTAAAGTGAAAAAGCACTCTGAAATGAGATCAGTGGTAGAACCCAAAAATTAGGTTACTTTCAATAAATTTTATAGCACATCATCGTCGTCAAGGATGGGCTTACAAACAGATGGGGGTACTTATTTACTGCACTTTGTTTCACTACATAAAACGCATAGCTTACTACATACAGTAGACTGTAAGTACTAGGGCCAACACACAACTGTGCAAGTTGTTCATCAGTACAAGCTTGTAGGTACATTAGAGTACGCAAGAGCAGCAGATGTTCTGTCTCGTTGTTACATTACAAATCATTATTGTTAATAACCATTTTTTGGTATCTAATTATTCTATTATTATTCTCAGGACATTATAACTTTACAAAAAACATTTTCCACCACCCAGTGAGGGTGTGCCTGATACAGGCATGTTTTTGTTTCACAAACATCTATTCGCGAAGGGTGTATATTTTAATGATCGGATTGCTCTTGCGAGGAAACATCACTTTCTGGGGCCAGGCCAGGCCAAAATTCACAAGTTCCACGTGATGGAACACAACAACCACACAAAAACCCAAAACCCCGAGGGGCCCCTTTTTTTTTTTTTTTTTTTTCGAAAAAACATCATTTTCAGGAGCCAAGGTCCCCTAAAACTTTATACAGACACATGCGATGGGATACAGTTACCAAACACCCCTTCGAGGGTTCAAAAGTCATGATCCACTCATCGTCATCTATACAGCTCCATGCGATGGAAAACCGTTAGCCAAATACCTAACCTCTGAGAGGGGTGTCTGTTAGCTTGATTGGTATTCTGTTGCGTGAACTCATCAGATTCAGAAGCCATGGTCCCTCAACGTTCATACCGCTCCATGCGAAGGATTACCGTTACGTAAACACCTAACCCATGCGAGGGGTGGTTGTTAGCTTGAGTGGATTTCTCTTGCGAGAACCCATCAGATTCAGGAGCCATGGTCCACTTACCGTTTATATAGCTCCATGCGATGGAGTACCGTTAGCAAAACACCTAACTCCTGCGAGGGGTGGTTGTCAGCTTGATTGGATTTCCCTTGCGAGAAGGCATCAGATTCAGGAGCCGTGGTCTACTCACCGTTTATATAGCTCCATGCGATGGAGTACCGTTAGCTAAACACCTAACCCTTGCGAGGGGTGGTTGTTAGCTTGATTGGATTTCTTTGCGAGAGGGCATCAGATTCAGGAGCCGTGGTCCAGCCACCGTTTATATAGCTCCATGCGATGGAGTACCGTTAGCCAAACACCTAACCCCTGCGAGGGGTGGTTGTTAGCTTGATTGGATTTCTTTGCGAGAACCCATCCGATTCAGGAGCCCTGGTCCACTGAAGTGTATACAGTTCCATGCGATGGAATAAAGTTAGCCTTACACCAGACCCCTGCGAGGGGTGGTTGTCGGCTTAATTGGATTTCTTTTTCAAGAACATCAGGAACTCAGGTCCATCAAAAGTTTATGCAGTTCCATGCGATGGAACAGTTTTATTAACGGCCTACCCCTGCGAGGGGCAGCTGTTACTTTGATTGGGTAGCAATTCCTCTTCTTATGGTTGACGAGTTCCCCCAGTTGGAACACAGCGTTTCCAAATTCTTAGCATCATCTTTGCGCAGCTGATAGATTCTGGGGAACAGAAAACCTTAGCCGCCAAAAATACTTAAATAAAACATACAAATCTCCGCATGTAATAATACGACTTGTAAAGTGAAATAAAAAAGAGGATAGCAAAAATGAAAAGCCGAGTTTCTTCTGCTTTGCCACTCAGATTCTCAAAAATTAACTTCAGCACTCGTATAATTTGAAAAAGAGAGAAGATTACAAATACTTCGTGCAATAGGAATAAAATTAATATTTATTTTTCACAATGCAGTAGGCACATTTAGTAATATATGCATTATATCAATTGATTTATCGTATCATACATTTCTCCCCACTTTGTTTGATCCCAAGTCTATGAAGCTTGGAGTATGATACGATTTACGAGTTTAAAAGGGTAAGACCGTAGTCTCATAAGACGTCTAACCTAAGCACCAGTTTTCAACATCTCCAACTACCCATTTTAGCTTCCTCTCGATGTTAAAGGATTTGATTTTGATTCATTCCCTCATTGCAAGGTCATTGTTGTTTATGACGTCAATATCATATTATCACTTACCTCAAAACTAAGATTTCAATATCACCGATAGCCATCTTATGCTACTGCATGTGGGGCTACCGCTTATGTAAATTACTTGAACATTAAATATGCACATTAAAACTTTATACAACAAACATACAGGATAACTGGTTATTTACATAACTGTAATAACGTGATCCAAACGAACTTTTCGTTAAAATTTAACACGTTTCATATAAAGAGGGTACTCACGGTTTTCCCTCTTTGCACAGTATAACACACTTATTCACTAAGTAAAAGAATTATTTCTTTACTTTAGTATGAACAAGGATTAAAATATTTTAAGCAACTGTAGTCGCAGAGATATCTGCTGAACACATGTTGCTCCGACGGAAAACAAAACGCCAATGAAGAATGAAGATGGCTGCCTCAAAGGCGCCACTCTGCCGTGGTGGTAGGGGAAATGACGGAAGGGTAACATGACAGGCTGTCATTAGAACCGTCAAAAGTCAAAGATATAAGGCGGAAAACGTAGTGTCTATCTCAAATAAATAAATTAATCTTCGAATAAGGTCAAGTCAAATTAATATTATATTAGCTATCTGGTTCCCATGACACAAGCTCATCTTAATTTGGGGCCAGATAGTGAGCAATTTTACATAATAAATAACGCCCGCTGAACGATTTTTGAAGTGAAAACTTCTTTAGCGGCGTTGAGCACTTTTTCTGTAATGGGTATAAAATCTTAAACTCGCGTCAGCGCGTCAGGACACGTGACCTGATCGAAAAAGCGTAAGACGGATGGAGAGTAGACAGCTATCCCCTCTCTACGGCGCGGCGAAAATGTATGCCTGGGCCTACTGTTTCGTTTAGGCAGCGCAGGGCGCTTGCGCGAATGTTCGTGTATGTTACAGCGTGCCAAATAACAAACAAGCCCCCCCTAACCATTCCAAAATATCAAACATGCTCAACGTTAATAATCAAGTTTTCACTTCTGCCGGCACTCCCGGAGTGCAACCCGTATTTTTTTTTTTCAATTTTATTATGTCTGCCCTTATTGTCAAATATAGCCAGGAAACAGGGTGACAACCTGGAAAAACTTGTCATCTCTGGCAAAATTGAGGGCAAGAGACCACGAGGCCGAAGCCCGATACGTTGGTCCGACCAAATCCGCTCCACTCTCGACGTGAAGGTCCATGAAGCTATTCAGGTTGCCGGTGACAGATCCAGGTAACGAAACATTGTCAGGGACAAATTGATCCATGGAGGGGGTCACGACCCTCAGCAGTGAGGAGCACGACGCGAGGAGGAGGTGTTTTGATACCAATTTATATTTTATTGAAATAAATGTTGTGTGAAAGAAGCCCCTTTGAGGCGCACGTAAAATCCTTTCACCACACTTGGTTCGAAAGAATCAGTGACACGATAAGAAGAAGAAGAAGATTGTCAAATATGTGCTAGGTTAACTAACACAGCTGTTCTATATGAGCTGTGTTGTTGGTTCTGTGGGAATGCACTGTCACGGCCTTTAACTCGCGGTTCAAGTTTAACTATTTCGGTTATCCGCGATCTATGACTCAGTTGCTAACTGGGCCGTGACTGAGTTAAAACTTAGTTAACTCGGTGGGACTGTCTTTAGAGTTTGATGCTGGGATTTACATTTAGTTTGAGTATTACACTAATTCCTCTCAGTTGTCTGGAAGAAATCGCATATCAGGTGAGATTGCAGTCAAACGTTAGCTTATAAATTATAAAAAAAATGCATTTTCAATTCTTTTATTTTGTAATGTGTACCTTAAATAATTTCTGTCTATCTATCTATACCTACTCGTAAATGAGGTATGTCGTATACGCAAAAAGTTATGAATTAATAAGGTTTTATTGATTGTTTTTCATTTACATAGTACTTTTCTAAAGGCCGTATGCAGAACACTGGTTCTTAAGTCTGAGTCAAGCCTCGAGCTTAGATTTTTGAACACTTTTCAATGGAGAACTGGCACAGTAAGAACGCTTGAGGAACGACTTAAACTGAACTATTGCTTCTGCATACGGTTCTACAATCTAAAAAACTCCTCCAGGGTAGGCAATGCAACGGCAGTACCCTTGGTGTTGGTGTCTATGGGCGACGTTGACCAAGCGGTCAACGTCGCCCATAGACCAAGGGTGCTGCACCAAGGATGGTGCTTACCATAAGGTGGGTCCTAAGCTCGTTTGTCTGTATTGTCATAAAAATCTCAAATAGCTACTACTTACCTACTTTATACTAAAATATCAATATGGCTATCTAAGGTGTTTGGGGATTAAATTTATGAACCAACTACTTTTATTATTATTACCTAGCACTAAATCCTAAGTATTACTTTAATGCTTTCAAACCCGCTTTAACCGTTATTCTTCCAAATAATTATGAAAAAATAATAAAACTAATAGAAAACTAAATAAACATTGTCGGATACTATAAACTTTTAATTAAATTACATTCTTAGAACCTGTTATTAAAGATGCGAGATAAAAAATACAATTTAAATAAAATAAAAGACTTGAATGATCCTTAAGCGGATGGACACGCTAATTAAAACATAAGGCCGTGGTCACACTATAGATAGGTAGTGCAATCCACGAAGGCGCGCCCCACTATTCCTCCTAACCGTTTATAGTATTATGTGTGCAAGCTTCCGTCAATGTTTGAGTGTTATCGGTACACACTAATTACCTATGAGTGCACACGCACACTACAATGAATAGACTACTGTTCGCGACTGCTCGGAGCTAACTCCCCGAACCCCGCGAGGGGCGCGTCTTCGTGAATTGCACTATCTATATAGCTCTTATACATAAAAACATTGCATGATTTTGAAAATTGCTCTAGATACTGCTGTCATTCATTACTTACTTGTCAGTAAGTGATAGCAATAATTTAACTTTTGACTTCTGTCATTTTTATAAAATATTTACATTTACCATTTAAATAAGTATGAGTATCAGTAAACCATACATCTACATTTTTTTCATAGTTAAACTACATTTTTAAATTCAACAAAGTTTTATTTATTTCAATGCTACGTGTAATTTATTTTACGTACGAGTATAAGGTAAAGGACATTTATCAAATAAAATTATACTACTAAACTGTACTTTTTTAATAACCTAAAAATAATGAAACGTTCGAGTGGAATTCGAACCCACGAGCCACGATCTTTGTGATTTCCCTAAGTTTAGGTAAATGTAATCAAACAAATAAAATACATTATATAAGTATTTATGAAGTGTAAGTATATTTAAATATTTACATAAGAGAATAACGTACAATTGAGCAGTAAAACCAGTTAAAACATCAAAAATACAAAACAATTATATTTTAACATTAATAACGCACAGTGTGGTCTTACCTTTACAAACTATCAACAGCAACAGACATGAAAAAAAAGTAAGTGAGTAGATTGTATTCTATGAATACCACCCAGGCAGCTGTCACTTTGACAACTCAACTGTGAAACGTCAAACTGACATGACATGACGTTTATGGTGAAGCTTTTAATTTTTATTAGCATCCGTGTTTTGTTTTTTTTTGTGCTGTCGTGTGTGAAGTAAGTATGTGTCAAGGTTAATAGTTTTTTAATTAAAATTACTGGAACCCAAAATATTTTTAGAGTTCATTTTATAGTAAGTAAGTGACAAGTATTTTACTACTTTATTTCTTTCGGGATGCAAGTACATCCTTCCTTGTCACATCTATTATTGTCATCACACTTGCAGTCGTTGCAACAAACCAACTCTCCTTGTTCGTTCTTGCACACACAAATGCAAGAGTTGGTTCCTCCTACTACAGCATCTTTTGGGATGCAAGTACATCCTTCCTTGTCACATCTATTGTTGTCATCACACTTGCAGCCGTTGCAACAAACCAACTCTGCTTGTTCGTTCTTGCACACACAGATGCAAGAGTTATCTCCTTCTACTACAGCATCTTTTGGAATGCAAGCACATCCTTCCTTGTCACATCTATTGTTGTCATCACACTTGCAGTCGTTGCAACAAACCAACTCTCCTTGTTTTTTCTTGCACACACAAATGCAAGAGTTGGCTCCTACTACAGTATCTTTTGGGATGCAAGTACATCCTTCCTTGTCACATCTATTGTTCTCATCGCACTTGCAGTCGTTGCAACAAACCAACTCTCCTTGTTTGTTCTTGCACGCACAAATGCAAGAGTTGGCTTCTACTACAGCATCTTTAGGAATGCAAGTACATCCTTCCTTGTCACATCTATTGTTCTCATCGCACTTGCAGTCGTTGCAACAAACCAACTCTCCTTGCTTGTTCTTGCACACACAAACACAAGAGTTGGCTCCTACTACAGTATCTTTTGGGATGCAAGTACATCCTTCCTTGTCACATCTATTGTTCTCATCGCACTTGCAGTCGTTGCAACAAACCAACTCTCCTTGCTCGTTCTTGCACACACAAATGCAAGAATTGGCTTCTACTACAGCATCTTTAGGAATGCAAGTACATCCTTCCTTGTCACATCTATTATTGACATCACACTTGCAGTCGTTGCAACAAACCAACTCTCCTTGCTTGTTCTTGCACACACAAATGCAAGAGTTGGCTCCTACTACAGTATCTTTTGGGATGCAAGTACATCCTTCCTTGTCACATCTATTGTTCTCATCGCACTTGCAGTCGTTGCAACAAACCAACTCTCCTTGCTTGTTCTTGCACACACAAATGCAAGAGTTGGCTCCTACTACAGTATCTTTTGGGATGCAAGTACATCCTTCCTTGTCACATCTATTGTTCTCATCGCACTTGCAGTCGTTGCAACAAACCAACTCTCCTTGCTCGTTCTTGCACACACAAATGCAAGAGTTGGCTCCTACTACAGTATCTTTTGGGATGCAAGTACATCCTTCCTTGTCACATCTATTGTTCTCATCGCACTTGCAGTCGTTGCAACAAACCAACTCTCCTTGTTTGTTCTTGCACGCACAAATGCAAGAGTTGGCTTCTACTACAGCATCTTTAGGAATGCAAGTACATCCTTCCTTGTCACATCTATTGTTCTCATCGCACTTGCAGTCGTTGCAACAAACCAACTCTCCTTGCTTGTTCTTGCACACACAAACACAAGAGTTGGCTCCTACTACAGTATCTTTTGGGATGCAAGTACATCCTTCCTTGTCACATCTATTGTTCTCATCGCACTTGCAGTCGTTGCAACAAACCAACTCTCCTTGCTCGTTCTTGCACACACAAATGCAAGAGTTGGCTTCTACTACAGCATCTTTAGGAATGCAAGTACATCCTTCCTTGTCACATCTATTATTGACATCACACTTGCAGTCGTTGCAACAAACCAACTCTCCTTGCTTGTTCTTGCACACACAAATGCAAGAGTTGGCTCCTACTACAGTATCTTTTGGGATGCAAGTACATCCTTCTTTGTCACATCTATTGTTCTCATTGCACTTGCAGTCGTTGCAACAAACCAACTCTCCTTGCTTGTTCTTGCACACACAAATACAAGAGCTGGTATTTCCTTCACACTTGCAGTTTCCACTGGACTTTTCATCACATTCAGCTTCAGACACGCATTTTACCTTCCTGGAAGCCTTGGATTCTCCAGCGATTTCCTTACTTCCTCCACAAGTTTTGATGTTTTTGTCGTCACTGCAGACGCAAATGGGTCTACCTCTTGGACTCAAACATAAGCGTTTCTCAATTCTAGTTTTTCCACCACATGAGCTGGAAGGTTGGGCACTTGATCCTCTGCAGCATCCTTCAGTATTCACGCAGGTACAGCCAGCATTGCAAAGACAGGTGTTAGCACTCTTGCAGACGGAAGAACTGTCTGATGGTGTACAAGAGCATTCTCTGCAAGCCTTGATATTTCCCTTCTCGTCGATGTAAACACAGATGCAGGAATAACCTCCCGTTTTTCCACAAGGACAAGTGGAACAGGCTTCTATTGGTATGCAGAAGCAGCCTTCCTTGTCACATTTGTAGTTCTTGGTGATCGTCACTTTACCGCACGGCATTTTTTAATGATCTGTAAATTAATTTGGAAATATTAACAAACAAAAAAACCTTCTGATAATTTTCCATTGATCTTTTTTATTACGGGGAAAGATTACGTACATAAATGATTTAAGTATGGAAAAATATAATTTTTACCTTATTATCACATAATTAAAAACAAGTTGAATAGCCGACATTATAACCAATCACTGCTAAACCGTTTTTGATTAAATTTCTAAGAGACCAATCTGAAAGTAGGTCTTTCAAATATAAAAGAGAGTTCCAAACTGAGAAAACATAAATAAACATTGCGTTGAAAGTATAAAGCATGAAAAAAGGTCTAAAAATAACTTAAATCTACATGTACCTATTACATTAAAACAGTCTCAAACGGCGAGGGAAAACATGTAGAACCTAAAAAGTTAGAAAAAACATTGTGTCAAGTGCACGAAAGAAGTTTATCTGAGGCGCACATAAAATCCTATCGACAAACTGCTTTTAAAAAACCAGTGACACAATAAAAAGAAGACTAAACTACTATCGTCAATATTTACCTGATACTCGGAAGGTTAGATAAAATACTACACACGTTCTCTTTGACCGATAACAAACCAAAACTATTACTCATTGATAAAACTCCACTGTTTTTATAGAACGCACCATAGCCGTGCGCAAATGATAAAATGACAAACAATATTTTGTTCGTACGGGTTTGCCGTGTGCAAAACGTGCGCATAGTCAGATGCGGTGCGCAAAATTGAGTCATAATAGTGATAAGGCAGTGCCGTGTGAATAAGGGATAAATAACTTTTTCCTGTAACTTTGCTCGACAGTACATTTTAGATTACACTATGTGTCGCAATTATTCAACTAAAATTATTTTATGGCGTAATCTTATAGGTTATGAATCTTATGGGTAGTTGTATCTTTCTTAAGTTTTTTAAATGAAAATTAATTAAGGCGGGCATAAGCATGTCACCTGTCACATGACCCCTCTTCGGTAAACATCGACAAACTTCGCTAAAAGTCGAAGAGGGGATCGAAGGGAAGTAGAGGGGCCTGGTGGGGGGGAGGATAATTGTTTAAGTTTTCACTTCTGTCGCGTGCCACGATTTTTTTTATGAATTTCATTCGGTAGTGGTGGTTTTAGTAAGTTAAGGTACCTACTCATTGGCTTTGCAATATGCAATGGTCTTAGGGACAATTTACTTTCATCGGACTTTTTCCGTGTTGACACGAGAATTTGAGCATTTTTACGTCGTACTAATTATAGCTTGTCAACAATCGCGATATGAAAACAGTGATAACTTCTAGAGAATTCAACTTAGCCGATAAAAATACCTATAATAAATTACGACTGTAAAGATAAGAAATTTAAATAATAAAATGTCAAGGTTTATAGGTTTACGTGCAAAGTGCAAATCATTGTTTACTTTGTAATAATGGTAAAAATAGTGTTTCGAGCCTCAAGCATAGATTTTTGACACTTCCCAATGGAACAATGTCAAAAACTCTAAGCTCGACTCAATCTCAAGCATTAACTTATTTCTGCCACGGGCCTAAGTAGCCTGCTAAGCTAAATGACTGCTATTGAACCATTTTGAATATTGCAATTTTGACTGCCTTCACAGCTCAGTTGATAGTAGCTCTGCCTTCTGCGCTGGAGGGCGTGGGTTCGATCCCCACCGAGAACAAATATTTGTGTGGTGAACATAGATGTTTGTTCTCTGTCTGAGTATTATATTGTATTCTATGAATTTATTTACAAAAAAAAATATGTAAGTATTATTTCAGCTATCTGGTTCCCATAGTACAAGATCTGCTTAGTGTGGGGCTGGATAGTGTTGTATGGATTGTCCGCATTATTTATTTTATTGGCCTATTGTGCTAGGTAAGACTTTTAATATGGCATTTGTAGGCAATTGAACAAGATTTAATTAAAACTAAAGTCAAACTTGACATTTAAACAAAATAATGTACTGAACACAGTTTATTTAGATCCGATTTCCTTGGACCAGTTTTTTTTTAATACAGTCATGATTATTTTCGTCACATACAGTTGAATACTTGGAGACTTGTGACAGGGCACAGCTGAAAGTAAATAGCAGTGTATCTCAATAAGTATTATGTCATTGGTGCTAATGCTAGTCACTCTTCTTCTTGTCATGACACTATTTCTTGCAAACCAGTGTGATGAAAGGATTAAAAAATAATTTGTAATTTTTTGTATATTCAATATATTTTATTTGTCACTTGTAGCAACAAACTTATTTAAAAATAAACAACTGATTCTTGAGCCGAGCCTCAAGCATAGATTTTTTGACAGTTCTCCATAGTAAAGTGTCAAGCACTAATTATGCATACGGGCCTTATTTAGTTTCATGAAATATTACTTCAAATTACATATGTTGACAATGGGACCACCTGGTGAGTAGGTATAGGTATACTTTTCATTCTAATTGAATGAGGCAAATAAAAAACAGATCTGTCCTCAACTAATTTTCGAAGAAATTGTTGTTAAAAAAATACCTTTCAAAGCTGGTTTTTGACAGTTATTTGTGTAAAATTTATGCTTGAAAAATTTGAGTTAAACCACTGTCAAATATTTAATTGTTCGATTAGTCATCCGTGAAACCAGCCTATAGTCGAACAATTATTTACCTCTTACTTTTTTATGCTAGTTTTTTGCACGTTTTTAAAGTATTTGTCACGACAATTTGAAAACTCCTAAAAAAATCGGTTGTCTGTAAAGTCGGTTTACTGACGACAGTTGAACGTGAAAACGTCATAAGAAAATACTCGGACTCGGACTCGCTTTGTCGCTCGTTCCGCGTTCTCGCTTGCACTTCAAGCCTTAAATGGAACGCCTCAGAGCGAGGTAACGCCGCATGGGTCATGTTTTTTCGTGCGTGCAGCCGGCTCCATCGAAGTATAAGACGTTGTCCCGTCAAAAAACAATGCGCCATACCCCCTATAGCCTTTGACCAAGTGAACCAGCTCTGATCATTGAGCTATGGTTATTGCCGGTGGCATACATTAAGTTTGGCCTGAGTGGGCGATGCACCAGCCTTGACGGCTGTTAGCTGGACCTGTGGGTGGTAGAATGTTGCCATACAGCGGAAACAATAATTTATTCTTTACGTCTCTTGCTAAATTAAATATCATTTGTAAAGTGCAAGTCTAAAGCCTTGCGCACATGTAAGAGTCTGCGGTGGCGATTAGTGAAGCGCTGTCAAATATAGCTTCAGTGATGTCATATTCATATTTGACAGCGCTTCACAGATCTTAACTCCATGGCAGAACGCTGCTGCTTTCCTATGGTGCGTGGTTCTTCAGATCATCACGCACCGCGCACGACGACGCACGGCAACGCACACAGAAAAGGCTCCTGTGCTACCACGCACTTCGGCGCACGAGACCGTCATGACAGATTTTCTGTGTTTTGTTTTAAGTGTACTGATTGGTTGTCAGTTATCCATTTAAAAACGACAAGAATTGCTTGACTCAGACTCAAGCACTGTTTTTGAATACTGGCCTCGGAGAGAGAGTACAAAAAGATGTATTACTTGCGATAACATTCGCTCCAATTTTTAATCAACAGTTAAAATCCACACATTGTTTTCACTTTAATTTTATTTAGATTTACATTCAAGAAAGTGATGTACCGGTGTTACGGTGAAAAGAGAAAATCAGACTTTTGGAGAAAGTCCCGGATCAACTGCAGTGTGCATGCTAAATGTATGACGCAATTGCTGTTTACTTAATTAACCGAATTATGTAGTTTTATCGTGTTTTCTACTGTTTTTAAGTCCTAGACTTTTTTAGACCTAGATCTACCATCTTATAAATGTGACACAAAAAACAGTCAAACTCAAATTCAAACTCAAAAATGTTTTATTCAGTACGATGCAAGAATCACTTTGAAACGTCTTAAAGCTAGGTGAGTCTAGGTGCCAGTTCCACGCGACCAAGCGTAGAAGAACAGGCAACAAACTACGTCTCGGTTCCTACCGTTGTCTGTAAAGTTGGTTTACTGA
The DNA here is from genome assembly GCA_939531255.2 of Thera britannica. NCBI lineage: Eukaryota > Metazoa > Arthropoda > Insecta > Lepidoptera > Geometridae > Thera > Thera britannica. The sequence continues at coordinate 23,134,520 of OW618038.2, forward strand.
CGATAATTGAACGTGACAACGTCATACAGCTGTCCACGCGGACGCATCGCTCACTCAAGTAGGAGAGAGACAGATGTCGAACGCTGCTGAACGCGGAGGCCGATTGTGTCCCCTTGTCACTCGTTCCGCGCTCTCGCTTGCACTTCAAGCCTTAAATGGAACGCCTCAGAGCGAGGTAACGCCACATGAGTCATGTGTTTTCGTGCGTGCAGCCGGCTCTATCGAATTCTAAGACGTTGTCACGTCAAAAAAGAGTTACAATAAAATGAAATGAAATGACTATACTACTTCCTCTAAGGTCAGCTAAACAAGACCTAAGACTCTGTGCAAATATTTTTTTAGCCGTCAACACAAAGTCTAATGGCATTAAGACATTCCCCCACCCACTTAGCGCAAAGCGTTGGAATCAAGCAATTACAAAAACAAGACATCATACAACCGTTAAACACTCATAACGATCCCGGGAAATGATACTCTGTAGCATGTTGGACTGCCTTCACTTGCAATTAGCTGGTTCCTAGTCCAAGGTTCACCACATCATTTAGATACAATTTTAGTAGTTTTAACGTGATACTTACATCTTTGTTTTTAACCGACTTCATATAAAAAGGAGGAGGTTCTCAATTTGGTTGTATTTTTTTAATAAATACTTAAATTTTAGTAAATCATTTTTTTACCTTTAAAGTCATCGATGAGTCAAGTTATTCTGTTCTTGAAATGTCACGATTTCTCCTAAAATTACCAAAGTTTACATCAAAGATCTTCTTCTTCTTACCCTTACCCCATTTTAAGTGGGGTCAGCATAACGTGTTCTTTTCTTCCACTCCTCTTCATTACTGTATTCACTCCTTTCTTGTCCATGTCGTCTTTACATCAAAGATAATTCACGCTAACTCGCACTACCAACTGTCAGAAATGACGTTTACGCCGTTTATCGGGCCGCTTCCTCGTCAACTGGATGTTTGCAAAATGCCCGGAACTGCAGTTGTGATGCGACTTAATCGTCGTTGAAAGTAAAAACATACCCGTGTTCCGGTAAATTAAAATTATTGTATAATTTAGACGCAGTCACTTCATGCTTGTTGAATGTAGGCTTTAGGTTTTTTTAAAAAGCATAAATAAGTGGTAACTTTTACTCTCATGAATATGGATACTAGCAAAAGTATTTTTGCGATTTTATGCGTTCACAAGAAGGAAGAAACTTCTTTGAGGCTCACTTAAAATCACCAAAGGAAGGAACTTCTTAAAATCCTTTCACCACACTTTGTTCTAAAGAAACAGTGACACGATAAGAAGTGTTCACCACACCTTCGAATCGAAATTAGAATCACGGAGAGCTGATATGATAGAACCCTTTTTATGAGAAAAGTGTTTAGAAAAAGCTGATAATCCACCTGATGTTGAGCGGTTTCTTATGCCTTACTTCTCTCATATTCATAAGCGATCAGTAAAACGCTGTCAAATATCACTGTCATATTTGACAGCGTTTTACTGATCGCCATCGCAGATCGCTTTGATGTGCGAAAGGCTTTAAAGTTGGACATTGAACTCGAGATGGTGGGAGGCTCAAAAGAGAGATTAGTGGATATCTTTGGGGGAGACCTTTGCCCAGCTGTGGGACAAAATAGGTTGAAAAAAACAATTGAACTCGCACCCTATCGTAACTGTCCCACTATGCTACAGAAGCCTTTAAAAGAAAAACAAACAATCACACACACTTAATCACCGCTACGTGTGTATCGCGTATTGACCTTGGCACCTTTGCATGACCCTCTATCAAACATGACGCTGTTCATTCATGATGGTTATTCAGGAAAACCTTGGATGCCACACAGACCAACTCAATGGCATTTGACAGCAAGTTTCGGCAAGTTTTTATCATGCGCACTTGAAGTGCGGGCAGGTTTTTCTGCAAGTAGGCCGCTGGTCGGCCCTTTTTGCGTGACCCTTGACACGTGTTGCTCGAACTTTTTTTAGGTTCTACAACACGCCGGTTTCCTCACGATGTTTTCCTTCACCGTTTTGAGAGTACTGGCATAGTGCACATTTGGTACACGAGTGGATTTGAACCCACGACCTTTGGATCGGAAGGCGGGGCCACTACCACTAGACCACCAGTGCTCTCGGCATTTGACAGCTCAATTGGTAGTAATTTCGCGTAAAAGGTAGAGCTATAGCTCTATCATCATCAGGTGAGATTGTGACCATCCTTTGGCCACAATCTCACCTGATGGTAAGCGACGATGTAGCCGACGATGGAGCAGGATGGTCTAGAAGACACCTATTCACTATTGCCTTGAAGAGGCCCAAATTGTAATTGTCAGAGAAAACTGCCGACGGCAATGAGTTCCATTCCATGGAGGTTCGCATAATGAATACAGACAATAGTGGAAAAATTGCCCTTTAAACTAGAACAGTTTACTACATCGACTATTATTTCTTTACTAATTTAAACAATCTTTCTTTTACCGGTAATTGCACCAATTGGAAGCAAGATGGACATTATGGCAAATACTCAAAAAGTACTGTGAGTTTTTGGGTTAGACCCACGAATGCCACGTCCATACAAATGAGAAATCAAAATTTTCATACGCTTAGTCCCGGCCAATACGTGACAATACCGTGACGTATTTACGAACCTTCCTTTTTCAAATGTTTTTTTAGTTCCAACGTCACGAGCGTGCATAGGGATTGTCCAATGAAATTCTGTGACACTTTTTTTTATATAACTTGCTAACGAAACAAACACGTGGCCCGCCTGATGTTAAATAACAAGGCATCGCCTCCAAAGTCACGCACGTCAGAAACGTTCCCTACGATGCACCGAAACACAGCAATGCTGATTCACGGCAGAAATAGGCATGGTGGTAGTACTTCCCCGGACGAGCCACACACAAAGAGCTCTACTACTATACTGATGATGCTGGAATCCCAAGGTCATGGGATTAGAAATCCATGGTTCCGCAAAAGGCTTATCTGAGCGATCTTGACAAATACGTCCAGGTCATGTCGTGAGGTCGGCAGATGAAAGTGAGAGTTCCTTAGACCTCTTCAGCCTTATAAGTACCCTGACGTAAACGGCCTAGTTCAGGAACCACACTCAATTTAAGCTTCAAGATATTTTTATCGTGTCCCTTGTTTTTTTTTTATTTTAAACTAGCGGCCTGTCCCGGCTTCGCATGGGTGGACAATTATCGTATTTCAAATAATTATGATAATGTCCCTAGAATCACAATATAAGTTTAAAAAACTTGAGAAACCGGCTTCGATGGCCAAACTGCTATATTTTGCTGAAATTTTTGTGGGACTAATTTTGAAGTATTTTACCTTTGAAATATTTTTTTTTTAATCAGCTCTTAAATAACGTAGATATGCGATAAAAAAACATTTCAAAAAAATAAGAAGAGGGAATAAGACGGATTTGAGAACCTACTTTTTTTAATTAGAAGACGGTTAAAAATAAAATCTGTATGAACCAGATGTTTGAATACAAGGCTTTTATATGATGCCTCTATTTTTATTTCCATGTATACCAAGCTCTGCTTAAAAGCTTGTGCCATCACATTTTTAAATAATAATCTTTCACTGCCATCAACTTATGTGGCTGAGTGTACAACATTAACAGTTTCAAAGTGTAATATCCTATTTCACATCACATTTTAGCAATCTACATGACTCGATCAGTGGCATATTACAGCAAATCAGTGCGTTATGACACAGCTTTATCCAAACAGCCTTGTTATTTTATATTGCAATGTTCAAAATATCATTTTTTTTAATAATTTTATGATGGGAATACAGCTGGTTCTCAAATGGTGACCACGAACCAGAAGACGAAACGTAGTGCGCCCACCCACCCTATGGACCGACGACATTGTTAAGATTGCGGGAAGTCGGTGAATGGAAAGAGCTCAAAATCGTTCTTTGAATTCCTGAAAATGTGAAGAGGAGGCCTATGTCCAGCACTGGACTTCTCAGGATGATGATGAAGATGATGAATCTTTTGTCCTGCTATTAAAAAAAAAGTTTAAAGTAACTATACAAATTGGTTCCCATTGTACGAGCTTTGCTTAGTTCGGGGTTAGGTATGTTGCGTGGAATGTCCAAGTCCCATCCATTAAAAAAAATATAGACAGCGCTCAACATCAGCCGCTGGTCGTAGAGACTTGCAATTTAGAGGGACATTGTCTTAGTATGTAGAAAGGACTCCTAAAATTAAACTCTTAATCTCTTATTAGGGATGCAGCTTTGCAGTGTTTTTTCTATGCAGACGCAAGTTCATAGCACGCTCGACAAGAGCTTACCGCGTCTCCATGCAAAACTGCGGGCTCGTAATATGGAACCAAACTCGAAACAAAATGTCATACTACAGAGGCTCAATTCTTTTCTAAAATAGACTTTTTTTCTCACGGTAGATATTATATCACAAGAACTGTCAATTTTCTATTGAATTTGACCGTTTCTGGAATAATTATATCTACTTTTGGTAGAAATTTGGCTAGATTTGGTCCCCCGAAGTTTAGTAGCTGTTTCTACCAGCACTGCGGCAATAGAATGATTATCAGATGGTCGTTGCACAACGAAGCCGTCCGCTGGTATTCCCAGAGAATTGCCGTTTTACACAACCCGGTGACAGGATGAAGAGAAATGCCTTGGAAATACTATCATATTATAGAAAGCAATTCTTTGCAGATCACTGGTTATCTGACGCCAGTTATCTGGAAGGAATAAGAGTTTGCCAAAGGCGTTTGCGCTAATTTAAAAACTTTTTTTATGAGGAATCTGACGGAATTAGGACTCCTGATTTTTAGTGGTTACCAAAGCAATTACATTACGTCATTAAGCTAGTCCACCGAAGACGTACTCAAGTCTGCAACTTATCATGGCTCAGTTTAAAAACTTGAAAAACAAACTACATATTACCAACAAAACAAAAAAAAAACCGCCGAAATCGCTAAACATTTACATAAGAAACTCCTTGCTGCAGTTTTCTACCTCATTTGTGAACATACATAAAAAAATACAATCTAACATAGAACCTCTTTCTTAAAGTCAGTTGACAATGCTATAGACTTTTGAACTCCTTGGTGCGCAGTAGTTCAAAAGAGTACCATGATTAAAGAGGCCTTACGTCATCGAAGCGACGAGTGCCTAGGGAGGGCTCCGCGCGGTGGTAATGCGATGCTGTTGAAATGGAAAGTGCCGCCACCAAGTTTGGTGGTAACGTCTGGAACAGAAGTTTTCTGAATAAATAATTAAATAATTCTCAGTTTACTATTTCTGAGTACTTTACCACACGTCACTTTTGATGTAAACTGGAGAGCGATCAAATAATTTTTATAGATTAGTTAGATTTAGCCAGAAGATAGGGATTGTTTTTAGATAATTTACAAATACTCACCAACAGGTGAGATCGTGGCTATTAATAATAAAAAAAAACTGTTTGGTTTAAATCTCTCTTCTAATCTTCTTTTTGACTAACGTGTAGGTAGGTTAGTCTTCGAAAATTGTGAAAATGGTTTTAAAACTAGAGTAGTTACATAAAGTAGTTATATGTTATAAAACCCCTTCAAATTGGACTGTTCTTTTTAAAAACATAACACTAGTTATCACAGTATATTTCCCAGTCATGGCATACATTTCCTCAGCTATTTTACTTTATTTCAATTATAGTTTTCGAAAATTATTTATTACACTAACACAAAAATTGCATCGCACATAGGCGAAGTTTATGCTAGAGCATTCTCCTCCAGTTAACCTTCGTGTAATTTTGACATTCTTTCCGGGTAGTGCACAAAATATATAATAAGCAGGAGAGTTGTTTTATAAATAATTGAACTTGCAAAAATATGATGAAAACAACAAAATTTTATAGGTATTTACTAAAAGTATATCATTATTTAAAACAACCGACTTGCGAGCCTCCTCCTTTTTTATTTGAAGTTGGTTTAAAAGTGTACAAACAAAGCAGTGAAAGTGATCATTGTGGTCACTCATTGGTATGTAAATATTGTTACATGACTATAGAGCTCTGGTGGTGTAGTGGTAGCTTGAAGGAAGTACTCCACGTGAGGTATCATTCTTACACGGTAGAATCAGAAATGAATATATCCGTAGAAAACCCAACGTAGCTTTTTTTTATAACCGATATAGCTTTTATACATCTGCATATGGCCTACCTGATGTTAAATGGCAACCATCGTCTATAACAAAGCATTGTCTCGTAGGTCACGCACGTCAGGAACGTGCCCTAATGCACCGCCATGCGTCCATCAATATGAGGCATACAGATATTTAGCCTCACGTGTCAGTAATTTCACCGGCACCCACACCCTTCAAACTGAAACACAGCAAGGCTGCTTTACGGCAGAAATAATAATAATAATAATATAGCCTCTTTTATTTCCTCAGTTACAAATGATTAACAATAATATTATGCAATTAAATTCAAATAAAATTATGTACTATTGAGGACCTCTCAACGAGTAAAGGCCTCCTCACATTGGTTCCAATCATCTCTTTCTTTCGCTTTGATCATCCAGTCTTCACCTGCTAATTTCTTTATTTCATCTATCCATCTCTCTTTAGGTCTTCCTCTGTTCCTTTTGTAAGGTGGTCCTGGCCATGCTGTTACTTTTTTTGCCCATTTATCGTTGTTCATACGTGCGACGTGACCAGCCCATTTCCATTTGAGTTTCTTACAATGTTTTAAAGCGTCAATAACCTTTGTAGTTTCTCTTATATCAGTGTTTCTTATTTTGTCTATTCTTTTTAAATTGAGTATACTTCGCTCCATTGCTCTTTGGCAAACTTGTATTTTATTTTGTGTGTAGTTATTGAATATCCAGGTTTGGCAGCCACGGCAGAAATAGGCACCTTATAAATGAGTTGCCAGTTAAATTAATAGCTGTGATTTTGATTCAAAAGCGAGCGACAATTGAATAGATTTTCCCATTCAATTATTTAAAATTGCGTAACTATCAAACAAACAAGTAAATAATCACGTACATTATTCAAACGAAATGTTTGAATAGGCTGTGTATAATTTTGTCATCATCATCATCATTCGTTTTTTTTTTATACAACTAGCTGATAGAACAAGCTTATGGCTCATCTGATGTTGAGTGGTAACCATCGCCTATAACAAAGCATTGCCTCGTAGGTCACGCACGTCAAGAACGTGCCCTGAAAAGTATTTATAACAGGGGGAGTGCACAGAGAAAGACAAGATTCATGCACAAACTGACTTTATTCCATTCCACCCTCAACATCCAATATAATATACATAGCTACCCACATGCCCAACAGAACAAAGTAGAACGGCCATGTGGCCGGAAAAGTGTCGCTAAAATACATAAGCATAATATGCTCCTTTCTCCATACAAAATTAGCAGTTTTTACGAGAGTCGTAAAGTGAAAAATGCCTTGCAGCAGCGCAAGATTCTGTATGTATACTGTATTCTGTGCACATACACTCCCCTGCGTCTATCAACTTGAAGTATACAGATGTTCAGTAATAGTTATTTTTTTGATCCGCGAAACTCGTTCACAAGACGCTTATCAGGGTAAGCATGCAGGTATTCCACCATCTTAGCTCACCAAGTCAGCTAAGCATCTCTTCCGTAGTGTGCATCAAAGCATAGCATGTGCATTGCACGCGTCGCCTCACATGCACAGTGACGTAACTGTGGACAAAGACAGGCGTGGTATTACACAATGAGTAAGATTGAGTATGAGTAGATTCTACGATGACTCGCACCGATCAAGGAATTAATCTAAAATGGCGGGTCTAATCAACTTGTACCTCAGCTAAATAGTTGTCTGACGAATAAATATTAAATCATAGTGTTTTAATCTTCTTCTTTTTATGCTATAATTATAGGCTTACAAAAGCGCGCAACTATTAGGTATGAAAACATGTTCGGATCAAATAAATAGAAAATATATTACGATATATTTTCTATACAAATATTTAAGTGACTGCACACACACGCAGCTATAATATTATATAGTTTTAGGACTACACCAACTTATACCGTAACTTACTATAATATGTAGGTATGTATATTATCACAGCTATCTGGTTCCCATTCTACAAGCTTTGCTTAGTGAGGGGCTAGATAGTGTTGTGTTGATTGTCTATAATATTTATTTGTTTATTTATTTATATATTATAGCTACGCCTGTGACAGGCAGTGATTTTATAACTTCTAAGAAATGAGCGACCAGTTTCCCGGTGTTCATCGTCTTAAGGTTTATCAAAAAGCTTGAAATGGCATGAAGTACATTCCTAGTTTCTAGCTAAAGCCAAGTTGTATATCCATTCCACATCTCACATTCATAATTCAACATGTCTTGTTAGTCTGTCTGTCTGTCTGTACGTTGCGAATAATTTCATCAAGATTACGGGCCCGTTAGAATTAATTCTGGAAATGTAAGCATGCATTAAATTTATCTATTTCTGACCTCAGCGACAGAATATGTACGCAGCTTAGGTCTGCTTTCAAAACTGTAGAGTTTGGATTCGATTCCTACCAAAAGAATAAATGAATAAATAATGTAGACAATCCACATATTATTGTGATTTTTTTATTATGTTTTTTGTTTGTAATGTAGGTATAATTTATAGAAACTAAAATTCTGATAATGAAAGGCTGCACTATCGTATTAGGATACTCCTATAAGGATAGGGTTATAAATAAATAAAATAAAAATAAATAAATAACTAAACACTATCTAGCCCCAAATTAAGCAGAGCTTGTACTATGGGAACCAGATAGCTGATATAATACTTATATACTTTTTTTTGTAAATACATACTTAGAATACAATATAATAAATACCCAGACAGAGAACAAACATCTGCGTTCACCTAACAAATATTTGTTCTCGGTGGGGATCGAACCCACGACCTACGACGCAGAAGGCAGAGCTACTACCAACTGAGCTGAGAGGCCATTCAAATATAAAAAAGCTACTATAAGTTACTAAAAGTGCGGGGTGTACAAAGCCAACTCCCGAAAACATTTTTTTTTATTTAACTAGGTGATAGAACATATGAGGCCCACCTGATGTTAAGTGGTAACCATCACCTATAACAAAGCATTACCTCGTGGTCACGCACACGAATTATTTCTAGCTCAATATTCAACAAACACTCGCACAAAAAATAAAAATAAATTGAAAACTTCCTATTTTGAAAGTCGGTTAAAAAACATTTGAAATTTCACTATCATCATGGGACTCACGTCTTCAACATTTATATAATTTTATTGCAAAAAACAAATTGATTTAGTAACAGTAAACACTCGGCTCAATAAGAGAGAAAGTAACATGAACAATTTCAATTGAAATATCTATTTTGGTTGAAATTGAAAGTTGAATTCCAATTCAATATCTTTTTCTGTTATTATACTGTGAGGGCAAGAGAGGAGTAGGTAGAAGAAGAACGTCATGGCTTCGCAACATCAGGGAATGGACCGGGATCAAGAAAGTAGAAGACCTATAGGCTTGCCCTAGATAAAATAAAGTTTAAAAGGATGACTGCCAACCTTCAGTAGTGGAGAGGCACCCTAAGAAGAAGAAGTTATTATACTCGTATAATAAATAAATCAATATTCGGGACAACCCACACAGAACTATCTAGCCCCAAACTAAGCAGAGCTTGTACGATGGGAAACAGATAGCTGATATAATACTTATATATATTTTTCATTTTTTTGTAAATACATACTTAGAATACAATATAACATCCAGACAGAGAACAAACATCTGTGTTCACCGCACAAATATTTATTCTCGGTGGGGATCGAACCCACGACCTACGGCGCAGAAGGTAGAGCTACATACCAAGACCAACCGAGCTGAGAAGTCTGTCAACGGCTGCTTCTTTGGTAGAACCTATCAGGCAGATCGGAACGCTCATTGAGTCTTCAAGCCTATCTGTCATCGAGACACATCTACCAAGGGTATCGGAAACGTGGATCATAAGGGCATGTATCCACTGACAGCAGAAAACATATATTATCAATCACAGATAAATTTATACAGCGCCACTTGTGCGATTTTTTTACGCAATGGTGTAGGCACTGCCTGGGTACAGAATACCTAAAGCCTTGTGCACATTTAAGCGTTCTGCGGTGGCAACTAGTGAAACGCTATAGAGTATGACAGCGACATTTGACAGCTTTCCACTGGTTGCCACCGCAGAACGCGCAAGGTAAGTATTCTCTCAGTCTCCACAGAAAAGACATGGCTGTCATACAGTCAGTTGAGGATGGTCAGAGAAGTAAAACCGCGGGTACTAATGACACGATAAACAGAAAAATAAAAAAGATGGATTTTATATGATTTAACCTAAACGATAGCTTCGTTTAGCTCACTTCAAGTGGAAGACATGCCTTAGCCATCACGATACGATGTTGTTCTCATCGCATTTTCTTTTGATTCAACATAAATTATAGCTTCGCTTAGCTCACTTCAAGTGGATACCGTGCCTTAGCCGTCACGCGCGTCCTAATGACAGCTATGCGATGTTGTTCTCATCGCATTTTCTTTTGATTCAACATAAATTATAGCTTCGCTTAGCTCACTTCAAGTGGATACCGTGCCTTAGCCGTCACGCGCGTCCTAATGACAGCTATGCGATGTTGTTCTCATCGCATTTTTCTTTGATTCAACATGAATTATAGCTTCGCTTAGCTCACTTCAAGTGGATAACGTGCCTTAGCCGTCACGCGCGTCCTAATGACAACTATGCGATGTTGTTCTCATTGCATTTTCTTTTGATTCAACATATATTATAGCTTCGCTTAGCTCACTTCAAGTGGATACCGTGCCTTAGCCGTCACGCGCGTCCTAATGACAGCTATGCGATGTTGTTCTCATTGCGTTTTCTTTTGATTCAACATATATTATAGCTTCGCTTAGCTCACTCCAAGTGGATAACGTGCCTTAGCCGTCACGCGCGTCCTAATGACAACTATGCGATGGTGATCTCATTGCGTTTTTGCACGATTCACCTGCTCCTGCGCATATCAACACAACCCATCATCTAAACAATCTAATACCAACCTTATTCCTTTGAGAACAAGGGACAAATTTCTTTAGCACTGGGAATTAACATAATCTGAGTACCAGATTAAGTTATCCGATAATAATCTGTAAAGTCTTGTCAATAAGGGCGTATATCCTTTGTAGAGATATATAAAAAGGTAATAGTCTAGTGTGAGAAATTATGCTTTCTGTACTCTTTTTTTGTGGCTTTCGAGTGTTTGTTACATTGGTTCTTCTAGGCTCGGTCTCGTGGAACCGGCACCTAGACTCACCTAGCTTTAAGACATTTCAGAGTAATCCTCACAACAGAAAAAAACGATTTTGACGAGTTAAGCAAAATATCATTTTGATCGAAATAAGTTTTTGACCCAAAAATCGGAAACACATAAAATCTACTGACGACGTGTTAAAAAGATACTGTAATGTTAAGTAAAACAATACAAAACGAACTACCCCTTATAACTACTATGTTTGAAAAAAAAACTATAGTGTAACCACAATAGCTAGTCACCTTATGCGGTATGCGAGCGGCGAGAGGGCATGGGCAAACCATCGGCCCAACTCACCAGTCTGCCATTGAAACTGTTTGTTCCCCAAAATTGCATTTACTAACATCAACTGTAGAACCTGTATCTTCTTATTAGATGGAATTCCTCCCAACAGACAGGCAGACGACAGCTTAGACCTACGTAATACTGTGGAGACATTGTCCCACTAATAAATAGGCAACGATACTGTGGATTGGAGGTACCATCTAGTCTATGGACACAAAATTGTAAGCATTATTATGTCAAGTGCACGAAAGGAGCCTCTTTGAGGCGCACTTACAAACCCTTTCATCACACTGGTTATAGAACTAGGGACAGAACAAGAAGAGGGTTCTTCTCTGATACTTTTTGCTGATTGAAAAAGAAACTGACCCATCTGATGTGAAGCTGCTTCTATGAATTGAGCCGACTTTACTGTTAGTATGGTAAGTGCTGAGCAAGTCTCAGAAAGCACTAGTGGTTTAGTGGTACCCTTTCGATCCTAAGGTCGTGGGCTCAAATCCAGTTGTGCACCAATGTGTTAGTCCAGTCGTGCACCAGTACTCTCAAACTGTGAAGGAAAGTATAGTGAGGAAACCGGCATGTCATTTGAACCGTAAAAGTTCGAAAAGCGTCCCGCAAAAAAGAATGCTACTACTGCTGGCTTAACCTTTAATAGCTCACAAGCGTCTAGCTGTCACAAGTTATTTGTGAGTAACTTTAGAGTCTAAAGGCTGCAATCTCCTAGGTTCCCAACAAACTGATGGGTAATCTGTGTCCAGGCTCGAGTAACGGCGTCTGCCATTGAATGTCGGTTTAAGAAAGGGTTTGCGATACCAAGCAACGTTGTTCTGTGTTTGCTATGTTTTTGTTTTGTAAAATGATCATGCAAAAAAACGGTAGGAACTAAGCCGTAGTTCTTCTTCTTCTTAATGAATGGCATCTGTCCATTTCGGATCAATTTTGCCAGTGTCGAGTGGTGAGGATATAGATAAAATACTTTTTCGTCAAGTCAAGTCAGTCATAGACAAGTCGGCCCTACCCTAATTGGCTTTGGAAACAAAAGATGGCCGTTTTTTTCAAAACCACATGAAACATTTTCGATCAAATCAGAATATCACATAATACACTTTAATTACAAGCGCTAACACTTTGAGCTAAGACCTCAAGTAATGTTGGTTATAATACCACCAAAATTACACAACAGAACTCAAAATAACACCAGAAAAACAATTAAAATCAAAAAGCTATGTGCTTCCCAAAATGACAGAAAAAGAATCAAAGCCGTAGTTTGTTGCCTGTTCTTCTAGGCTTGGTCACGTGTTAAAGTCAAAACTGACAGATGCGACTATAAAATAATAATCCTCTGCTAAGGTTCTTGTCTGAGTTCTTGCTAAAGATTTTTATAATGTCCCAAAAGTAAAGATCCGATGGCGCAGCGGTTAGCGTAGCCCTGTACCAAGGGGAAGGTCGCGGGTTCAAATCCCGGCTCTTAACTTGTAAGTCATAATAAAAATCTTTGTGATTTCCTTAAGTGTAGTAAACTCAAACTCAAAAATATGAGTTCTTGTTCTTCTTGAATTTGTATGGAGAAGTAGGCACATGCTCATGTATTTTGGCAACACCTTTACGGTCACATGGCCGTTCCACACTATGGTTTACACTATGTACTATTGCAATTATAAAACCACTGTTTGCTCACATCCGTATCAAAATGACAAGCGTAGCTTCCTGGATGGTACACCTGGCAGACCTTGACAGATTGAGAAGGAAGCGTGCTCATTTAGTTCCACGGCTATTGACGCTCACACTTGGCCCAATTTATTTAATCTGTGGAGTTGTCACGACTGTCTGACTAGATTCTTTGAAGATGCGTTATCTGTCATTTTGGGAAGTCCCATGGCTTTTTCCTGACTAGTTTATTAGAAGATTAAAATCAGTTTAAAATCAGCCCTTAAGAAAATTGTTTCATTCGAAGATTAAAAAGATATTTAGTTAAGCCTTTATTCCTTAACTACATGATATCATGACTTATTTGATGCTTATTTTTATCTAAAAAATAACATTCTAGCCATTGCCGCCCGTTAGTCGTCACGAACCGCCTCGACTTCGTCGTAAGGTTAGATTCCTGCACCAGCTACAATGGTCTAATTATTATAAACGAAAACAATAAATTGAGCCGAACCCTGCAATTACAAGCTATAGTGCTAGACCGCAAGCCACAGACTGTACACTCAGCTACAGAAACTTGTTACCATACCGTTGTTTGAATGAATGAATGATTTTGAATGAATGATTTATTTATTTTGCGACTGCGACGATGCGTTTGTTGACAGTTCTTCTAGGCTTGATCGCATTAGTACCTAGCTCACCTAACTTTGAGACGATAAATAAAAAAAAAACTTATAGACGATCCACTTAACACTATACAGCCCCAAACTAAGCAGAGCTTGTGCTATGGGAACCAGATAGCTGATATTTAATAAGTGAATATTTTTTTTGTAACGATATACTTAGAATACAATATAACACCCAGACAAAGAACAAACATTTGTGTTCAACTCACAAATATTTATTTTAGGTAGGGATCGAACCCACAACCTACGGCGCAGAAGGCAGAGCTACTACCAACTATGCTGAGAGGCCAGTCGAGTTTCAAAGTGAACAATGATTTTTCTTTTGACTTTGACCATTTAAAACCTTGAATTACATGGAACTCTAGATTCCAAGCTGGGATTGCATTGGGCTTGCCCATCCCACTCAAGAGTGCCATTTCAAAATGGCAATAAAAAAACTCTAGATCCCAACCAATTGGTACCATGCCTTGCCATAAATATATACAAGATTTTCTCGTTTAAAGGTATAATATATTTGTTTAATACAAAATGAAAACACTACAATTTTTTTAAATAAAGATGCTCTCCATCCATTTTATGTTGGCCATCCATTCTTCTTCTGAATCAGGAGTTGTCTATGCTTGGTAAACTTCACCAAACTTGGCGGCCTCTTATTAGTGAGTACCAAGTCAAGATTCGAGGATGTCTAAAGGTCTCTTTTTAACCGACTTCAAATAATAAAGAAAGAGTTGCTCAATTCAGCTGTTTTTTTTCATTTATTTTTTTATAACATAACTTTGTCATCTATAGGCCGGTTTGAAGAATTATTTTTTTATCTCAATGGAACAGATTAGTCACATTGAGTTTACATCAAAATCGATCTAATAGTTGGCCATGATATCGGTTTCTGAATTACCATCTAAGAAAAAGTGTTTACTTTGAAACTTTGATCAAATTCTGGTGCTGCCTGTACCTAGATATCCTAGGTACCAGTGGTTAGTCTAGTTCCTGTATCTAGGTCTGCTTATCTGCCCATTGATCGTATCTCCGGGCGGTGAAGGTTCGTGCTTGGCGACTTATCAGAATACATAAAACATAATCTGGAAATATTGTAAGGGATCGTTAGGGCATTGGTGCGCTTTGATGTCTTTGGTACGAAGGAAAAAGAAAACTGTAGGCCTACCATGAGCTCTGTCCGGTTCTGTCTCTGGTTCTGGTTTTGAGTCTGTGTGAGTGCTCACCAGTGCTTTATACTGCGTGTGTGACGTTTCGAAGTAGGATTTATTTAGTTAACTCTCACACAGAGTCAAAACCAGAACCAGAGACAGAGCCAGACAAAGCTACTGACAGGCCTACTGTTGATTGAACTTTCTATTTAAGCAAAGTAAAAATTTTTCTTCAGAAAAAATCTTCTAGTTCAATTCGACTGCCCTCTCCGCTCAATTGTACTAGCTCTGCCATCTGCATGGTTCGTGGGTTTGATCCCCACCAAGAACACAGATATTGGTTCTCTGTCTGGGTGTTATATTATATTCTTACTATGTATTTATAAAAATGTATATAAGTATTATATCAGCTATCTGATATCTAGTACAAGCTCTGCTTTATTTAGGGCTAGATAGTATTGTGTGGATTGTCTTATTTGTTTATTATTCTGTCCATAAGATATTCCTTTAATAATAGCAGTAAGATGACATGGATATGAGAGAAGTGAATGCAGAGGTGACGGCTGACAGAAGGGAAATAGAGGAGGAAGACATGTTGTGCCGACCTCACATAAAGTGGAATAAGGTCAGGAAAAAGAAGAAAAGCAGTTCCTTAAATTGTAAATTACTATGCAGTTGTTTAAGTAGGTCATGTAAGTTTGTAATCGTCTAGGTCAATTTAGAGATTTTATGTATTTATGTATTTTAGTGCGATGATTCCGTAGGGGCACGTGCTATTAACATGTGGCCTGGGGGTGGTTTCCTCCTACATGTGGTAGCAAGATGATAATAGTTGAGTTGATATTCAATCGCTGCTCTCAATCTTAAAATACAGAGATTATGGATTAGGTATTTATTGGTTTTTATATAAAAACGGTTTTATATGGTAAAAATAATACATCATATTATTTTGTGTTTCAAAAATGTTAATACATAATATTAAAACTTGTAATTTCAATCTAGTTTAGTAGCATTATCCCTATAAATCTATAGTGGTTTCTTGAATGCTATTTATACATACATACAAACATAAAATCACGCCTTATTCCCATGGGGGTAGGCAGAGATCACTTGCTACGATCCTGACACACCTCTTTCGCTTCATTCACTCTCATAACATTCTTCATATATGCTCAATGCTATTTATAATAATTAGATTATGTATTTTTTTATAAGAAACTTAAACAAATTTAAAAAAAATAAGAAAAAAATACGATGTTATTCAATTATTGCTGCTTTCAATTTTGAAATACGGAGATTATGTAGTACCTACTGATGGTTATTTATTAACAGATATAATCTTTTTACAAAAAAACATTATATTAAAACGTAGGTACTCTTTTGTTACAGATTCATTACTGAAACAAAATTCCCGAATTTAAGGTAATACAAGTAACAATATTTACATGATGCTAAAACCCCTTCCATAATCCGAATCCCCTTCCGAAAATTTTCCGATGGTTTTGAAGGAAATCGCCATTTTTTTTCTTCAAAGCCAGTGAAAGCCGACTTGTCTATTGACTGACTTGACTAAAAACTATTTTGTTTATGTAGGTAATTATATCCTTACTTGACACTGGCAAAATTGATTCAAAATGGACAGATGCCATTTATAGATAGTGCAATCCACGAAGGCGCGCCCCACTATTCCTCCTAACCGTTTATAGTATATGTGTGCAAGCTTCCGTCAATGTTTGAGTGTTATCGGTACACACTAATTACCGATGAGTGCACACGCACACTACAATGAATAGACTACGGTTCGCGACTGCCGCTCGGAGCAAGCTCCCCGCACCCCGCGAGGGGCGCGTCTTCGTGAATTGCACTATCTATATTAAGAAGAAGAAAAAACCCCTTTGCTGAAACCTGCTGAAACTGATTGCTTCGATGTACGCAAAGCCTATGTCCTCAAAGATTTCGAACAACCAAGATATCTGTAGGCCTACCACAAGCTCTGTCTGGCTCTGTCTCTGGCTCTGGATTTGAGTTTGTGTGAGTACTCACCGATGTATTATACTGTGTGTGTGACGTTTCGACGTAGGATTCATTTAGTCAACACTCACAAACCAGAACCGGAGACAGAGCCAGACAGGGCTTGTGGTAGGCCTACTAAAATAATGTCTACATTATTGTCTACGTACATAGTGATTACAGAAAGCGTCTCTGTAATCTTCATACGCATTTATTTATTCATTTTTAATTAAAACAAGTCATCACCCTTTTGAAAAGCCGAGGATTGACGGCTCAATTAAAAATAATTTATTTGTAGAATTACCACCCAGCGATCATCATATCAAATTCTAGCCTATTAATACTTCTTTGTGTCGGCGTCACTTATACTAGTATTCTAAGGCCCATAAGCAAATACTGTGCTGAGTCTGAGTTGAGCCTCAAGCATAGATTTTTGAGTCGATTCAATGGAGAACTGTCAAAAATCTATGGTTCAGGCCTAACTCAGACTCAATAATACTGGTCTAGAAGTCAAAATAAATATTTATTTTTACACCTCATTTTCATTCTATTTTTAAACTCACTTCACGCATTCTTCTTTTTCAAATGAAAAAAAATGGCCACGGCCGCCAGAACTGTCATGCGTGTATTAGATCAATCAATCATTTCAAAACTTATAAAGATTATTACTCATTTCTAAAAATATACTAATAAAATAAAATAAATCTATTATTTTGAATAAATTTTAGCCCCTATTATCTACTAAATACAACACGTGCAATGACATTTCCAGCTTTATTTTTATTTTTATATTCTACGATATGCTGTTTTTCTCACGATGTTTTCATTTTCCTTTTGAGAGCACTTGCACAGTGCTCATACGTTTTTCGACAGAAATAAATTATAGTTTAAAAAACTAAAACATAACGCTTTTATAACTAATTGAACTAAAAAGTTAAAAATAAAACTGTAATAATCAATTGAAAATTTATATTATTGTACAAAAAGCGTGGGGTGCTTTTTATAATAACTTCAGATATAATAAACTATTGATAAAATATTTACAACAATCAAAATCCAGCCCCCCACGCTTTTTGTACAATAATATAAATTTTCAATAGATTATTACAGTTTTTTTTTAACTTTTTAGTTCAATTAGTTATAAAAGCGTTATTTTTTAGTTTTTTAAACTATAATTTATTTTTTACTTTTTAGTTTTTTTTTTCATATTTTTTTTTCATATTAATGCATTGTCATCGACCTTTGACAGGTGTGTAAAGTTTGAATCAAATCTGATCGCTCAAAGTAGGTTATTTTTAATTTTTTTTATTTCTTTTCATTTTTTTTAATTTTTTTTTTCATATTATTGCATTGTCATCGACCTTTGACAGGTGTGCAAAGTTTGAATCAAATCTGATCGTTCAAAGTAGGTTTTTTTTTAATTTTTTTTATTTGTTTTCATTTTTTTTTATTTTTTTTTCATATTATTGCATTGTCATCGACCTTTGACAGGTGTGCAAAGTTTGAATCAAATCTGATCGTTCAAAGTAGGTTTTTTTTTTATTTTTTTTATTTCTATTCATTTTTTTTATTTTTTTTTTCATATTATTGCATTGTCATCGACCTTTGACAGGTGTGCAAAGTTTGAATCAAATCTGATCGTTCAAAGTAGGACAAAATCGAGCTCAAAGGGGTCGGTTACATACATACATACATACATACATACATACATACATACATACATACATACATACAGGTGAAGCTAATAAAAGCGTTATAAAAATAATTGGTACACGAGTGGATTTGAACCTAAAACCTTAGGATTGGGTAGCTACCACTAGAGGCTAAAGAGTTATTGAGATGAGTGACTAAGGATACGAGCACACATAGTGAACAGTGTTGTTACATTTCCTTTTTGTCGGGCAATTATCGATTAAAACGCGTATCGTCTCGCTGCATTGTGTAATGTCAATTACTAATAGTAATCGACTTTTTTGTGCCTTATTGAATGATCGAGTTCGGACGATACAAAAGGATGCCTTTGTTGTATAGAACTAGTAATTAAAATAACGTGGTTAAAAATAAGTGCATTGTTGGGCTTTTGTTGTTCGGTATCTTGACATTGACTTGTGTTTGGAAGCACTTCTTCTTCTTAATTAAAGGCATCTGTCCATTTGGTCAAGAGTCGGTCCAGATAGTTTTTAGTCAAGTCAGTTAATCGACAAGTTGGCTGTCGTTGGCTTTGTAGAAAATGGTGGCAGTTTTCTTCAAAACCATCGAAAACAAATGATCCCAAAAAATACAATCACATATTACTCTTTCATTCCAACTGCTCACTCTTTGTGCGAAGATCTCAAGTGATGTTGGTTATAACATTTTTTTTTTATACAACTAGCTGACAGAGCAAGCATATGCCCCACCGTATGTTAAGTGGATACAATCCTATGACAAAGCATTGCCTCGTAGGTCACGCACGCCAGGAACGTGCCCTATGCACTGCCCCGTGTCCATCGACTTGAGGCATACAAATATTCAGCCTCACGTGCCAGTAATTTCACCGGCACCCACCCTTCAAACCGAAACAGCAATGCTGCTTCACGGCAGAAATAGGCATGGTGGTAGTACCTACTTCCCGGATAAGCCACACACAAAGAGCTCTACTACTTCTTTTATCACACTGTAAAAGTTTGTAAGGATGGATGTTTGTTACTCAATAACTCTAAAAATACGGAACGGATTTGGATGAAATTTGGCACAGATATAGGTGGTCTGGAATAGCACATAGGCTACTTTTAATCCCGAAAATTTTACGGGAACGAGGTGAGCGACGCCGCGGGTGGCCACTAGTTTATTATAAGTCTCTTTTAAAAGGTCACAAGACCTGCCTTATAGCCAGTGAATAATTGCGTCGCTGTACTATTGATTGTTTGTTAGCCGAGAATTTATATTGTAAACTGACTTTAGAATGGGTAAGGCTGTGTGTACATAGTACCGAGCGGCATAACTTTTAATTATGACTATTAGTGGAAACGGTAAAAGTCTTTCATTGGTGTTTTAAGGCATCCGCTGACATTCTTTCCCAGAGGAATGTTTTTGTGACGGATTGGACTGCAGTCGACGTGTTAAATAGTGTTGCCAACTAATTTGTATAACTAAGACCAAGAGGCCGCTAGAATATTTTTTTTATTATAAAACAATGTTGACAAACAAGCATACGGCTCACCTGATAGGAAGCGGTTACCGTAGCCTGTAATACCAGAGGCATCACAAGCACGTTGCCAACATTTTAAAACTAAAAAACGCACGTTTTGAAGCTCCACCTCTGCGCGTGACAGACGGTGAAAAACATGAATAAAATGGACTGGAAATACATCTTCCGATAGATAAAAATCAATTAACATAATATTCGCACGCAAACAGCAACAACAGCACCCTTGGTGTTGTTGGTGTCTATGGGCGACGGTGACCGCTTACCATCAGGCGGGCCGTAAGCTCGTTTGTCTATCTTTTACATAAAATAAATTATAGTTTAAAAAACTAAAAAAAAACGCTTTTATAGTTATAAAAGCGTTTTTTTTTAGTTTTTTAACTTTTTAGTTCAATTAGTTAATTGAACTAAAAAGTTAAAAATAAAACTGTAATAATCAGTTGAAAAATTTATATTATTGTACAAAAAAGCGTGGGGTGCTTTTTATAATAACTTCAGATATAAATAAACTATTGATAAAATATTTACAACAATCAAAATCAAGCCCCCACGCTTTTTGTACAATAATATAAATTTTTCAACTGATTATTACAGTTTTATTTTTAACTTTTTAGTTCAATTAGTTATAAAAGCGTTGTTTTTTAGTTTTTTAAACTATAATTTATTTTTTACTTTTTAGTTTTTTTTTTCATTTTTTTTTTTCATATTATTGCATTGTCATCGACCTTTGACAGGTGTGCAAAGTTTGAATCAAATCTGATCGTTCAAAGTAGGTTTTTTTTTATTCTTTCATTTTTTTTTATTTTTTTTTTTCATATTATTGCATTGTCATCGACCTTTGACAGGTGTGCAAAGTTTGAATCAAATCTGATCGTTCAAAGTAGGACAAAATCGAGCTCAAAGGGGTCGGTTACATACATACATACATACATACATACATACATACAGGTGAAACTAATAAAAGCGTTATAAAAAAAAGCTGAAAGATGTGGTGAAAAGGCCTACAGTTCAGTATTATGCTACCTTAAGTTAATACACAGTTATTGTAGGTAGGTACCTACATAATTACTATATTTGTACCTCTATTTTTATTTTGCTTCCTTTTTTTTTTGTTTGACCCTTATTTTAATTTTAGTGTATTATTACTTGGTGATCCTAATAAATAAACAAACAAACAAAACTAACCTAGCTTTGCCTACCACTAAGCACAAACCCTAATCCAGTTCCCACGGTTGGAATGCGGAGTAGTTTTCACACTCCGCCCTTATCAAACTATAATGATTTTGTATTGTCCTGTTGTTGTTATGCCCCATTGTGACACAGCTCTGAAATCAATGGTTTCCGAGCATTGCCGAGACAATCAATTTTATTATCATTATCATCATATTTATCATCAATAAAGCCTATTTATTTTGTTTTAGGTTTTTTTATGACCTTGTTAGTACATTTTACGTACATTTAAGTTTATTTTATTTTATTTATGTACACTATTCCAGTGCTCTTAAAACATCGTGCGGAAACCGGCATGTCGTAGAACTTAAAAAGTTCAAAAATATGTGTCGTGCACGAAAAGAGCCTCTCAGACGCACTTAAAATCCTTTCACCACGCTTGGTTTTAAAGAACCAGTGACACGATAAGAAGAAGAAGAATGGATGGCCAACATAAAATGGATGGAGAGCATCTTTATTTAAAAAAATTGTAGTGTTTTCATTTTGTATTAAACAAATATCTTATACCTTTAAACGAGAAAATCTTGTATATATATATAATCAGAATCTCGGAAACGGCACCAACGATTTTCACAAACTTTTGTATATAGGGGTTTTCGGGGGCGATAAATCGATCTAGCTAGGATTCATTTTTAGAAAATGACGAAGTTGGTGCTTTGCAATAATCAAACTTAAACTCAATATACAACTGTTCCTGCCATCTATTGGCGATTGTGAGCAACTAACTGCAAGCTATTCCAGCAGATGGCGTTGTTAATTAAAAATAAGCCAATAAATATACGACTCTTCCTGACATCTATTGGCGAATAATAATACTATTTTTTTTAAACCCCGAGCGAAGCTCGGTCATACCAGCTCGTTTCTTATAAAACAAGCAAATGCAAATTTTAAAGTTATGTAGAATTGCTAGCTACTACATTTGCTTCTATTGTATTCTGCCCGACTATCGCCAACTATCTACCATCAGCCAAACGATCCTCCTAACGGTAACGCTTAATTTCAGCTAACTAGGAAGCAGAGTAACAACGTGCCATTATCGAAGTATGATCGTACATTCCACACCTGCTTACAATCACCATTACTCCTGTGATGCACTATCTTAACACTGGTCGTGTATAACTATGTACGGTGATTTTATACTTTAAATCTGATTTATAGGCTTCCTGTTGGACCGTCGAATTTAGTATTTTATTTCTGTAGAAAAGGTATGCTAAGATGGTTTGGACATGTAGAGAGAATGGATGAAAGGAGATTAACAAAACAATTGCATCAGGCGAGTGTGAATGGAACTGCTGGAAGGGGAAGACCTAGGCGCATGTATCTCGATCAGATTGCAGACGTTTTAGAGCAGGGGTTCCCAAAGTGGTCGATATCGACCCCTTGGGGTCGATATTGGTTTCTTAGGGGTCGACATAAACGAAAATTGATTTTGGGGGTCGACGAAGTCTAAAAATCGACCCCTATTAAATTAACACAAGTTCTTATTTCAAACTTTCAAGTTAGGTAGCCAAACTGTATTGTTTATGTTGTGTTACGTGTACTAAGAATAATTAATATTTTTGTAGGAAATTCCATTGTTGTAATGTAAAGTCTCAAGTTCGTACAACGCACGTTTATTTTGTTTTTCTTTTTATGAGAAAATGAAATCTACTTTAATCACCTAACACTCTGAAAATACACTCTGTAGCACTTGTAGCAGCTGTTTTAAGTAAGCGGACCATTGCGAATAAGGGGGTTCATCTTAAAAGTAGGTAATTTGGCCATGGGGTCTGAGGTAACTGTTCATTTTGGAAAAAGGGTCACTCGTCCAAAATAGTTTGGGGATCCCTGTTTTAGAGAAAGGCCAGGTTAGGAGTACCCTAAACCGACGAGCATGTATGAAGAATGTTATGAGAGTGAATGAAGCGAAAGAGGTGTGTCAGGATCGTAGCAAGTGGAAATCCGTGATCTCTGCCTACCCCCATGGGAATAAGGCGTGATTTTATGTATGTATGTATGTAGAAAGAAAAATAAGTACAATGAATACAAGTTTTTACGCACGAAACAGTTGAGCTATAGACGGTTGCAGGCTATCTACAGATAACTGAACTGATAAATAAATTCGTTACTTTGTCTACTCAAGTTAGAAACTAAAAATAAAACACTATAATTTAAAAAAGCGCGAATAACCAAATTGCAAAATTCTTTATTTCCCATGTTCTTTGTAACGTCACGTTGTCAATGGCAGGTTGATCTACCTTTTTTTGTGGTTATTTTTTGGGTTGAGTAACTTATTGCAATACCAACTGCACAAAACCAACATCGTGGTCAAGATCATCCAACACAGAACTAATGCCACAGAGTATAATAAAGACTGTGCTGATGCATCCATTCAAATCGTAAATAGAACATCGTACTCCGCTTTAAACATAGAATAACAGTTCGTGCCCATCGGATAAGCGGCTAATTAACCAGAATCAGTGCTGCCAACATGAAACGCTACCACGGCTTGGGTGGTGTTTCCAGCTGAAGTAAGCCATTAGCGGGACAGGTGTCTCTCGATTTTAATTGGTAGGCATGTTCGTTGTATCGATATTGTATCGATTTATCAAAGCATGCTTAAGGCTTGCCACTTTACTTATACTTAGCAAACACGAAGACAAAGCACGCTTGGGAATTTAGTTATTATTTTAGGTTTGTAGTTGCACGTTTGTTAAGAGCGAGTCGTGCAAAATAGTTGAAAACGATAGTCACGGTTAAATCGATATTATGAATATACTTGCAATAATGAATCTAAAACTTTGTATAAAGTACCAGACTGAACGTATTGACAATTATTCCGTAACAAAAAAAAATATTTATATATAATTAAATAAACACAGATAGGTAAAATTTGACAAATCGTATGTCGGCGTTATTAAAAAATGTCATGTTACACTGTTGATTTTATGAACAAACTTTAATTCGAATTAATCTCAAATGTTTAGTCTACAATTAGTCCTTTTTCGATTTTTAATAAATCACTTAGTTATTTAGTTATGAATTTTTTAAAAAAGCATCTCAAATCCGCCATACAAATTTACTATGGACGCGCGAAGTTGAATATATACGCGACGAACGCTCGCGGAAATTCAGTCCACCACGAGAGCTCAGAGGGGGAGCACGTCTCTTTGCGAGGCGACGCGAGCCAACTAGCAAACGCGATCTTATGTGTATGTACACACAGCTGCAAACAGGTAAAGTGAGGTAAGCCATTTTTTATTATCTATGCTTTTTATTGCTCAAAAAAATGTGATGTACCTATAAATATTTACTCTGTTTAGGGAACAATGGGAAAGCGAAAAGAAAGATATTCTAAGAAGAAAAGTGGCGCTCTGTTCCGGAAAAAAAATTTCGATAAAAATATCTACGTATGTATAGATTATTTTCGTATTTCAAATTTGATGTTGGTATTGTTCCAAGTTTTTTTGGTCAGGCGAATCGAAAACCCAAGATGGCGGATTCATTTTTTTTTATATTTGATATTGGTATCGTTTAATAAGTTTTCGAGGGCGCTGGTTCCGAATCTGCCATTCATTTTTTAATCCAAGATGGCGGATTCTTATTTTGTCATAAATTTTTGATATGGGGTTTTGGGGGCGCTGACTCCGAATATGCCATTCATTTTTTAATCCAAGATGGCGGATTCATTTTTTTTATATTTGATATTGGTATCGTTTTATAGGTTTTTGAGGGCGCTGGTTCCGAATCTGCCATTAATTTTTTAATCCAAGATGGTGGATTTTTTTTTGACATAAACTTTTGATATGGGGTTTTGGGGGCGCTGGCTCCGAATATGCCATTAATTTTTTGATATGGGTATCGTTTTATGGGTTTTTGGGGGCGCTGATTTTGAATCTGCCATTCATTTTTGAATCCAAGATGGCGGATTCTTTTTTTTCTTAAATATTTGATATGGGTATCGTTTCATGGGTTTTTGGGGGCGCTGGTTCCGAATATGCCATTCATTTTTGAATCCAAGATGGCGGATTCTTTTTTTTCTTAAATATTTGATATGGGTATCGTTTTATGGGTTTTTGGGGGTGCTGATTTTGAATCTGCCATTCATTTTTGAATCCAAGATGGCGGATTCTTTTTTTTCTTAAATATTTGATATGGGTATCGTTTCATGGGTTTTTGGGGGCGCTGGTTCCGAATATGCCATTCATTTTTGAATCCAAGATGGCGGATTCTTTTTTTTCTTAAATATTTGATATGGGTATCGTTTTATGGGTTTTTGGGGGTGCTGATTTTGAATCTGGCATTCATTTTTGATTCCAAGATGGTGGATGTTTTTTTTTCTTAAATATTTGATATGGGTATCGTTTTATGGGTTTTTGGGGGCGCTGATTTTGAATCTGCCATTCATTTTTGAATCCAAGATGGCGGATTATTTTTTTTCTTAAATATTTGATATGGGTATCGTTTTATGGGTTTTTGGGGGTGCTGATTTTGAATCTGGCATTCATTTTTGATTCCAAGATGGCGGATGTTTTTTTTTCTTAAATATTTGATATGGGTATCGTTTTAGCGGTTTTTGGGGGTGCCAAAACATGATTGGTATTTTCAGGCACAAGGGCAATTACACGTCACACAAAGAAAAACATGCATATTTGCTGTTTGGACTGACGTAGACATGAAAGTTGAACAAGTAGAGGAAGATAAAGAATTTTGGTGTATGATGGAAGGAAAATTGAAAACATTTTATTTTGATTGTTTACTGCCAGAGATTATTGATTCTAGATTAGATAGGCTAATGGAAATCAAAGAACCTAAATATATTCTAGAAGCGATAAATAAAAAAATCGTCAAAACGACAGCGAAAAGGAAAATAATTGAAAATGAAACTAAAACAAACAAAAGAAAACTGCAATAAACTGTATTTAGTATGCAAACTGACTATAATTTTTATTTCTGAGTAATAATTATTATTAGGAGAGATGAAAGTCATGTGACTTTATGAGTGATGAATATGGAGGTGGATGGATATGTGAGTAGAGGTAGACCAAAGGAAACATAGATGTGTGAAAGGTAACATCGGTAAGAGAGGAATGCAGCTATGACGGATGACAGAAGGGAACGCAGAAGGAAAACTCGTTGTGCTGACGCCACATAAAGGGAGATAATGGTAGGTAGAAGAAAAAGTAATGAATAATAATTATGATCTGATTTAATTAACATAGACAATATTCATCTCCCTCAGTCACTCAACCAATCAACAAAATAACAAAACCAAAACCAAAAAATGCGGCACTGGTTCCGAAGCTATTTTTTTTTTATTTAAGTCAATTAAAAAAAATAGCTTCGGAACCAGCGCCCCCAAAAACCCATAAAACGATACCCATATCAAATATTAAAAAAAAAAAAAACCGCCATCCTGGAATCAAAAATGAATGGCATATTCGGAACCAGCGCCCCCAAAAACCCATAAAACGACACCCATATCAAAATTTAAGAAAAAAAAACATCCGCCATCTCGGAATCAAAAATGAATGGCAGATTCAAAATCAGCACCCCCAAAAACCCATAAAACGATACCTATATCAAATATTTAAGAAAAAAAACATCCGCCATCTTGGAATCAAAAATGAATGGCATATTCGGAACCAGCGCCCCCAAAAACCCATAAAACGATACCCATATCAAATATTTAAGAAAAAAAAGAATCCGCCATCTTGGAATCAAACATGAATGCCAGATTCAAAATCAGCACCCCCAAAAACCCATAAAACGATACCCATATCAAATATTTAAGAAAAAAAAAGAATCCGCCATCTTGGATTCAAAAATGAATGGCAGATTCGGAATCAGCACCCCCAAAAACCCATTAAACGATACCCATATCAAATATTTATGAAAAAAAAAGAATCCGCCATCTTGGATTCAAAAATGAATGTCAAATCCACAATCAGAGCCCCCAACAACCTCTAAATCGATACCCATAATTATCATTTATTTAGGATAAAAATGAAGCTGCCATCTTGGATCCAAAATGAATGAAAGTATGAAAGAAAGAAATATTATTTAACATAACATAGGTACACAGAGCGGAACATTGACAAAATCAAAACTAAAATATGAACAAAAAATTCTAACACAAATAATTGAGTAATTACTTGCTATCTTAGCACATAATAAAAAAAAACAACTACGTCCCGCGCTAGGTACATGTTATGCCAAATAGGCCCTGGCTCAGCTTTTGCTGCTTAGCGGGGTATGAACTCACCACCAAAAATATTATTCACAAATATGCAAATATAGTTGAAAATGAAACGAAAACCTGGCCTTCAGCTTATTTAGTAGTAGCTCTGCCTTCTACGCTGTAGGTCGTGGGTTCGATCCCCACGGAGAAGAAACATTTGTTTGGTGAATACAAATGTTTGTTCTCTGTCTGGGTGTTATATTGTATTTTAAGTATGTATTAAAAAAAAAAATATATGCTAAGTATTATATCAGCTGTCTGGTTCCTATAGTATAAACTCTGCTTGGTTTGAGGCTAGATAGTGTGGAGTGGATTGTGCACAATATTTATTATTTATTACTATTATTAAAAAACCTAAAAGAAAAGTGAAATGAAAATGTAATTATTTTGTAAACTGACCTCAGATTGTTTTTTTTAGAGAGATGAATTTTACTTTCTGGCATAACGTAAACAAAATTTCGTCTCTATAAGTCACTCAACCAAACAACATTTTTTTCAAATCATGGGTTACCTACTTTTGCCACACTAGGTGTAAACGGCGTCGAGCGAACCTATCATTGTGTGCGTGAGTACGCACACAACTAGCGAGCCGCAGTAAATACCTATTTTCCGTCCGCCTGGTTTACTCGACTCGCTCTTAAGGAGTTTGTTTGAAATAGGCCCGAACTGATTTAGTAACCTCACGTTTTAGTGTTTTGTTCCAGTTTTGGAAAAAGCAGAACACTAACAGCCACACTCAGAGTTGGTTAATGGCTACTTAAGTCGTTCCTTAGTGTAGATTTGAAAAAAGTCACTCTCAGAGTCAGTTAACGGTTCATTAGCGCCCTCTAATGGCAATTAAAGTTAAGTATAGCAAAACCATCACTTAACTATTTAATGACTGATTTTGTCATTTCGTTTGAGGTTATATCTTTATTTTTGTGATTCGCTTTGTATTGTGTGTTATGTTTATTATTCAATGTGTAAAAAAAACTACAGAAAAAAATCAAATTTAAACCAGAAATAGTGTGGGAAGGTGCTTTATATAATACCTATCTTAAATTAGGTACTACCTATTTTACCATACATATTGACAAAAAAATATTTTGAGGATTAGATTTCTTAACTTCCTCTAATTGTATTTTAGCCTTTTTTAGTTATTTTTTATTATTAATTTATTTATTTCAGATTATACAAATCCATAATGTAGGTACACAATAAAATAACACACAAATAAAATCAAATTAAAATGTCAAAGATGATACATAAATAAAACTAAAAAATTAAATTAAATTATATCCAATCCCATTGTGATCTGCATCTACCTATCTTGGATGGGACAATCCAGCCCGGAAACAATTAACTATTTTTTCCCGGCGAACCACTTAAAACTTTATTATTTTCCCAGCGAACATAGACTACAACCAAAATAAACAAAACAACAACCTCAATGAACTTTTGAATTACATACAATATTCCTTCTGAATGTTATTTGACATTGACATTATGAAAATATTTGACTTGACATTGACAGTTAGAAGTAAGTTTGCTGTAAAATTTGCAATCGATCGAGTGAATCGACCGAGAATCGATAATGCTCCGCCCTACGAATACCTTAAAGTGTCATTAACTAATGAACCATTAAATTATGTCTCTGGGATGTACCTCTAATTAACAGATTTAATGCTAATTAGTTAATCGCTCATTAGGACTAAGTTAATGAAGCTTTCTGAGTGTGGCTGTAAGCGCTGTCACAGTTTGTCATTACCTAATGGTAAGATATAGCCATAGTTTAACTGCTTATTTTTTGTGAGTAATAACAAAAAAAAAATATCAGCAAATAACGACTTCCCCAACGGTTGTTACTTAGGTCCTGGTATAAATTGGATTCCATTATTTTCAGAATAATACTTCCTAACAATATTCACCTTGATTTCTCATAGTTATATCTATTTTCCCCACTATGGATACTGGGCCACAGTAACTAGACACTAGATTACTACAAAAACTTCATATACCGATAAGCGCGCGTATATACAGCGGCACAGGACACAAAAAGCGCGGCAAAAGGCAGACTACCTTTTGTTGTTTCTTTCTTTATTAGGATATTTTTTTTATTGTAGATAGCTAAGTATTTTGCTGTTATCACACCTTATGAAAAGTGAGGATGTATCCCAGAGTACGGCGTTTGTTCTTCCTATAAATTCTAGAAAATAAAAAAATAATTTGCGCAACTTTTCGCCTTAAAACCAAAATCCCAGTGCATCGTAGGGCACGTTCCTGACGTGCATGACCTACGAGGAAATGCTTTGCTATAGGCGATGATAATTATGCTTGTTCCATCAGCTATTTTTTATAATAAAAAAAAACAATGACATTTCCTCACTAGGAATGGTTTCCAACCTCCTTGAATTATGGCTACATGTACACCTATATGCATGGCAAATAAATGTGTTTTCTTTCTTTCTTACTTTCTTGTATGAAACATGCGGTTGCATGCTTGCATATAGGGGTAAAGGTTTAACCGACCAATCTAGCGTTGTTTATTGAATGACAGATAATCATTGGTGGTGCAAATTGACCGTGTGTCTCAATCTTAAGGTTAGTTTTTACCCTGCTTTGTCTGGCAGATGGTAAAAGTGGTTTGTGCTATTTCAGACGACGGGGTAGGAGTAGGTACTTTTATTGCGACGTATGTTTTTTCTGTGGGATAAGTCTACTGCGCTTATTGAAAAAAAAACGTGGCATTCCAGGCCTGCAAACAAAAGAGAAAACTTGAAAATTTATACCCTCCCCGTGACTTTCCCTAAGGTCCGTATTCCGAAACAGCGCTTGAGTCTGAGTCGAGCCTCAAGCATAGATTTTATGACAGTTCTCCATTGAAAAGTGTCAAAAATCTGTGCTTGAGGCTCGACTCAGACTTGAGCATTGTTTCGGAATACCGGCCTAAGACCAACTGCCCCCGTCCAACTTTTGACGAAGTTTGTCGATCTTTGTCGAAGTGACAATTGACGTAACAGTCGTAAGTTCATTGGTTTATTCCATCTCAAAAAATGCTCAAGCACCGCATAAAGACCCGCTCACTACCGGCGGCGGCGTCAATATATCCGGTATGTTTTCATTTAGGTTTTTTTAGGACAAGAGTGAACAGGTAAGTGGGTTATAGCTAAGCATGCTCCATCTTAGGCTGCATCCTCACTTTCCATCAGGTGTGTTCAGCCAAATGATTAGCTATCTATATTAAAAAAAGTATTTTGAGACTCATCTAAATCCTTCCCACGTATTGGATTACGAGAACACACACGCCTTTATAACAGCGTATCACTAGTGTGTAAACATACAATTTTATGTACAGTCCTTATAAAAGCATAGTGACAGCTCAGGTACTTGAGTACCTACTAACATCATAATTTGATTACATCTTGTTTGTGGATAATGTATTGGCATTAAATTGCAATTTAGAATTATATTGAATAGTTTATTAAGTTTTTCTAAGAACTTAAAAAGGTGCTTCGGCAAAAGCGTTTAACGTTATTGGACGACCGTATAGCACGAACTTACCACAGCTTTGATAGCCCATCGAAATAAGTGTGCAAAAATTCGGGGGAAAAAAATTATAATTGATGTTTGCGACTCGATTAGAACGTCATGGCCCAATCTATATTTAAACGAAATTAAAGACTCCTTCGTTGCAATCAAAACCTAAGTCGCATCTGTCAGTTTTGACATTATTTTAAGCTTCGCATTGCAATAAAACGCGAATTCAAACCAAACTTTGGCAAGGAACGATTACAACAAGACCGAATGATGACGTAATAAACATGAGATGGCGAATAGCAACTTCGCTTTGTAAAATTAATATGGCAACACATAGATAGTGGTTGAAAACTGATGGCAACAGGATATGTGATCACTGTTCCTTGTTAGTATCATTTATTTGTTAGTGTCCATTACTTTCCATCAGGTGTGATGGCAGCCAAATGCTTAGCTATCTATATACCTACGTATAAAAAAAAAGTATCAAGCTTTTCATTGCAACAGAATTTTATACAATTGCCCAGAACGAAACAGCTTTATGACAGCTTGACAACATTATAAGTAGTAATCAAACCTATTATAATATTATGGCCGTTATCGTAAAACAACAAAATACTTTTTGTATTTATACACCTATTGGATGTTCCATCAATTTTCGTCTGTCAAGTTCATAATGATGTCACAAGGTCCGCAATTAGCTATTATGTCACTGTCATAATGACATCATTACCACTCATTACAGAGGTATTATAGATACTATTGATTCTCTTGACAATGGCATAAATAAACGAAGCAGACGCAGAATCTTTCAAAATAACCTTTGAACTTTTGATAAATCTAATTACTTTCACTATGTGGTATACAATACATATCAAAAAGATTTATCGGTGGTATCATTCAAGTAGGTATGATGATCTTAGTAAAAATAAAATATAGTAAATTATGTTTTTTAGTTTAAACGGTTTTATTTTTTAGCGCCAAAACTACATAACTTCTCAAAACTTCTTAAAGTTCAGAGTTCTGCGTAGGCAGTATCAGATGGGCACACCTTACCATAGATTATATAAAACCTACCTCAGCCACAGAGTATAACATTTCACAATACAACAGGGCGTTCCCGGTCATTATCGAGCTTTGCGAAACCTCAATTCTATTTGATAAAGTCTATGTAGTAGTGTAGTGTTCCTACTATTAGTGTTTTAAGGCCTTTTTAGTTTGTTTTTAAGGTGATTAAATATATAACTTTCATTGAATACTAACCTTAAACATAAAAATAAACATTCCGTGCTGATGATTATGACGTAGGACAAAATAAATTAATAAATCAAAAGAAATAAAATAACTCGAAAATTGATTTCAAACTTAATATCCATAATGACACAAAATAAATTGTTTGATTTAAGCAAGTTTTCTACAAAACGGTGACTGTTATAAAACGCCCGTTATAAACTTAATCTTTGGCAGCAATAAACTCAGTTTTATGTATTTAGTTTTGAACTGAAAACTTATTTAGGAACTTCGTCAAGAAAGTGCTCTACGAAGCAATGCACTGCGTACTGCGTTCATCAACTTGAGGCATATAGATGTCCAGCCTCACGTGCCAGTAATTTCACCGGCACCCACACTTTTCAAACCGAAACATATATGCTACTTAACGATAGAAATAGGCATGGTTGTAGTACTTCCCCGTATGAGCCCTACACAAAAAGGGTTCTACTATATACGGTTGTAAGCAATAAATATTGCACATCGGCTTTTCGGCTTCGTAGAGCGCTATCTCTTTCTGACGCACACGCTCTATGAAGCCGAAATTAGCCGATGTGCAATATTTGTTGCCTACCACTGTAGAGATCGTCCAAGCTTTAAATGCACGTCTCACTAATTCAGTCAGTCAAAGTAAATTGTTCTTTATCGCTTATATTACAAGGATCATTTTTAACTACTTTGCTGTGAGCCAATTTCAAGAAAACGTGGTGGAGCGGAGTGCATTTTTAGAATGGTTTATCTATACTACTACTAGCAAACCCGGCGAACTCCATTTCGCCACCAGATGGCTTCAAAATGTTGGTTTGTCCTGATTTTTTCCTGAATTTTCTTTGCTATAAACCTCACGGAGCCCGAGACCTTTCCAACGAATGCAAAACTGTGGAAATCGGTTCGTGCGTTCTGGAGTTAGAGCGTCAGGAAGGAAAACCCGACTTATTTTTATATAGTAGAAGATATCCGCCAAAGTCATCACCGCTATATTACGGCCACACTCTCATCCGCTTCAACAACTAGTCTGTAAGAGGGTTCCCTCAGGATATAATCACGGCTCATCTAATTTCGTTCTAAAACAATCTTCTATAGCTAAAGGCGGTGGAACAAACGGGAACTTCTGGGTGGTATACAACCATAGATAAATAAATATTAAACTAACCGATGCTTAAAATAAAAAGTTGTAAGTATTGTATTTATTTATTCGACATAGAGCTTACTATATTTTCACTGGGACAGTCGTTGAAAGTCTAAGTTAGGTTCTATGTGAAAGCAAAAGAAATTAAGAAAAAAAAATTGCTAACCTCAATAACAATTAAAATAAACATGGGTATGGTAACACAATTACAAACGGTCAATTAGGTCCAAAAGGTAAATAAGTGGTATTAAAATAAAGATAATTCAATTAAATAAGTTTTTATAGCAAAGCCGTGTGAAATGTGAATACATGGTAGAATACGTAGTGGACTCTAGCATTAGGTGTAAAGTAAAAAAAAAAAAGCAGCCAAGTGCGAGTCGGACTCGCCCATGAAGGGTTCCGTAGCACGACGAACTACAAGAACCTTTATATATGTTACTTGATGTAACATAATAAGGTTCTTGTAGTTCGTCGAAAGGTAAATTGCGGTTTACGGTTTATGACGTATAAAAAAAAAACTACTGACTAGATCTCGTTCAAACCAAATATCGTTGAAAGTTTACATAGTAATGTACAACTTACATTTTTTTTAGTATTATCATTCTCTTACTTTAGAAGTTAGAGGGGGGGGGACCAACTTTTTTCCACTTTGGAAGTGTCTCTCGCGCAAACTATTCAGTTTAGAAAAAAACGATATTAGAAACCTCAACATCATTTTTAAAGACCTATTCATAAATACCCCACACGTATGGGTTCGATGAAAAAAAAAATTTTGAGTTTCAGTTTCAAGTATGGGGACCCCCGAAATTTATAGTTTATTTTATATTTTTATGTAAAAAACTTAATGCGGTTCACAGAATACATCTACTCGCCAAGTTTCATCAGTCTAGCTCTTACGGTTTCGGAGAAAAATGGCTGTGACATACGGACGGACAGACAGACAGACAGACAGACAGACAGACAGACAGACAGACAGACATGACGAATCTATAAGGGTTCCGTTTTTGCCATTTGGCTACGGAACCCTAAAAAGTGACAGACTAGATTGAGAAAAAAGATAAAGAAACATGATGTTTCTATAACTTGCATTTTAAGAAATAAAATAAGTTGAATGTGCTATACTTACTTGTTATTATTTAGTTCACCTTCACCTATTTAGTTTTTTAATTTGAGTGTATCTTTTCATACCCAGGTTTTCAATACCAAGGAGGATGTATACCGTATAGGTACATCCTCCTTAGGTACTCTCTTACTCAGTAGAAGTGTCCAGTGTGAAGTTAAATAAAGTAAAAATAAGAAGCCTTTTATTTCTTGCGTTGCTAAATTATTCAGATTTACCTTTTCAGACATTTTTTTAATTCAAATACACAAGATATACAGGGTGTCCCATAAGTCAACGTCCAGCCGGAAACGGACGACAGGCCAAGTCATGACAGCTATCAAAAAAAAATAAAAAAAATTATTTGTCATAAAACTTTCGAGTTATGAGTATTTAAAAAAAACAAGAAAAACTGACACCCTGTGATGATCTTTTGAGTCCTGTGACTACAAATATTAACTTTTCATGAAACATTTTTCTGCAACGTAAGCATGAATAACCCTTCCGTAAATTACAATTCAAAATTAAGCCATAACTGCCTCAGTTTTCAATGAAATCGTGGAGTTTTGGCCAACATTTCATTTCAGATAATTACATACCCAACTTTAACCGTCTGTACCGCAAAAAAAATGTACTACATTATCATGGCAAGTAACTTTAAAAATTGGCGCATTTATCCAGGATTTCAAAATGGTATAATACTTGCTAGAGTAATTCTTAGTTTTGGCAA
Organism: Thera britannica; assembly: GCA_939531255.2. Lineage (NCBI taxonomy): Eukaryota > Metazoa > Arthropoda > Insecta > Lepidoptera > Geometridae > Thera > Thera britannica. The sequence goes on from OW618038.2 coordinate 23,169,991, forward strand.
TAAAAAATGTTTTTTCAACTAAACCGGATTTTCAATCAATTTTATTTCATGAGATAAAATGTTTGTACCCTTTAAATTATGGACTTAAAATGCCTACGCTGCATTTTTAAGTCGCTCACAATTTACAGGTACAAGTAAATACCATTTTGACAATGTAAGTAAACAGATAGAGCCACCATCTTGTCGAAAGAGTAATAACCATGGGTGTTCAAGTAATTTGTTAGTTTTAGGTGAAAGTTTGAAATAAAAATTCAATCATAGGATTACTTCAGTCGTGCTTTTAATTTAAAGTTTGCCTTCGCCCGTCGCCGGTCTTATTACATGGTTATTGCCGTGACAACGTCTTATAATTCGATGGAGCCGGCTGCACGTACGAAAAAACATGACTCATGCGGCGTTACTTCGCTCTGAGGCGTTCCATTTAATACTTGAAGTGCAAGTGAGAGCGCGGAACGAGCGACAAAGAGGCACAATCGGCCTCCGCGTTCGGCAGCGTTCGACATTTTGTCTCTCTCGTGAGCGATGCGTCCACGTGGACAGCTGTATGACGTTGTCACGTTCAACTGTCGTCAGTTAACTGACTTTACAGACAGCTGATTTTTTTTAAGGAAATGTAGAGCTTGCATTAAGGCTCGAACACACCTAGTTCGCTGGCGGTAGCGAACAGTGAAACGCTGTCAAATATTCGCTGTCTAATCTCAAATCTGACAGCGATATTTGACAGCGTTTCACTGATCGCTACCGCCAGCGAACTAGGTGTGTTCAGGCCATTACTGCTGAAGGCTAACAGTTTGAACATTTGCTGTAAATCCTTGATGTAGTTAAATTAAAATCACGATTGAAGTCATCCTATGATTGAATTTTATTTTTCAAAGTTTCACCTAAAACTAACAAATTACTTGAACACCCATGGTTATTACTCTTTCGACAAGATGGTGGCTCTATCTGTTTACTTGCATTGTCGAAATGGTATTTACTTGAACCTGTAAATTGTGAGCGACTTAAAAACGCAGCGTAGGCATTTAAAGTTCATAATTTAAAGGGTAGAAATATTTTTTCTCATGAAATAAAATTGATTGGAAATCCGGTTTATTTTAAAAAACATTTTTTATTTCCAAAACTAAGGTGTACTCTAGCAAGTATTATATCATTTTGGAATCCTGGATAAATGCGCCAATTTTTAAAGTTACTTGCCACGATAGTGTAGTACATTTTTTTTGCGGTACAGACGGTTAAAGTTGGGTGATGTAATTATCTGAAATGAAATGTTGGCCAAAACTCCACGATTTCATTGAAAACTGAGGCAGTTATGGCTTAATTTTGAATTGTAATTTACAGAAGGGTTATTCATGCTTACGTTGCAGAAAAAAGTTTCATGAAAAGTTAATATTTGTAGTCACAGGACTCAAAAGATCATCACAGGGTGTCAGTTTTTCTTGTTTTTTTTAAATACTCATAACTCGAAAGTTTTATGACAAATATTTTTTTTTATATTTTTTTGATAGCTGTCATGACTTGGCGCATCACCCGTTTTCGGCTGGACGTTGACTTATGGGACACCCTGTATACGTTGCATAAGAGAGGTTGGCAGAGGCACGCCTGAACGTTTGGCACAGGTCCACATTTTGCGGTTGATATTATTCTATACTCCTCACGGTGTTTTCTTTCACCGTATGAGAGCAATGGTTTATTTAAACTCATTTCTTAACAATTTCAGTTGTTAGGTAGGTTAGGTTTAAATACATACTACCATCTTGTGACTTGCTTACTTACGCTCACGCGGGCGTTCAATCCTTCACGATTTATTCTCAAACGAAAGAACGTTGGCCGCCTCTATGTTTAAAATTCGAACATTGCGTGACCTAAGGATAATTTACATGCTGGGAAGCTGGCTTTAAAAGTAAGTAGTTGGAATTTCAAATGTTAAATGGGTAACAAATTAGAATTAGAGTCGTCATCATCAGCCTGAAGAAGTCTACTGCTGGACTTAGACCCATATGCATTTCCAGAAAGACCGATTCTTGCCCCTTCCCGCAATCTTAAAAATGTCGTCGGTACATCGGTGGAGGCACGTTTTTCGGTACGTTTTTGCGAGCAATAAAGCATTTTCTTACTTTACTTTCTTGGGGAATAAAGGTTCTCGAATGGCGACCACGAACCGGAAGACGAAGCGTAGGGCGCCCACCCACCAGATGGACCGACGACATTGTTAAGATCGCGGGAAGTCATTTCTGCATTCACTACTCTCTTATCTCTCCTCTCTTTCTCTCTCTCTCTCTCTCTCTCTCTCTCTAACGGGAACGAGGTGTAACGGAAACGGAGCGAGCGAAGTCGCGGGCGGCTAGGCAAGTTTCGGCAAGTTTATCATGCGCACTTGATGTGCGGGCAGGTTTTTCCGCAAGTAGGCCGCTGGTGGGCCCTTTTTGCGTGACACGTGTTGCTCGAACTTTTTTAGGTTCTACAACACGCCGGTTTCCTCACGATGTTTTCCTTCACCGTTTTGAGAGTACTGGCATAGTGCACATACATTTTTCGACAGAAAAACTCATTGGTACACGAGTGGATTTGAACCCACGACCTTCGGATTGGAAGGCGGGGCCACTACCACTAGACCACCAGTGCTCTTTGTCGCGGGCGGCTACTAGCTATAAATATAATGTACCTACTCAAAAGTGTATAGGTCATATTTTTAATGAAGTTCACCTTTTTAAATTAAAGTGTAACACCTTCCTCGTGTTATTACAGAGTTAATGTGAGACAAACAAAACAAATTTTGATGAGATTTTGATGAGTTAATAGACGGCCCACCAAAGTTTTTAAATCGAAAACGTAGGGCTGGTTATTACTTAAAAACAAGCAACAGCATGTAACGCAACTTTATTCACAAGCTCTATGTTATAGATAGAATAACCTTACGTCCGTTATGTCACCTGTCATGCACAGCATAATGTCAACGGGGTGACAGTTAGAGGCAGGTTTTTGGGGGCAAAACGAATGTTAGTCAGAATAGCTATGGGATTTATGGTGTTAGGTGAAATGTGAAAGATTATAATATTATGATGTTCAACATATCCGAAGAGTTTTAATGTGTGCTACATACGACTCGCGAGGAGACTCTTTACAACTCAGAAGATGGATGAATCAACGGGCCTACAAGCCGTTCGCGTCGTGATAATTTATGACAACGATCCAACAATTTTCAACAACAAGCTTGTTTGTTTGTGCTTCATTTCATTGTAGTAACTCTAGTCATCAAGGACTAGGAGTTATTCATGGAACCAGTTACGAGCCATCGAGTTACAATATTGTTAGAAAGAAAGAATGAAAAACAATCATTTATACAAGCTGTACACGACAAGAAATAAAACAGTAAAATGTGACAACGTTAGTAACAAAATACACAGAGCCTGAGCAGAGTTACAAACCTGGAAACCTGAAGCTTGGTTACTGAATTGTGTTGAATGATAAAATGAAAAAATGTTGTGCTGAGTTACACAATGTTATGGAGCTTAAAGTTGGAACACATCTCAGCTAACAAATAGACCTGGTGTGGTAAGACAAAATGACATTGATGGAAATTGGTGAATATACGGTTTCATTAATAACAATTGCCAAGATTTGATATTATTATAGATTGAAGTTGACTTGAGACTCATAATTTTGTGAGTCGGAGAATATCCGAGCAAATATTAATTTTAGACTCAGAGATTTAGACTGGTAGACAATGCTATTAGCATTAAGTCTTCATATCACTAAATAGTTTGATGGAAGTTTTAAATGAATAAATAAATAATTTTGTGGGACTAATAGCAAGTTATGGATAAGTAAGTCTGTTGAGAATTGGTCTGAGGCCACAAGTTTATCTGAATACCATGAGCGAGCTTCATGACAAAATTGAATGTATAGTTTGTTAACCGCTAATTGTATATAAACCTGCTATGACATTGCAGCGCCCAACAGGGTGCATGTACTGACCTAAGCTACTCTAAGAACAAATGCTATTTATTTTGTGTACAGGTGAGCAATCAATAAATGAAATGAAATGAAATGAAATGTTCAAACAGCTATGACAAATAGGGTGTTCCTAATAATAAATAATGGTATAATTTATTTACTCTAGTAGAGTATGAGTTCTGACCTTTCCGAGTTTTGGGCTCTAACAAGTGTTTAAATCTTTGGGATCTTGTGACTCGGGTTGATTCCTTCAACCCACCAGTCCGTCCACCATTAAAATAAGAGTACTCGTGATAAAAATACTATCTACCTGTAAGTTACTATTATTTGAATCATTGGGGCTTTACGGTGATTGTTCAAATATTAATTATTATTCAAACTAGCTGAAATAATCAAACCGATTGAACGATGAACCTTTTAATGATTATATTGAAATGCTACTTCCCGCATTCATGAATATGTTATTTATGAGATATTACTTACCTTGTGACACCATTCGTTGTGAAGTGTTTCATTAGTGTGAAGAATTAATGGAAGAAGCTGGTACAGACTTAGCTAGGTACTTTACTAATGATGATTTTTTTTGTATGGCCTCCTATGTATACTAAAGTTATATTATCTTGATGGATGCCATTTATACCTGAATGGAACTAAAAACATAAAGACCAGAATGATGTATTCAGTTAATATTTTAAGTTCTAGAACATGGGTGACAACTGATTGAGCCAGAGAGAGACTGATGCCGCCCGCCTACGACGTGCCGGGCCATGGGCCGCTCGTGTACTGCGGCCTGCAGGGCGTCGCCTCGCTGCTGGCGGAGGTGATGCCGCGCGACGAGCTGGCGCACCCGCTGTGCGAGAACCTGCGCGCCGGCGACTGGCTCGCCGACTACATCGCGAGCCGCATGGAGCGCGAGCCGCGGCTGGCCGCGCGCATGGCGCCGCTCGACCGCGCCACGCTGCGCCCGCTGGAGGCGCTGACGCGCTACCTGGTGCCCGCCTACTTCGCGGAGCGCGCGCTGCAGCTGTACCGCGAGGTGGCGCGCGAGGCGCTGGCCCGCCTGGCGCCGGCCGACGGCGCGACAGGCTCGATGTGGCGCGCTGGCGCTCACCTCGATGCAGCTGGTGGGCGCGGTGCTGGGCGCGGCGCTGCCCCGCCCTCGCCCGCTCTGCCGCCCCGCGCCCGCGGTACGACCTCACGCTGTCAGCGGGGCTGCCTCACTTCGCGGAGGGGTACATGCGGTGCTGAGGGCGCGACACAGGGAGCGCTGCTGAAGGAGCCGCCGTGAGGGCAAGACAGGCATACGACATTGCTGCCCAATACGTGATCGAGTAAAGACATGACCAGCATACGACCTTGCTGGTCAGTTATGATTAAGTAAGGGCAAGACAGGCATACGACATTGCCGCCCAATACGTGATCAAGTAAAGACATGACCAGCATACGACCTTGCTGGTCAGTTATGATTAAGAGAGGGCTTGACTGGCATACGACTTTGCCGCCGCTCAATATTTATTTGTTTATTTGTTACTTATTATTATTTATTTGTTTATGTGTTACTGGTATGACTTTGCCAATTGATAAACATTTGAAGGCATGATTGGCATACGACTTTGCCACCGTCCAATGTTAACTGAATAAGGATCTGATTAGCATACGACATTGCCAATTGACTTGACTGGCATACGACTTTGCCGCCGACCAATATATAACTTAATAAAGTAAGGATGGCATACGACCTTGCTAGTTGATAACTAAGGAAGGGCAATTATCATATGACTTTGCCGCTGCTTAATGCTTGACTGAATGAGGATAATAATGGCATACGACTTTGCCAATTGATTATCAATAGAGACCATGACTGGCATACGACGTTGCCACCCAATTCATTATTTAATGAGAACATGACATGTGACCTGGCTATACAATAAGGAGTGGCCGCCCTATTGGTGAACGAGTAAAGACAACTGACAAACGATAATGCAGCCCAAGTAATTATGTGAAACATGGCATACGACTTTGCTATCCAACTTATTAGTGACTTACGACCTTGCCGCCTAAAATTGTAATTATGTGAAGGAACGTCGGATGCATGATTTTGCCGTCCAATTGTGATTGCAGGCGGATTAATAATCTTATGATTAGTTAATGTTAAACATAAATGAATGCGTCAAAGAACCAAGTGCCATTATTTTAGTGGCATGCAACAGTGTATTTATTCTTTACTGAACACATATAGATGACTTAGAGGCAAATAAAGTTGTTATATACAGAGGCGGATCTGCCATTTGATTTGACTTTGCCTAAAGGTAAATAAATTGGTAGCACTGATATAAAAAAATAAATAAAAAAAAGAATAAAAAAAAAAGAGGTGATAAAAACTGATCTGATGGATTGCTTCTTGCTGAAACAGCAACCATATGTGTATACTGGAATTACGGGTACGATTATTGTGGTTGGACTTATATCTCGATGGGTTGGAAACTTTTTGTTAAGGATTCATGCGAAACAAATTATGTTGCGAGGCTCCTTGAGTGAGATCTGATAATTCTGTTCAATCTATGAACGTAAAACTAAGATTGATTGGAAACTATAAAACCAGCAAAAATTAAATTAACAGGTTGACAACAATAACAAGATTTAAAATACCTATATATTAAATGCTTAGCTTTATGTTCCGACTATACCTTGTTTTAAAGCAAAATTTGAGAATGCCATAATCGAGATTCAGCCTGTTAAATTACAGAGACAAGCCCAAATATTGACCCTAAATATTTTTGTGAATTTGTACTTATGGCCATGACTTTTGGTTACTTGAATTATATGCCTTGAAGACTCCTTGCGACAATTCGACTTAAGCAGTTAACTTTCGAGTTAGTAAATAGAAAAATTTACTATATTGAATGGGTATGGAGAATACGCGATAAACATACATAAAATGATACGGGACTGGAAAATAATTAGTAATGAAAACATCTGTGATGAATTAACTGAAGTAAACCGTTGGGACATCATGTACCTCAAAAACATAGAGTTGAGATAGTACATATTTAGTTGAAAATGGAAATTTTGAGAATAAGAAAAAAAATTGTAAGTAAACGAACAAGATTATGCTGTGACTGGGATTAACCATGACATTCTTTAAGGTACCATTAAGTATAACTTTGGTGACCTTTCTGAAGTAGCTGATAGTAATGCTCAGAGTATTTGGATAAACAATGAGTTTTATTTATAAAGTTAATTCTTCGGGGCCTCTATTGCTTTAAATTTATGTGGATGACGGATCTGAAGGTAGTGATGCCATTAATATTGGATTTAGTAAGACACCAGTCAATGAGAATAAAATATATATATAAAAAAAAAAAAACAGTTGTAAATGTGTGTGTAAGTCACAACGTGAAGGAAGTCATTCCTGTTTCAATACAATGGGTTCTCGGTGAATAAGGATTGTTAAACGTAGAAGCATTGGTCATGTTTTGACTAAGTGTGGTTGATTATATAGACCAAAGAAAAAATATTGCCACTTAGCGACTAGTAAGTAGGTGCATGAAAATCTGAACATGACTGATAGTTAAATCTCACTATTCCTGATACTCGTGATACCTACTATAAATAGGACTATCATTGTGATACTTCGCGATTGATGAAAATATTATACTTACAAAACTTAATGGACATACATACATACATAAAATCACGCCTTATTCCCATGGGGGTAGGCACTTAATGGACATTGATGATAAAAATAATAATATTGGAATTGTTAAAGTAAGATGTTGGTACGCCAAGACTAGATAAAAGTTATTTGAGTAGGTACCTACCTACTGTAAATTGATGAGGCTTCAGTTTTAAGTTACGAGCAGAGCACTTGTCTGGGTCCTGATCTAGTTCCGTCCGATTGACCTTTCAGGCTCACATAGTGTTAGCTAAGTTATTGATGATATTATTGATTATGATGATGCGATGTATTATAGACGACACACAGACACAGACAGGCATTTATTTGCACATTAAGAAAAACATTAAAGACTAATATATTATTAAAATCATAAAGAAAGATATAATTACAAAATATTAACAGCGAAAGAGATTGTCGTATGAGCTAGAGCAGGGATTCCCAAACTATTTTGGACAAGTGACCCCTTTTCCAAAATGAACGGTTACCTCAGACCCCCATGGCCAAATTACCTACTTTTAAGATCAACCCCCTTTTTCACAATGGTCCCATAACTTAAAACAGCTGCTACAGTGTGTTATTTTTGCATAGGTATCTCTCGACTTTGGTCAATAGAAGAAGACAGGGTGAAAATTAATGCAATGCTTTAATTTAGCAGACTAATATGAATAAGGAGGCTTATCTTTAGTTTTTTCCTATTGATACAAAATAGCTAGGTACTAAGGTACCAATTGGAAAACTTTGCACTTTACTGTTAAGTGAGTAAAGTTGACTTCATTTTTTCATCAAATTGTAACAAAATAAACGTACGTTATACGAATTTGAGACTTTACATTACTACAACAATGCTATTTCCTACAAAAATATTAATTATTCTTAGTACACGTACCTAACACAACATAAACAATACAGTACCAACCTACCTATCTTGAAACTTTGAAATAAGAACTTGTGTTAATTTAATAGGGGTCGATTTTTTGACCTCGTCGACCCCCAAAATCAGTTTTCGTTTATGTCGACCCCTAGGAGACCAATATCGACCCCAAGGGGTCGATATCGACCACTTTGGGAATCCCTGAGCTAGAGTATGCTACTGCAGCAAATTGGCTCTGGCTCAGCATTAAGCTTCACCACCAGCGGCAGCCCAGCGCCGTTACTCTGTCAGAACCGTTAGATGTGTTGAAAGGAATGTAGGTAGGTATATTAAAAACTTAGCTGAAATTCTTGTGTACCAACAAACTATTTTGTGTAGATGAGACTAACTGACTATATTGAACGAAGGGACTTGTTCTTTTAGGATGGCCGACTGTAACGATGCCATTCTAAAAGCTATGGCTTTACTATGATCATAACGTAGGTTGTCAATCTGTCGCTGTCATGTAAAGGTGTCAAAGTGTTTCGCGCGCATGGATCCAGGAAGAGAAGGATAAAGACAATAGAATAGAAAAGAAAATTCTTTATTGCACACCTTAAAACTAACAGTGGAAAAACAAGTAACAATAATTGAAAACATACTAATGTACAATGGGCGGTCTTATCGCTGAAGAGCGATCTTTTCCAGACAACCTAGATATAGTTGTATAGCTAGCGGTGTTTTGTTTGGTGGAATATTATAATGGTTGCGATGTTATCAATGGTGAACGAGTGTTTCATAGTTGTGTCCCAATCAAGAAACGACGTTTTACAATACGAATCTGTAGCCTACTTGGTTATTAGTCTTATTGCTAAACTTAAATGAATGTTTTGTCAAAAGTAAATGAATAAACTAAGATTAGTTTTAAATACTGAAGTAGTAAAACACAAAGTGATAATTAGAGACTAATATTGTAAGAATTTTTGGAACCAATTATATTGGTATGATATCTAGATTTGAATAAACTTTGATTAGTTATGCATACTCAAGTAGCAAAACAAAAAGTGGTAAATAAAGACTAATACCATTAATATTGTAAGAACTTTTGTAATCAATTATATTGGTATGATATCTAGATTTTGAATAAACTTTGATTAGTTATGCATACTCAATCAGTAAAACACAAAGTGGTAATTAGAGACTAATACCATTAATATTGTAAGAACTTTCAGAATCAATTATATTGGTATAATATCTAGATTTTGGATAAACTAAGATTAGTTATGCATACTCAAGCAGTAAAACACTTATTGATAATTAGAGACTAATAACATTAATACTTGTTGTAATAACTTTTAGAACCAATTATATTGGTATAATGTCTAGATTTAGGATTGTAACACCGGGCTGTGAAGCTTAAAGCTTTTCCAAAGTGGAAAAACATGTAAACATAATGTGAACGAAATAGTTGATATTATAGGCGAACACATGGTTATTGAATTAATATAATCTCTAGAAATACTCAATAGTTTAGTCCGGAATACCAACTATTTTGTGTGGTCATAACTGACGACTACTCTGCTACTCCGTACGGGACGAAGGGACCCGTCCCAAGTAGGATGGCCGACTGTAACGCAACTTTATTCACAAGCTCTATGTTATAGATAGAATAACCTTACGTCCGTTATGTCACCTGTCATGCACAGCATAATGTCAACGGGGTGACAGTTAGAGGCAGGTTTTTGGGGGCAAAACGAATGTTAGTCAGAATAGCTATGGGATTTATGGTGTTAGGTGAAATGTGAAAGATTATAATATTATGATGTTCAACATATCCGAAGAGTTTTAATGTGTGCTACATACGACTCGCGAGGAGACTCTTTACAAGCAGTTGTTGTGTTAAATTATTGCGCGTTGTTTTTGATCGCACGACCGGCAGCAATAACGATAGCGGTGAGATTTGTTCACTAATTCCCTGCTATATTGATATTGCTGTTGCTTGTTTTTAGGTAATAAGCATACGGGTGGATCCTATAAATAAATAATGATCATATTTTTATGACGATTATGAAACGCCTACAAAATTAGATTTTCGAGAACTTACTGTGATCTGTCTTTTGTTGGAGGATAACTAGTTTATAATTAAACCACACCCAAGTGGTGTGAAGATTTGTAATATAGATAATATCATTTTAATGTACACTAGGGTCACGGCCGAACTGGTAAGGCGACAGCGACACGACAGCGATTCCGCTAAGTTTCTATAAAGGCTTGCGCACTGATTAGACGGTTAGCTGCGATCTGCAATGGCGATCAGTGTGTGTGCGTGCGCGCGTGATCGCTGTCAAATATCGCGATATCACACAGATATAAAACAAATGTTGTAGACAATCCACACAACACTATTTAGCCCCAAATCAAGCAGAGCTTGTACTATGGGAACGCATATAGCTGATTATGATACATAGATAGGTAATTTATAATTTCATTTTATTTATTTATTTCATTAACAATTATACATTTGTGTCTGAAAAATAGTACATAATAAGCAAAAATAATATAAGTCATAACATAAATTAAATAATACTAGCAATGTCACTACATATTTATAAAATCATCAGTAGAATAAAAACACCCTTTCAACAAAAGCTGTTTTAGTTTAGTTTTGAATAAATGTAGACTGTCTATTATTTTAATGTCAATAGGTAAAGAATTGTATAATTTAATGGCCTGATATCTACAGCAATGCTTTGCGATATTGAGCTTTGGACAGAAAGGCATTTCAATATTTTTCCTTCTTGTGGTGCGCCGAATAGTAATTTGTTCCGCCGTTTAATAGCGGTACGGATGCTTGACGATGTGATATGACGATGTATAAATAAGAAGAAGAAGATTCTAATGGGCAGGTCATATAGCTCACAGAACTGAGAATAAAGGTTCTCGAAGCGATCTCTACCAGACACATAAAAACCATAGTAACTTAAATAACCTAAATGCGTACTTAAGTTAGTTAGCTGCGCCTGCGCCATGAAAGTTCAAACTATGGCAGTAGAATGTGCTATTGTTTACATATCAATTTGATCTCTAAAGTTCATGGTTAATACATAAACGTTAATATTAATTGTCATGGAAATAGAGCGTAGACGGTAGTTCTAAATCTTGATTTCAGTTAGCGAGCGATAGTCTGGCACTTTGGACATTCATTGCCAACAAAACAACAATTAAAAAACCCCTGCTTATTTTGAATGACATTGTCACAGTTCTAAACCTAATTTCAGTTAGCGAAAGTTAGTCTGGTACTTTGGAAACTAATTTCCAACAAAACAACAATAAAAAAAACCCTGCATATTTTGAATGACATTGTCACAGTTCATCTTGATTTCAGTTAGCAGAAGTTAGGCTGGCACTTTTGACCGTCAGGATAATAATGTTCTGTGTTTTGGACATTAATTGCCAACAAAACAACAATAAAAAACATACCTCTATATTATAAATATATTTTTCTTAATCTTAAAACCAAACCATAGTTTTCATAAAAATCACGCCACACCATCTTTCTGCACGCCCAGGAAAACTGGCAGACAATGCTATTAGCATTAAGTCCTCCTAGCACTAAATTGTGTGAAAGTTTTATATAAATAAATAAATAAAAAACCCTGCATATTTTAAATGATATAGTCATCAACTCGTTTTGGATAAAAAATACAGCCAAGCTGAGAACCTTGTTCTTTTTTTATAAGGTTATAAATGAAATAGAAAACAAAACACGAAACGTAAATATGACGGTGTCAGGGCGTACAAAAAAATATGTATCTTGTTTATTTTTTAGGATCCTGTTTTTATGGACATAAAGAGTGACAAAAAAAAAAAAAAAAAAGTGACATAAAGAGTGTTTTAATTCTAAGCCCTAAAAGTGTTCTAGCAGTAGAGCTCTTTGTGAAGGGCTCGTTTGGAGATGTACTACCACCATGCCTATTTCTGCAGTGAAGCAGCATTGCTGTGTTTCGGTTGAAAAAAGTGGCGTGTTGTATGAAAAAAAGATATGATTCAAGTAAACTTGATCAGACATTTTTGAATACTAACTAGAAAACAGTCAACTGATGAAGAGGTTGGGGTGAGGGGATGTATAACTTATGGTAATTAACTTGTTTACCACGTGCCATAGAAACGAACTGTTATTTGTAATAGACGGTAGTTTTAAAATGTTGATTGCAGATACCGATAATATTCGAATTGGGAATGATTACCGAAACATTACGCGCAATTTAGCAGGTTCATTCGAGCTAGTGAAGGGCGGTACTAGGGTTGGGGTAAAAACACTTTTAGATAAAAAATATGATCTTAACAATGAGTAAGAAAAAAAATTTAAATCGAATGATTTTTCCTTATAAGCCGACTTCAAAATAAAGAAGGAGATTCTAAATTCAGTCGTTTTTCTTTAGGTTATAAGGGTATGGGTGCTGCTGAAATTACTAGCACGTGAGATTGAACATCTGTATGCCTTAAGCTGATGGATGCAGGGCAGTGCATCGTAGGACACGTTCCTGACGTGCGTGGCCTACGAAGCAATTATTTTTTATAGGCGATGGTGACCACTTCTTATATGCTTGTTCCATCAGCTGGTAGTATAAAAAACTTAGCATTGGCAACGAATTTTGCTTGCTAAGACTTGGACTTGGAGCAACATGGACTAGCGAACATGGACTTGTTATATGTTATAATATGTTATATAGCAACAGCATCCTGAGGACTGTTGCGGACAGCTGGACGTCTCCATTATGGAAGTGCCTTGTGCTGAGGACGATAAATGGAGGAATTTATTTCTCCCATTGATCGTCCACAGCACGATGCCTTCGGCATGATTTTTAGTTTTTAAGTTAACTGTGTTTTTATTTTATTCTTTGAAATGTTTTTACTGTGTGCTATGGATTTTATGTGGTCCGAAATAAACAATTTTTATTTTTATTTTTATTTTTTATTTATATTAAATTTTTCCCTTCCCTAGTGATCGAGTACTACAACTGACGTCAGTTAATCGATGGCAACGATCGACATGCTATTGTTTGTGTGCACATACCTATTCAATCTTATTTATACAACTTTCAACTCTGTACTCATAGCTTTAGAAGTTAGTTTCCGTTGTTTTGCTCCAAGGTCGTTTTCTTGTTCGATTTCATTTGGCTGATTTATTTATTTATTTATTTATACACATTGCTCTATCTTTACAGGGGTACCCTAATACGATAGCGCAGCCATCATCCTCCAAATTTCAGATTTAATAATTATACAATCACAAACAGTTAATAAATAATTAAAAAAAAAAAAAAAACACAATAATACACCCCGGATCCAATCAATAGTATTAAAACAACAAAACAAAAATAAGCAATATACATTTCAATTTATACAAATTCTAACTCTAGGATGAATAAAGAAGCAGAATTTATTTGTAACAAGTAATGTACCTCTGTATTGTTCTTAAGTATTCAGGTACCTATTAAATGTATTTACTAGGCACTAGCTGTTGACCGCGGCTTTGCTCGCGTGTAATTTGTAACATCAATGTTTTGAGTAGTCTCTCAGCTCAATTGGTAGTAGGTATAATAATAAATAAATAAACAAATAATGCGGACAATACACACAATACTATCTAGCCCCAAACTAAGCAGAGCTTGTACTAGAGCGGGAACCGATAGCTGATATAAAACACTTTGTATTCTAAGTAATCTGGTTCTTATAGTAACAAGCTCTGCTAAAGTTGAGGCTAGTAAATTGTTATTTAAATAAATAAATATTGATGTATTTATTTAGCCTATATTTATTTACTTAAGTATGTTCCTAAATGTCCTTAGTGTTTATTCTTTATTGTTATTTCTTAGTGCACCCTAGCCAAACACCTCTCCATCCAAAGGTTGTCTGTCGCTCTTCGGCGATAAGACCGCCAATTGTACATTACTATATTTTATTTTAAAATTATCGTTGTTTTTTTTCTATTGTTAGTTTTAAGGTGTGCAATAACGAATATTCTATCTATCTCGATAAAGTTGATTTGGAACCAAAAATGGTGTCAAATTATAATATAATCAGTTAAGTGTTCTGTGATTTGTCAGCGCTACGGTATACTTATTTAATTCAGACAAATAACTGAATCTGAAAGTATCCAAATATTTTAACATTAAACTTTCATTTCCATACCAATTTAAAAGAAAGTGTGTCTTTGGTTACGTTTTCACGGTTTAACCACTAAACTGATCGAGATTAAATTTGACACAGAGATCTTGCACATCTTAGCGTTCTTCGGTGGCGATCAATGAAACGCTCAAATATGACTGCGAAATTTGACAGCGATTCACTGATCGCCACTGAAGAATGTTTAGATATGCGAAAGGTTTTCGGGAAATTAACATAGGCTAGTTTTTATCCATTTTAAGGAGAAGATAACCGTTGATGTTACTTCTCGCTCGCACATTATGACCCTAAAAGTTGGCCTAACTGGTTACTGGTACTGGTTGTGAAGTTGTCAAATATCGATATTTGACAGCTTTTCAAACACAGATTTGACATCGCCATCGCCTAGATTTGCGCATGCCTTTACAGTATTCGACCATCCTTCTAAGATCACACGTATATATGTAATTCTAAGAGTATACGTACACATGACACCCAGACACAGAAAAAAACAAGGCATTCATCGCACCAAATATCGTCTTGTGGGGATGAAACCCACAAAACAAAACCTACAAAAACATTTGTCTTCGGAAGAAATAAAAATTCAAAATGTATTTATTCAGTTGTATCACAAAAATAGTGCACGAAAGAAGCCTCTTAGAGGCGCACTTAAAATCCTTTCACCACACTTGGTTCGAAAGAATCAGTGACACGATAAGAAGAAGAAGATCACAAAAATCACTTTGAAACGTCTTAAATCTAGGTGAGTCTAGGTGCCAGTTCCACGCGACCTAGCCTAGATGAACTAACCACTAAACTAAGCCTAAAAGTTAGCCAGAAGACCAACTGAGGTCTCGAGCCGTCCAATCAATTAAAACTTTAGTACTAACTTGCAACTAAGTCCTTACATAAAATTTATTAAGTAGCTTACTTTCTAAGCCATATCAATTAGAATTTACAGCCGTATTCAACAACGACTCTATGTTTATGCCAATTTAACATACATTTAACGAGTCAAGTAAATAATTATTAGCTAAAGCTCGGCGCTACTTACAGTTTTCGACTGTTGGTATGGCATATTTGGAAAGTTATCAGAACTAAGTCAAAGTCGAAGATGTATTTTTCCGTAGTAACACAAGGATCACTTTACTAGCTATAGGTGAGATTATAGGGTGCCAGTTCCACGTGACCAAGCCTAGAATAGAAGGACAGGCAACAAACTATGACTTTGTTCCTACCGTTTTTTTGTATGATCCTTTTACACATTAAAAATAATAATAATAGCAGTGAAGTTCCAGTGCGCTGCAATAAGAGGACTTGAGAATGTATTTTTGGACGTGGCTACCGCAAAACTACCGCATCAATACAATTCAATTTAATTACTTTTATTCATTCACACTTAACCATAAAATTAAGGTACACATAATAAACTTACACACTATGAAACAACACACATCTTGCTTGATTACCCCTTGAGTACCTACAGATGAGCACCTAAAAGTAGTATCAGTATATCATTTTTAATGTACGTGACCTGTCAACATACATAAAATCATCAAAATTACAAAAGATATGTGATGATAGGTAATGGTTACCACTTAACATCAGCTCTCAAGCTCTTCTTGTCAAGTTGTTATAACGAATGGCATTAAAAGTCGTTGAACAATGTTGCAGTAATACCCATACAAATATCTACCTACCACTTAGTTTCATTGATGAAATTGTGCCATATCTACAGCCGGAATGTACACCCTGTAAACTTTCTCCATTATAAGTAATAGCTATGAGTAACCTGTGGTATACCCATCCTTTGTAGGTCAAGAAACTAGTAGGAATACTAGATAAATTATACTAGCTAGACTTATGGATACCGCGTGGATTCACGCAAAGAAAGAAATAATGAAAAAAAAATGGACAAAAAAGAAATAAACTTATTTATTTATCACGACAGGGTATTAAAAAGCCACACACATAGATATTATATTACAAACAGTAAAAGAACAAAGACTTAGGCCCGTATTCCAAAACAGCGCTTGAGTCTGAGTCGAGCCTCAAGCATAGATTTTATGACAGTTCTCCATTGAAAAGTATCAAAAATCTGTGCTTGAGGCTCGACTCAGACCTGAGCACTGTTTCAGAATACGGACCTAAGGCCCGTATTCCGAAACAACGCTTGAGTCTGAGTCGAGCCTCAAGCATTGATTTTTGACACATTTCAATGGAGAACTGTCATAAAATCTATGCTTGAGGCTCGACTCAGACTCAAGCGCTGTTTCAGAATACGGGCCTAAATCACACTAAATTCGGTAACCTCTATGGTCAATACAAAAAGGTTAAATATTAATTTTACTTATTGTTTTTTTTATTTTTAATCATTCTGATTTCAAATCCTGATAACGTCTATCAAAATTCTCTCTATCCGACTACCAAAGGAGGGTTCATTGTTCTTTAACCTCAAAAGTTTCAAAGGAAAGCTTGCATCCATTGATAAAATCGATTTTTGATCGATTGGTTTATTATAAAAAAAAAATCGGGCCATCTCAGCGAAAGTAATCGGTAATCGACAAATTACTTGAACATTACAAGATGATATCGATTTAAGTAGCTATTGTTCTATCAGTACGAACCTAATCGATTGTAGATATTCGAATGATGAGTAGATTCGACAGCGATGACAGTTGAAATTGTTGTTTTATCTGCTAAGCAATTCAGATGCTATCATTCGATATCAAAAGTAATAATGAGATAAAACATTTATTGATTTTGTTCGAAAGTTTTCGGTTTGGATTCCTTATGATAATCTTACTTAGAGGTAGGGGTCAGTTTAGGGATAAAACTGATCATAATTTGAAGACTTCCATCAACTAAAATTTTGATGGGTGCGCTAAGACGAAAATCAAAAATACTTCTTCGTAGAGCATTTATTGCTAGTCTTGGGGATTTACTTACCAATGAAACCTTTTTTTTGTTACAGATAAATCAGTCTTCTCATCGAAACAGCAACCCAACTGGCATGTAACAAAACGAAAATGAAAACAAAAACGACTCGCGCTTCGCGCTTATAACGTTCGAAATTTGAAAATGGTGTGACGGAGTGTCAAAGAGTAAAATGGCGCACAAAGTAAAGAACAACCACTATGTGGCGACCCACCGTTCTGGGGTAGACTCGCCTTCGTCAGGGGCCTACTTGCATCGGGCTTCGTCGAGGGATGAGAATGATAGCCATAGAGCGCCCTCTGAGAGGACTGTTTCGGAATATACGGTAAGTAATACGACGCCATAATCTGTTTGTTTCTTTGAGGTGGGATAATTTCCATATAAACTTACCATTTATGGGTGATTAGCGTATAATTGTACACTGAAATAACTGTCTCTGGCTTTCATGTTGGTCCCTAGTTACGGCAAACTGTAGTATTAGGTTGAAAAAAACTGTAGATATTATTAAAAAACTAGAATAAACATTTATTTTCCTGCTGATATAGTATGTCCTTTTTTGTGTTTTTTAGCATTAGTAGGTACTGTTAACCTACAGTTTTCTTCATCTTAATATCGTTTGTCGTAAATAAAGAACCATCTAAAAGCCAACTACAGTTACTTTAGTGTACAATTATACTCTAATAACCCATAAATATTAAAAAAATGTTTGTATGGAAATCGAACAACCTTAATATGAATTGTTTATTAAGGCTACAATACCTTTTAAAGATGATTAAAATACATATTTTACATATTAAATTGATAGAGCGTTATTTTAATAATTTTATAAATATTCACTAGAACTCAATCAAAAAACATATGCCGGTTGCAATAAAACCACATCAACCGATACCTATAAAAACGCGAACTTGTTTAAAAATTGAAGTACAAAAAAGTTAAATAAACGCCAAATGTTAAATCCCAAGGTTATTTTATTAAATCGTTAAGAAAATAAACTCAATCGTTTGCTTCTAGTTTACTTTCCATATTTTATAGTTTCATCAATTTAATAAACGTCCGACAAACATTCCATAATTCAGTGAGCTCTGCTAACGTAAGGCCTGCGACAGACGGACTGCTTGAAGATGGCTGTACAGCTGGAACCAAACATTTTTCCTAGCTAGAAGTATTTTATTCTGACAGTAAATAAAAATAAATAAAATAAAATAAAAATAGCTTTATTTACTTACACAAAGAAAAAACTTAACCTAGGTGCTGTTAATTATATAAAAATTGACTATATGTAAATGCCGCCTGTGGCGGTGAAAGCCTCCTCCAAGAGCTTCCATTCTGTACGTTCTCTTGCCTTCCTTAGCCATAGTTTACCGGCTACTTGCGCGATGTCATCACTCCATCTCTTGGGAGGACGTCCTTTTCTGCGCTTTTTGTCCCGCGGACTCCAGTTAGTGGCTGCATGGGACCACCTGTACTGATCCAGCCTTTGCAGATGACCAGCCCATTTCCATTTCAGGCCCAGAATCCGCCGTACTATATCTTTTGCTTTTGTCTTTTTCCTAATGTTGCTGTTTTTAATGCGATCTGAAAGCCTGATGCCTATGAAGCTCCTCTCCATTGCTCTTTGGCACACTCTTACCTTTTCCAGACTTTTCTTTGTGAGAGACCAAGTCTGGCAAGCGTAAGTAAGGCATGGAGCGAGGCAGATGTTCATTGCTTTTGTCTTTAGCGAAATGGGTAAGTTTAAATATATCCTTCATAGCCCAGTATTTGCTCCATGAACATTTTATTCTTCTGTTTATTTCCTTTTCTGTGCAGTTTATAAATGATATTAAATGGCCAAGATAAACATAGTCGTCAACATAATCTAGAGTCATAGAGCTAACAGAAATTGGTGTTTTGCATTTGTTAGTTTTGCATAACCTTCGTTTTGTCTTTGTTTATCTCAAGACCTACAACTTTACTTTGCTTGCTAAGTGTCTCTATCATTTCTTGTAGTTCTGCTGGATCTTCTGAGAGTAAAACTATGTCATCAGCGAATCTCAAATGTGATAAAAACTTACCGTCAATCTTTAAACCCATCTCGCTCCAATTTAGCTGGCGGAAGACGTGCTCTAGGACGGCGATGAATATTTTTGGCGAGAGTGGATCACCTTGTCGTACTCCTCGCTCTATTCGAAATGGTGGGCCTACCGTTTCTAACCTTACTCGTGCTATGCTGTTTCTATATATTTCACGTAGAACGTCTATATAATCACCGTTTATACCTTGTTCTGTCAAAGATTTCCATATAGAGCTATGTGTTATAGAGTCGAACGCCTTAGAATAACCAATAAAGCTAATATACAGAGGTTTGTCGTACTCTATGTATTTTTCCATGATTTGTTTCAGAGTATGTATATGGTCGACAGTCGAAAATGATTTTCGGAAGCCTGCTTGCTCTACCGGCTGGCTTTCATCTATTATTTTGGATATTGTTCGAAGTAGAGTTGACATGAATAATTTGTAGAGGGAGGACATGAGGCTTATGGGTCTGTAGTTTGTTATAAGTTTTGGGTCCCCTTTTTTATACAGCAAAACTATTTCTGAACTCGTCCATTGTTCTGGAACAGTCTTCCTTTCTAAGATAAGGTTAAACAGTCTTGTTAGTGGGGTCAATAGTTTGTCTTTTGCCACTATAATCATTTCGTTGGTCAGTCCATCTGAGCCAGGACTCTTTTCAGTTTTCAGTTTATTTATGGAGAGCTCTATTTCGCATTTCAAGAAAGGCAGTGCCGGTTCCAGGTTGTTTGTGTAGTCGCCGTCTAGCGTTTTGTCGGTACTGTTGTCGCTGTAGAGATCTTGGTAAAACTTCGTGGCAATCGTAAGTATGTCTTTTCTGTTGGTAATTATGGTTCCTGAAGTGTTGCACAAATGTGTCATTAATTGTTTGATATTGTTCAATTTTGACAGTACTCGAGCAGAAAACAGAAAATGAGACATTCACCAACATTGTAACAAGACATTTGCAGGAGTTTTCGAAGATAGTTTAATTTGCGTAGGTACAAGTAATGTATTGATGTATACTTTCAACGAATCATTAACTTGTTCAAGAGAGTCAATAAATCATTCATTTATTGACTCAATTATAAGCATTCAATTATAATCAGGACTTTGTCAAGGCATTTAATAAAATACCAAAAAGCATCAAAGAAGCGTATCTTCTCATTCGTAGACTCCTTGTTCCCATATGTAATAAGGTGTTTTATTTTATGTTCGTTAATGTGTATAGACTTCTAGCGTGTGATATGGCTAAAGTATTCAATCTTCCAGAAGAACAGACGCTTTCCATAATTATAATATTTCAATTTTGGTTCCGTAGTATCTAAGCATTCTATTTAATACCTCGTTGAATTCAAACCGATTCGACTATAATCGTTTTTCAGCAGTACGTCTGTATGAGCCTTAAACAGCCGCTACAAGTTGCGCCCACGCAGATCTAGCCAGACTGGAAACAGATGGAATGATTTATTTTGGCCATTCATCAAATATTTCCGTGGTGCGTCTTAGTTTATCAATTAAAATGGAAGGAAAACATTACAGCAGCTATCAAAATTATAAATAGAAAACTGCGGGATTTATATCTGTAAAGATGTTTTAGAACTATATAGGTATTTATAAAAGTAGAGTTTCGACGGGAGAGACACCTCTTTCCAAACATAGACTTTGAAAATTCTATGGTAATGAGAGTTCGAAACTTAAATTTTTAAAAATCGTCTCACTATTTTTTTTTCTTCTTTATGACATGGCTTGTTTTGCTTTTGTTTGAATGTTTTTTTTTTGTTCAAACAAAACAAAAACTACTTACTTTTATTTTGTAGGTAATGTCAACAAACCTATATATACCAATAAATATGTAAGCTTCTAGCCTGCATTTTACCTATTGTACAACTTTGTTGACACTACCAACGACGGTTTTCTCACAATATTTTCCCGCCAACACGAGTACTTTAATCGTTTTCTAAAATAGATGTAATGTTTAATGTTTTCTCTTGCTGCCCCACTTTGGTAGTGATTTATGAGCGATACGTACTATAATCCAACTAAATTGCTACCTACTTGGTCTGGGCATAAACTTTGATTGATACATACTTACTTAAGTTTGATACGACATTTTCATAGCGGAACAATTTGAATTTGGCAACAAGCAGAATCTGTACTTATAGAAAAGCATTTCTTAATATTTTTTTTGTAATGTTGGGACTACTGTTTTATACTCCCCTATCATATTTTTTCAGTAAACCGTTTTTCTTCTTCGACTGGCCCAGTTGGTAGTAGCTCGGCCTTCTGCGCCGTAGATCGTGGGTTCGATCCCCACAAAGAACAAATATTTGTGTGGTGAAGACAGATGTTTGTTCTCTGGCTATGTATTTACAAAAAAAAGGTGTGTAAGTAGTATATCAGCTATCTGGTTCCCATAGTACAAGCTCTGCTTAATTTGAAGTTTAATGATGCTGGGTGGATTATTCACAATATTTATTTATTCTTCAGACAATGGACGAGCGAACGCGATCACCATCCGGAGACCACCGAAACGGGGACCACAGGAACGGGGACCACCGAAACGGGGACCACAGAAACGGGGACCACAGAAACGGGGATCACAGAAACGGGGACCCCAGGAATGGGAGACGACCAAACGCCAACGGCTCGCCAAAGAACGACTCAGGGTCTGAGGTGTACGTGACCAGTGCTGCGTATAGACCACCTTCGGAGATCAGGTAAGAACTCCATTATCTCCTTATAACGCTTTTTTTACTGAGAGCTCTTATAGGTTTGTATTAAGTATTTTGTGTTCCATGGCTTTGCTTCTTCTTCTTTTCGTGTCACTGATACTATCGAACAAAGTGTGGTGAAATATTTTTAAGTGCGCCTCAAAGAGGCTCGTGCACTTGACTCATTTCAACACATTTCAAACTTTTTGAGGTTTACAACATGCCGGTTTCCTCACGATGTTTTCCTTCACCGTTTGAAAGCACTGGCATAGTGCACATACATTTTACGATCGGAAAGCGGGTCCGCTACCACTAGACCACCAGTGCTCTCAATCATCAGTGTGGCTATGCTTAGTTTGGAGCTATATGATGCTATATGAAATCCTATCTCTATCTTTATCGCCAATCAATAATTACTGAAAACCTACAATCTAAAAAGGAGCACGATTTACATTTTATCATAAGACAATTTACAGACATAATGCCCACGAGAAATCACACGAACAAAGTCACAAGCAAAAACTAGTATATAAGTCGTAAAACGATGTATCTATTGAACCAAGCATCGTGAGTAAACATGCCCTGAGTACATAACAAACATTTCAATATCTTATCTGTTTCCTAGGACCTCAATTATTTACGATGAAGTCCGTAGGCGAAAGGCTATTGCGCAGAGGAGAAATATCAACGCCTTTTTAAAAAAAGAAAATGGCGCGCGTAAACCAAATAAAAATAAAACACTAAGAAGGTTCCGAGTCTGAGTTTTATGAAATTAAAAAAGGTTTTAAGATAAATTCGGCACCATGGAGGTAGAGGTAAATAGATTTAATGTTTTTTTTATATTCACAAATTTAGTGCACACGTTCTAAATTCAATTTTACTTCTTTTTTTGTTTGTCTGTGCTCTGTGGCCTTGACACTGAAAATATTGCTCTGCAAATACCTCACTTATTATTGAGCGCGTTGTCTATAACAATGGTTTTTTATTTGGGAAGACCTCCTGTTCTGCTAGGCTTGGTCTTGGAACTGGCACCTAGACTCACAGCTTTTATGATATTTTAAAGTGATCCTTGTGATACTATGAAATAAATACTCCTTTGGTTTTGCAAATAATACTACGATTCGTTTGATACGTTGCGTCCGATACAATACGGACATAGGACGGCATTATCTCGTTGTTCATACTTCCTGATTAAGCTTAGTACTCCTCTTAGGGCTCCGGGCTTCAGTGAACGGTAATCTAAGTAAAAGTTATTTATGTGCATGTCGCATGGCACACTCCACGTTTACTGTCTTGGATTACGGCTGGCCTGTAGCAGGTCGCAAGTTTAGGGCCAGAACCACGGTTAGTAATTACTAATAGATGAGTTTGTAATCCACACAGTTTGTGAATAAGCACTTGAGTTAGTAGCCAATCCTGATGATAGATTATTAGCCTCAAGACTTGCGCACAACGAAATCGCCTGCGATGACACTCAGTGTAACGTTCTAATTCCAATTGATTTGGGGAAATAAAATCTGCACTGACGTCCCGCGATGGGGTGTATTGTGCATTGTCCCCCTGCCAAACCTCACCCCAGCCAGCCCAACTCCTTAAAATAACGGATTAGGACTTAGTGTTGGTGGCAGCAATATTCCAGTGGACCGGATGGTGACACAGATGTGGATGTAGAGGGACAAAACTCAATCAGTTTCCTGAGCCCTGTCTCGGACCTTGCTTCTTCTGTTGCAGAGCAGTGTAGTACTACATGCTCCACAGTTTCCTTTTCCTGTAGGCAGCAGCGTAACGTTGTCAAATATCGCACTGTCAAAGTTCACGGCAGTGTATGTATGCAAACCATTTTGCTGAAATTGATCGACATCGCCATCGCCATTGAAGATCACCTAGATTTAAGCAAGGATTCAGCCGAAATGCGGATGCAGGAGCCTAATTCGATACTATGATATGTTTAATTCGATACTATGACATGTTAGTTTAATTTAAATACAATAAGATCTCCACCTCCCACCCCACATGAAGTGGGAATGCTTTGTTTAATATAACACATGTGAATATACCAAAACATAGAGAAATCAAGAAATCATTTCATGAGATGACGATTTTAAAGATACAGAAGAATTCATAATAAAGAAGAGATAAAGGCTGATAGAGGACAATGAATAGGAGAACATGCTACCCCACATAAAGTAGGATAAGGACAGGAAGAAGAAGGTTTTACGTCTTTAAAGCAACGAATATCTTTTTGACATCGTGCCAGTTGATAATAAACATAACTAAGATCTAAAGGGGCTACTAAATTAACTACCAGCAACAACAAGAAATAATCTCAGAATCGCAATAAAACCAAACATGCAACGGTCGTGCCATAAAACAATATTCCTTGAAGATATAACGACATGGGGAAATGTAAACACGTGGTCCGATAAGCGGAACCAGTTTCCAATGAATAAACAACAAAATAATAACACCAGTAGGTTTAATTTAACTTGTACGACTTTCAGTTTCAAAATAACACGATATGTTAATAAGTATCGCACAATCATTTTACGATGATACACACTAGATGATCACATGACTAGGAAAATGCTTGACTACAAGCCAGGACCAAGAAAGTGCCAAAGATCCTGACTTACGTGGATGTTTATATTAAAAAGACATAGAGAAGAGAGAAAAGAGAGAATAGAGAGAATAAAGATAGACATCTTTAGAGAAGAACAATTAAGAGAGCTAGCTAACCCCAAATAAAGATGGAGCAATGCCCGAAAAAAAGAGAAAAGACAATCATTTTGCGATGTTGATGATAAATGATTCAATCACATCATGTTTGCTGCGGCTTGGCAGCATATTGGCAGTGCGTCTTTTGAGAGACATCTATCAACCAGTAGACTAACTTAGTTGATGGTAACGGTAGGACTGATTTGAAGGAAACTTGGAATATACAGCATAATTATGTTATGGGCCCCTTTATTCACGCAAGCAAAGTCATGGGCGTTTTGTTTTGTATAAAAACAAAACAAAACATCAGTCCATGGAACTTTTATTTTTCTATTTAAAGTTATGCCGTTTGGGTTTCCTCGTGCACCTGTTTCGAATTCATTACGTTCTACGTATTTGTATGAAACAGATTCTCGTGCAAATCTTTCAATTTTCTAACAAACACAACCTAGAACTGTCGGTGAAATAAGATAACCTATAAGTGGCTATTCAATTCAAATGCTCACTGGCTTAATTGGCTAGCAATCAAATAGAGCAAACATTCAAAGTCAGTATTCTAAACTAGGCTAGGCTAGGGAAAGAAAAAGAAAGTTATACAATCTATCCTATCCATCATTATATTATAAAATGGACATTTTGAAATCAACAATTTTGATATGGTTGTTTTTAAATTGTAATAACATCAAATTTTTAGAAAATAATTTACTTTTGGCAGATTTCATGAATTACTAATCGACCGATTATGTACTGTCAGAGACGTATTTGACAGAGGTATACCTATATGAAATAACCACTGCCATAATGGATTGGTCGATTAGTTAAAACAACATTTTTTTCCCGTCCGTGATTTAAAGGCGGACGGTTATTGTAAACCCTTTTCAGTCCTAATCTAGACTTTCTCTCACGGTTTCCTCTCATCTCAACACATTGGTTCGTAAGATGGTGCCCACGCCTTTAAATGCCCATTACCAATACAAAATCCTCTCCACACGAAGCCCTAAATCTCAGTCTACGGTAAAACTGACACTGAACCCGTTAATTGAACCGCTAGGGTTGCCACCACTGTTGCAACTTTGAAGTTAGAACTTTACTTATTAGAAGAGAAAAGGCATAAAATTTTCGTTACTGAAGCCTGGAGAAGTCCAAAAGACTTATACATATACTCTTAGGCACATAATAGTTTTAAAGAACTATTCTCATAAAAAAGATAATTTTGAGTGCAATCCAAATCCAAACTACATAACGAAAAAATGCAAAACTGCTAAAGTTTCTGTGCCAACATAAGAATATTGCAATTTAAAATCCTTATATTTTAAGAGACTTAAAAAATAATACTTTTTTACATCTATTTTGTCCCACTACTGGCCCCCAAAGACACTCTCTCTCCACTTATCTCTCTCTCTCGAGCCTCTCCCCACCATCTCCTCTCAAAGGTGTCGATATCGTCCCGCCAGCGTTTTCTCGTGGCTGCGCCCGTCATGGAATGGAACCAAGGTGTGCTGATGGTCGCCCACCTATCGGATAAATAAATAATATTTACCTATGTTTAAAAAACTTCAGAACATTGCATAACTTCGTCATTAAAAAGCCGATTTATAAGATTGGTCCCATAGTAATTTTATCAAAACGGTTCAGCAATTTGGCTATAGAGTCGCCATTTAACTTTTTAGAAAATAATATTGTTCTCCATTTTTCGGCAACCCTACGGCTACGTACCGATGGTTCGATTTAACGGCGTCCAAAGGTTATGTTGCTTAGTTCACATCCGTTGAAGCCTTCCCCTAATTTAATACCACGGAGCTTGAAAGCTGGAATGGCCTGGATTTGAGCAAACGGGCGCTTTTGAAGCGCGGTTTTCCGACGCTATTGGTTGTTTAGATACCTTCTTATAATTATACTTTTTAAACTGCAATTTTTAATATGTCCGTCAGTGTCCAGTGACCACAAAGGTACTGTGTTTAATTGTATCTTAAAATACTACAATATGTTTGATTCTACAGCTCACTTTAGTCATTGACATATTTGGTTGGACATGATTAGGTTCTCAATTCGGTTGTATGTTTTTTTTTTTTTTTTTTAATGTTTGTTACCGCATAACTTCGCCATTTGTGAGCCGATTTGAAAAATTATTTTTATATCTGAAAGGTACTGCTTCCAGATTGGTCCCATTTTAATTTTATTAAAATCGGTGTTGCCATTTTTTTTTTAATAATTTTTTTAATGTTTGTAACTGCATGCCTCCGTCATTTATGAACCGATTTAGAAAATTATTTTTTTATTTGTAAGGTTATTTTTACGTCCAGAATGTCCCAAACTAATATCATTAAAATCGGTTTAGCCGTTTGGCAATGAAGTCGGTTTCTCAAGTTTTTTAAACTTATAATTATTTTCATATTCAAATAATGAGTTTTTCTAGAAACTACCACTCCTAAAATAAGCGTAAATAAAGAATAGTTATCTTAAATGTGGGTATATTTGGTAGCAGTCAAGGGTGTCAGAACTTGTCTATTATTTATTTATTTATTATCACCTAGATCTTACAGATACCTACTTATGTAATACATAATAATCTAGAAAACCATAAAATTGAAAATATTTTTTAAAAGCTATCGGATTTAAAACAAAATACCATGTGAGGCACCTTTTTTCTATAAAAAAGGTAAGCAGATCGATCTGGGGATGCAAAAAAAAGTAAAGTTTAATTAATGCGTTCAAATTACTGCGAATGCGGTCACACGGGTGTCCCGCCCGCGCCCGTTTGCACCAACCGAACCAGCACCAAACGTCAGATTGATAGAAAATTATCCTAAGAGATGCAACGGTACATGACTCATTCCCACTAATGTACCACCTCTGATCATTTCTGTACAATCAGGGAATCGAATTGTGGATCCTTTTGACTAAACCACAAAACATGCAATTTTTAGTTATCAATTCAATTCTTTTGAATTTAGGATTATGCTTTTGGCGGTGTACCTTCTGGTATTTTTTTTAAAACTAGTTTCCTTAATTTCACCTACGAATTGACAGTGACCTTCTCTTTCGTCATACTCATGTTCTGTTTTCATGGCATTCCGTTTCTAAGAATATCTTGTCTGCAACAAATAATTGTGGCATGTAAGTGGATTCACAATCCGATTCCTTGTGTCCCATCTATAGCTTTAAACTGTAGTTTGCAATACATGGTCTGTATTTACGATGTTATTGTCATCACGATGTTAGCTATTACTAACTTACTAATAGATTACCCATAGATAACTTATTTTATGATTTATATAGTATAATATAGTCTTAGGTCATCATCACCAGCCTATATCAGTCCACTGCTGGACGTAGGTCTCTCTCAAGACGCGTCATGTAATAAAAAAAAACAGTGTTTCAGTGAGAACTATAAAAAAATAAATCTTGATTATTGTTTTAAAATCAATCACTTAAATGATGGCTCGATAAATGTATTTTTTTGTGTTCAGAAATACAAAACATTATGGCTCCTGTATTAGCCGTGACCATGACGAATCACTTTCTACCTGTTAATGTGTCCTCGAGTGTACCGTGACAATAGTAGGTGCATACTAATAGGGCTGTCACTTGAGGAAGAATTGTCGGCCCCAAATAAATAAATAATAAATTTATAAATTTAAAAATATAAATAATAAATTTCATAAAATTGTGTTTCTTTCACAGTCAATCTAGTGGGACAAAATCTTAATTTTCACTAGATTTTTTTTATTTATTTTTTTGTTTGAAATAAATATAAAATATGTTATAAAAATAATATTAGAATATCTTACTAAATGTCTAATAATATATTATTTTTTAATACTTTGACTTGAATCTTGAGTTACGAGTACAGATTAGTAGTTTTTTTCAGATTTTGAAATTATTTATCATGGGATTAAATCATGTTTTTAGGTTGTCAGGTTTCAAAAAGAATGATGGTTTTTGCTGAGAACTATCGAGGCGCTTAAGACAAAATGTGACGACCCTAACTCTCCTAAAAGTTACTTTTTTCCATCGAATTACTCCATAGAGTTTTTACCTCTTAAATCTGGCGACTCAATCACACTCAATTCTCCAGCATGACAGAAACCGAATCCTTTGAGACACTTGCCGCAGTCAACGTCATTTTGTCTATGACTAGTAGAATCCCACGCGACTTCCCTCGTGATTTATATTCATACATACATATTTTTGGACAATCAACACAACACTATGTAATCCCAAATTAAGCAAGCTATGGGAACCAGATAGATGTTGTAATACTAGAAACTTCAATTCAAACTCCGCTGTTCCTACAATTTTTTTGGGAAAACATTTCTCTGTCCATCCATATTGTACGAGCAATATTATACAAAACAAGAACAATATACCTATATATTGTCTTACAATAAGGATGGACTAACAACAGCCTAAACAATAATAGCCCAAAATCTGACGTCCTCTTTGGAACCCTCCAAAGAGGTGTTAATACATTTTGGGGTTGTTTTTAAGACGTTTCAAAGTGATTCTTGCATCGTAATGAATAAAAAATTATTGAGTTTGAGTTTGAGTTTGAGTTTTCTTTTTTTGTTGTTTTTTTTTGTTGTGGGATATATACTTCTACTAACTTATTCCTATTACATAAAACATGATTGTTGTGTCTAAATATGGATTGAGGAAACATGGACAAACGTAACCTTACCTTCAATTATCTCGGAAACGTGTCGGATATCATTCTAATAGATATATCAATATTTGCGGTTCGTCTATGTTACATGTGTCCTCTAACATGTATGTACATATTGTAATATCTATAGGTACGCTAGTACCTACTTATATTTATAGGTATTTTCTAAACCGCAAGTTTGAAAAAAAACATGCTTCAGCAAACTGTGTTACTCAAACCTCATGCAAAAATTCCAATCTCTTCATACTTCTGTAGTGTTATATTAAGTAGTATAATTATGTAAAAATAGGTAGGTAATTCATAATTATTTATTGCACACACAGACACATTTACAAAAAGGTGATAACATAGGACATGGATATGTGTGTGTGTAGTAGGTAGGATAAGTTGTAACTAAGAAATAACGATTTTAAATGCAAGTGTTTTATTTAGTTAGGAAAATTAGACATTAGACCACTTCTGGTTTAGACTGTGGTCAGTCAGTCAGTAGCCAAAGTTTTGTATATAATTTAGATTATTTTTTGTCCCGGAGATTCACCCATTGTCCCGAATTACGTGACGCTATCATCCTATTACAATGCGTTGACGATTTTAATTCGAATTGATGGTGTTTTTGTAATTTCAAGGGGTTTTTGAGGAGATAAAGTGTCACGGTTCGGGAAGCGCATTAAATTATGATGAGGGGAAAGTTGATGCTATAGACGAGATGCATTAAAAAAATATTTAATTATTAAGGCGAAGCTCCCACTTCGCACAATAGGAGAAATTCAAAGGCAATGAATTAAAAAAAGTAATAAAATAACCAATTATTCATACAACTAGGTACATACAAAAACACACACACGTACAATATCTTGCCACATCTGTCAATTTTGACATGATTTTGAACTTCGATTCTAATAAAAACGGATTGAAACAAAAGAACAAACCAATTTTTTGACAAGGAACGATTGCAAGATGACGTAATAAACTTGAAATAGAGAATAGGAACATCACGTTGATAAGTAGTACTTATAGCAACATGCAGATAGTGGTCATAAAATTATGGCAACAAATTCGTGATCGCTGCTCCTTGTTAGTATCAAACTTTTGATAGCAACAGAATTACACAATCCCCCGGCTGATAAGTTCCAGTCTACTATCGCTCGTGTCGTGATAAATCAATTTCCTGGGCACCCAGCGAGAGCTTTTCTTTTTCAACACAAGCACATGACATCTTATTTATTGTGTAAATATTTATCCAGCTTACAATAAACTGTCCATGCCTCATTACGGAACCCTTTGGAGTTTAAATTGGGACTTTCTAAACTGTTTTTTCTTTTTTTTAACTACAGTTCGTCCTCAGTGAGGTTTTATTTAGGAGTCTTGAGAAACGTTCAATCCATTAGTAAAAAAATAAAAGAGTGTTGAAAAAAGAGGATGATTATTTCTGAATATCTTTTCAGACTGGCACACATTTTCTTTCGACCACAAGAATCGTTTAGTGGTGAAGTCATTAGCATAACACAGAAGTAGTATAAAGGCCTGCGCACACCTAGGTCCCTGGCGATGGCGATCAATGAAATGCTGTTTTGACAGCACTTCTTCTTGTTATCGCTGTCACTTTTGGTCACTTTTGACAGCGTTTCACTGATCACCATCGCCAGCGACCTAGGTGTACGCAGGCCTTTACTCATCATTCCGATCGTTCCCAAATCCAATTCGGTATTTACTATGTGAATTGTGACAAGTGAAAACAGACGTCTTCATCGTGACTCGTGACTATAGGTTATACCCAAACCTGTACCTTTATTTTCAAGGCAATAGAGTCGAAAATCGGAAATCGGCTTATAACAGCATACTAGATGCAAAAAACTAGTTTTGTGTCCTTAGGAGGAGAGAATAAGGTTGCAAATGCGTTGGATTGATCGATGGTAGGCATGACAATAGTCTGTCACGAAGCTCCAGATTCGAGGGTCAAGTGCAACCATCAAATTGTGGGATTCTCATGTTGTACACGACTTTGGACGATATTGGAAAGTGTGGGTTTTAGTTGTTGTGACAATTGACGTCAATAATTTAGTTTTCATGCCATTTCGTTTAAGCAAGCTTTACTCGTGTTTTCAAAACGTAATATTTGACTGTCCTCTCAGCTCAGTTGGCAGTAGCTCTGCCTTCTGCGCCGTAGGACGTGGGTTCGATCCCAACCGAGAATAAGTACTTGTGTGGTGAACATAGGTGTTTGTTCTCTGTCTGGGTGTTATATTGTATTCTATGTATGTATTTACAAAAAAAAAGTATTTAGGTAAGTAAGTCAGCTATCTGGTGCCCATAGTACAAGCTCTGCTTAGTTTGGGGCTAGATAGTGTGGTGTGGATTGTACGCGCATTATTTATTAATTTTTATAATAACATACAAGGTCATAGATTGGAATCCCTGCTCTGACAAATTCAATTTATTTTTTCTATTTGAACGTTCAATAATGATGTCGACATGATGTTACACGGTTACCGCATATTTATTTTCAACTCGAGCAAACAGACAATTAATAAAAAAGTACAAATTGGAATAAAATTGGCTGTTGGCTACCAGACCTTCTTCTTCTTCTTCTTCCTGTCCTTATCCCACTTTATGTGGTTTCGGCACAACATGCCTTCTTCCTCCATTTCCCTCTGTCAGCCGTCAACTCTGCATTCACTCCTCTCCTTCAATCTCTACCAGACCATTTTAGAAAATTAAGGCATGCAATGTGGTGCAGGGTATATAGGCTCTTCTTAGTATTGCGGCAGGATTTTAGAAAGCTCAAGAAAAAAACATCTATATTTTGTTGAAATTTCCAAAAAGCCGGTTTAAAAATTTCAAAAAAATATAGCCGATTTTTTTTACCAAACTTCTCAATTTTCCATCTGGTAACTCTAAGTGGATTTGCCCTATACCTACCACCAATTGCGCTATTCCACAGCCTTCTATAGAAGTATTAGGTAAACTGCGC